>JAXCHB010000122.1:4855000-5455000 GCA_036926305.1 Uropetala carovei
GTTATTTACCACCATAACAGTATTTCTTAACTCTGTTAAATTTTTCAGCTTCCTGGATCTACAGAAAGTACATAAACATTAGTCAATTTGTTAAACATTTGAGAATTTATTACGGCCGAACGAATATAAATTTTCAAATTTCTATATTCCCGTTTTCATTATTTGGCAAATTCTACCTCTTGAAAAAATTTCAGCTTCATAGCGCATTTGGAAGTACATACCTAAACCATGAAATGTTAGTAAAATGGTTTATAATTTTTTACGGCCTAGAAAAAAAAATTGTTGAAATTTAGCATTTATTCCTAGGATAATTTTTTTTGCTTCACCTGTGTGTTAAATTTCAGCTCTCCAGCTATTGTAGTTTGGGCCAGACATTAGTATCCTCCTATATCGTATATATCATTCTATATCGACTCTTCTTACAGAGGATATACGATACAAGTAAATGTGTGCTTGCATTCTGCAAGCATTTTCTCTCACGTTAATGTGAAAATAAAAGCCGAAAAATAATTTTCAATCCATAAGTTCGCATCTCGGTTCCGAATTACGTGTTGTTCTGTTTTGAAAATATTGGGGTAAAAACAACCCTTAAAATTTATAATTATAAAACATTTATAGGTTTTTATCATTTGTTACGAATACCTCACATTTATGCGAAATTTCATCAATGTAGCACCTTTAGAAGTACATTTATATGAATTTCATTGTTTAAAATTTAATAATTTTTAACAGCCACAGCAAAAAATATTTCAGAAATTTTCAATGTTATTTACCACCGGGACATTATTTCCTAATCCTGTTAAAAATTTCAGCTTCCTGGATCTACAGAAAGTACATAAACATTAGTCAATTTGTTAAACATTTGAGAATTTATTACGGCCGAACGAATAAAAATTTTCAAATTTCTATATTCCCGTTTTCATTATTTGGCGAATTCTACAGGTAGAAAAAATTTCAGCTTGATAGCGCATTTAGAAATACCTAAACCATGAAATGTTAGTAAAATAGTTTATAATTTTTAGCGGCCAAAATAATGCACATTGCTGCAATTTTGCAATTTTTCCTCAGATTATTTTTTTGTTCACCTCTGTATTAAATTCCAGCTCTCCACCTATTATATTTTGGGCCAGACATTAGTATCCTCCTATATCCTATATCCCTCTGTAAGAAGAGTGCTTATAGAATGATATATCCTCCTCTGTAAGAAGAGTGCTTATAGAATGATATATATCATGTGTAAGAAGCGTCTATATATATATATATATATATATATATATATATATATATATAATTATTAGTTGAGGATTTATATATTAAAAAATAGCTGTGTTTATATTTAGAGATGGCTATTCGTTTATTCTTGTAGTTAACATGTTACGGGATTTGTAAACACTTTTCAAACAAATTATATTTGAATTTATAAATATACGTATGTTTTTAATGCCTGTGGGCCCTCCATGAGTCAGGGGGCCAGGGTGCAGTGCGCCCACCGCACCCTCTAAAAGACCCGCACTGGGGAGGAGGGTGTGGGAGAGGGAGAATGATGGAAAGGGAAGGTGAAAGTGGGAGGAAGAAAGAGGGAAAGAGATTGGAGAGAGGGGGAAATAGAGACGGGAAAAAGATGTTTGATAGAGATTCTAGGAAATAGGGAGAAAAATGTAGGGAGTGGGAGGGAGAGAGAAAGGGGGGATAGGGAGGAAAGGGGGTGGAAGAAGGAAATGGCGGAATATGGTGGGGTGGGAGGGATAGCGATGGAGAGAGGGAGGAAGAGAGAAAGGAAGGAATAGTGAGGGATGGAGAGTAAGATAGGAGTGAGGGAGTTGAGGGGGAATAATGGAGAGAGGGAGAGAAAGAAAGAGAAAGAGAGGGGAAAAGGTACACGGGGCCAGCCAACGGCGCATCACCCTCCTCGGCGAGAAATTGACCCAGTTAGGACGGCTGTTTGCAGGACGAGGCAAGAGAAAAAAACGAAAAAAGGACGAAATAAAAAAAAACAGTAAATGAATGTATGTTTTAAAATTGGACGTTGCTCATTAAAAACCGACCGAGCTTAAAATAACTGGAGCAAAGGAATTTGTTACTACGTGGTGTGGTTCCGACGCGGACGCGTGTTTCGAGCAATATCCTGGTCGCAAAGACTGCCATCGCTCGAGATGGGACAACTTAAGCAAATTTGCCAACCCGAGTCATATATATATATTTTTTAAATTCAGCATCCAAACATGTTATTTTGATCGGGATTTCCCATTTTGTCGAAATAATTAACCCCGATTTAATTTTTAAAATAATTTTTTCGAGATCTAAATTCGTTACGATTACGGTGCCTTCAAAACGAAATGCAGGAGAATAAGGTTGTAATAACAGATATTGCAGGACCTTTATTTCATAAGGAAAAACCAAGAAAGTGGTTCAATCTGGACTAAATTGCTGAAAAGAAATCGAGCGAGGAAATTGTACCTTGAATTAACATTACGACACGTTTTATTGTGGCTTTCACTGCAGGAAATTATGAACATTTTAATCGTGCCCGAGGTTTAAATGAAAGTGTAAGATGTTTTCTCGTCTATAATCCGAGTCCCATCATCTTCCTCGGGCATGTTTATATATGTGACTTCGCGCACCGCGAACGAGAGAACGCGGTTTCGGGTTCTGAAAATATATTTTTTTTCCTCGAAAGTTTATTCGGTGAAAAAAAAAACGATACGATGATTTGCAATATTTCGTAAAAAGTTAGAAAACTTAATCGAATCTAATAGGTTAATACACTTCATTAAATCTTTGGTGAGATTAGAAAAATCTATAGATATCAGACTTTTAATTAAAAGGACGTTAGCAAGAAATTAGTTGGCTATTGTTCTCGACGAGAAATGAGGAAACCATTAGAATCCAAAAGTAAAAGTCTTTAACGGTATCAAATAAGCTCTTAACTTTCTCGTAAACGTGTAAGCGCACCTAGATCCGACATTTATTGTAAAGGAAATCGACATTATCACAGTCACATTTTATGGTATAAAAATATATTACGCCCTTTTATTTATTTATTACCATTAGGTCTTAGACATCACATCCACGGGCTTTTACATCGAGCTTTTTAAACAGTAACTAAGAGAATCGCAGACATTCATAACCAAATGATGTCTCGAACCCGTGGGAGACAAGGCCGACATAATGCAAAAAGTTAGTTTTAAAAAATCCGCCGTTTTCTTAATTATATTCGAAATAATCTGCGGAAACGGTGAAGAACTTCATGAATATATTCCAATGAAATAATGAGATCTGTGAATTCTGTTAACATAAATAAATGTTAAACCAGACAAACGATTAAAATTAACGATTAAGTGGCTTTATCGCAATTTCGTATTCTAGACTCATAAATAAATTAATCGATATAATTTATTTTAGATGTATGAAAAATATAGTTTTATTCCTACATTCCAAATACAAAAATTCATATTTTAATTATTTTAGTGCGATAAATGTGCAACCGAAATCCAATTCGCAACAATAAAAACAAAGTAATAATTCTACTATAGCCGAAACTCTCGACTTAAATGTTTTAATGTTTCACGCCAAATTTTCTAAGGAAATCTCTCATTTTTTGCCTTTAAACAATACAATAAAGCTTTCAGCGCATACTCGGGAAAACAAAAGAAATCTACACCTACAAACTATACGCTCTTCTGTAAGTGTAATAAAATTACATATCGTTTCTCTGACTCCTCACCCATAACTTTCTTCATCGAAGGAAATAACCTAAATGATTAACCCCTTTCTCTCTCTGTTCGTGTAAAACAAATGACCTAACCGTTGACACGGAATTCACGTTCTCATTTGTCGAATCCAGGCCTCGTATGAACAGCCGCTTTCCTCGACGTCCTTCGCACCGCCAGAAGAATTTTTGACACTTTCGTTTATCACGTGATCGGTTGGATAATCAACTGCACAACATCGTGGTTAAAGGTGAGGCATTCCCAAAAAGATGGCCTCAAAAGCGCAGATTCCGGTGACCTTTGTTGGAAAATTTTTTTTTTCTTCTCTCTCTCTCCCATCTTACGGTAGAGCATATGACGTTTTATAAACCGGAGTCAGAATTCCGTTACTTTAAAAGAGGACGTTGACATATTCTTTCAGCAGAAGAAGTGGGTAATCACACGCCACGAACTGGATTGCCGTTTTTTTTTTATTTCCTTGTTATGTATCGTCTAACGCAACAGAGTTTAGAACAACCTTCTTGACTTTTTTATTTTCCCATGCACTTTGAAGTATAAGAGTCCTCTTATTTAACCCTTTAAGCGGCAGAGCTTTCCCAAAGCGAGAAGATTTTATTTTCGTATTTTTCCTGGTTAAGGTAAGCTTTCCCAGTATATTAACTCGTATAATACACGTATTTTACATATTTTAGCGGCAATTCACTGAAAACAGGCCATAAGGTAATCGAAAGGGAATGTTTTTCTCAATTTCTTTTAGCATTAGAGCATGAGGAAAATCAGTTTCCCCGAGAACAACCTAATCAAATAATGAGTTAAAATTTCGCTTTCTATAAAATTTTATCTAAATATTTATGTGTACTCATTTTTTCCCAAATAATCTATAAAAATCTTTTACTGCGGTTAACGCAAGTAGGGAACGGTAAAATACAACTTTTACCGCACCAAATTAAACTAAGAAAAGGTTCTCATTCGTGACACTAAGCTCGAAATTATATAATTTTCTTATTTCTTCCATTCGTAAAATCTTTCAAGAAATATGTTAAGACATAAGTTCGATTTCTAGCTCATCCCCTCTAAGCAGAACCTATTTTGTTTTTGAATTTGGTAACTTCGCCGATTCTTTGAGAGTGCCAGACTGGCAACAACAAAATCGGGTCGACTCACATTGGCACGGATGGTCTCAATTTACGTAACATATGTATTCCATCAAGGATGAGACGTCCCATATGTCTTTGCACAACTCTATGACGGGAGGAAAGATTTTATTTGCGTGTTTTCCAAGTTAAATTATGGTTTGTAACAAATAAGTGGCACACGTAACTCCTTTATCGAAATACGTTTGAGAAAAACGTATTTATATTTAAGCCGCAAAGCGGCCTTCATCAGTGGTAATTCACCTTTCCTTACAAAGAAGCAGCGTAAACTACGTGTGCATTTCGAGGACATTGTCGTGGATGACAATGCACAGATCGCCGGTACTAATCGTCCTCAGAGTTTGGTGAATTATTGCCGCTCGCGTCAAGCTTTTTGCTTAAATGAGCATATAGTTTACTCGACTGTTATTCAGTTATATGAGTTACTTTTACCATTTACCTCATATATTAACGAATTCTGGCACACATTTACCGATGATGAACTCATTTCTCATCCGACCCGCTCTAAAAAAAAAGAAGGCCGAATAACGTTCGAGAGGAAATTCGACGGTATGAATCACGTCGAACAAAAAGGAAAAAATAACGGACTCGTGTATGCTTAACAGGGAGAGTTGAATGAAAAGAAAATACATAGCGCGCTGAGGAACATGGAACGACTTAAGTTTTTCGGGAATCCCGAAATGTTTTGTAATAGCGGATTTGGTTTGGAGAGTTATGCGTTTTTTAATGGTGCCACTTTTGATCGAGATATACCGACTGTGATTCAAATCATAAACAGCCTTCCGAAATATCTCAAGGGAAACTTTGTTTTGACGCCAAAGTTAGATGAATACACATAACCTTCTTAGGTATTCCGGGAAAGCGATTTCGAATTCAGATAAGATCGTTGTCGTTGTTTGACCTTCATGTCCTAAAAAACAATGTAAAATTTAGTTTCTTGAGGACACATTGAAGGGTTGTCTCTATAAGATAGTACGTCGAACGTGTGACACTGAGTTTAAAGAGGATTGAATTGTTTCCGATTCCGAGACTAAGATAATTCATAAGCCTTTTGTTTATTCGAATATTTTAGAGTAATTTTTATTAATATGTAAATAATAATCTTTCCCGCGAATATGTCCAAAATTACGATCTTCTTAGTTATTATGTCGTCAAAAGTTGATCAGCTTAAAGTGACACATATTTTTTAATATTATTCAAATGCTCAAACTTTGTAGGAAATTCTCACATTTGCGGTTTACATGAGAACTATAATAAACAATACATAAAAAGTCCCGTTATAAAAAAATAAGCTTAAAAACATCGGAGATGCGTAATTTAGTAATTGCCTAAGACATTCCACATAATTCCGTTGCGGAAGGCGGGGAGAAAAATGATATTTACAAAAATAACGTTAACTTCCTAAAAATAGAGACGTTCGTATCGGAATCATTCTACGAAAAAAGTCTAAATTTCGTCACGAATTGAAAGTTACTAAATCAAACAGGCTGCGAAAGATTAAGAGAGTTTCCACGATTACAACATGTTCTAAAGTGCTCGTAAAATGTGGTGGGGATAAGCATAAGCGTCCTTCGGTAAGGACGTGCATTTCATTGAGAGAAGCCTTACTCCGGAACTGGTTTCCTTCCCTTCCAACTGGTTGTAAAACACGCTTTAACAACACTGTAAATTAATCCAAAATTATGTAGTTAACTGAGTGAACCCTAACTCTGTGGTATTTTCAAACGCTTAAGCACGATGAATAAATATAATTATAGATGTGCTTGGGAGCGTATATATCTGTTTGTAATTAAGATTGCTTACGCACGCATGAATCCATACACACTCTTGCAGGTGTTCCGTATATATATAACCCCCGTTACCGTACATTCTGCGTCACTCCTGCCAATGAAATTCACAAACTTAACAGTTATCTAGCTAATTAAAAAAAAAGATTATAAATAAGTTTTAGGTTGGCAAATATTACATGTAAACTTTTTTTTTACTATTCCTATTTTAATTTTATGAAACTTATTAATTATCAAAAAACTTTATTTGGCCTTTTAAGTGTTTATATATAGTATGGTAAACCGTCTCTTTTTGTTGTCCTGCAAAAATGAATATTTAATTTGCGTAACTGCACGATTCTAAAGTATAAACTAATTTTGTCTTTACACACTCTCTAAATGACTGATATTTTACGTAATTCCTTCTGATTCATTAAGCAGTTATTGAGTCGAAATTGAGCACCGATTAATAAGCATTTAACATACGCGCGCATATACTTTTATTCGATCCGAAAACACTTAACTTTCAACGCATAAAACTTTCCGCAGTTCGCTTATTAGAATATACGAACGCGTTACTCAATGACAAAGTTCCATCGAGGGACGCTTAAAACAAAAAAGAAACAGGACGTTTTCTCTAACGCATGCGCGTTTTGAACGCTCAGTTGCAACACGCCGTTTCATTTGAACTGATTTTCTTTCGATTGTTTTTTTTCCCGCCTCCGTTTTGGCGCCTCCGCAGAAGTGTAAACAAAAAACATCCTTTCGTAACGAAACGAGAAGGGGTCAAGGAAACCGCTGCCGTTTAATTCGTCCCCACGCACTCGAGGAGGAAGTGCGGAGCTAAGGATGAGGCGGAGGGAGAGGAATAGGAGGGAGAGTGAGGAGGGAGGAGAATCGGAGGTTAGAGATGGGAAAGAACCTCACCTTGAGCAACTTTTGCATATTTTTTCCTCGAGGAAACAACATCGCATCTTGGCCATTCTTTACTTCCTCTTGGGGAAGAGGGTGTAAAGAAAGGGAAGAGATAAAGAAATTCTCTCCGATATCTCACCGAAAAAAATATCGGTTTTCCCCCTTCGAGAGCTAACGTAAAAGATTTTCCGCACCTTATCGCTCGCCCGTTGGACTGGGAGGAGGGAGATTAGCCGGAAGCCGCTGTTCGCAGGCGCTCGGCCTCTAGTGTGTTTGTGTGTGTGTCCGTGTGTGTGTGTGTGTGTGTGTGTGTGCGAGTGCGTGTGTTGTGAAAACTTTTACAACTTTCCCTGTTCGGAGGAAGAGCCGCGATTCGTCCTGAGATGCGAGGAAGAGAGGCATTTCCTCGAAATATTTCCCAACGCTGTGTTAATCTCCCCGATTCCTCGCTCCTTCCTTTCTCCCTCTCTACTCTCTCCCTCCCTCTCTACTCCCTCCCCCTCCCCTTCCCCATCGACCGCAGAACTCTCTTTGCACATCCTCATCTCTTTTACTGATAAGCTTAGCCGCACATCTCTGCCTTTCTCAATTAGGTTATTAAAATATGCCCGTGTCCATAGCTACACAATGAAGCAACGGGAATCTATTACAGTGTATTTTCAACGATTCAATCGTTCAAAGTTTATTTTTCCCTTCGCCCATATTTATAAAAAATAAATGACATAATCTCCAATTTTTTCCAATGAACTCCCACGAAAATAAAATAATATGCGTATTTCTACATCTACATGATACCCTGAAAATCGTCAGATTGGTGGGTGGCAGTAGCCGCCGTTATCAGTAATTCAAAGATCGTGCAGCGTATGTTTTCTCAGCAGTTTTATGGCTTTTAAAAATTCTCCCGTCATTATTCAAGCTATAAGACGAGCAAGCAAATACAACTTTCCTTATGTGAAATAAATTAGTAACGGTTTAACACGCTGATAGAAAGAAAAATAAAACTGTTTCAGACGATTATTTCGACAGAAAAGTAACCATACTCCGAGTCAACTCAAAAAATAATTATCGATATCCGATCGTTTCTAAGGTTGAAAGTACGTATTTTAAAGCACTATATGACTATAGCATCAGGGTAATTGGGATAATCTGAGTTAGGATCATCCTTACTGACCTCAGAGGTACGTGAGTATGATTAAAGCTAATGAGGCCACGTCGAGAATCACAAGACATTCCCCTGACCTCGTCTACTGTGATAAACGTTTAAATTTGATGTTAGGAATGTTGGAATTACGGTTTTACCGTTTCTTTTCGCGTCTATATTTTAACGTCGGTTGGTTTATTTACACGCGGCCGAGCGAAAAACCGATGTAAATGTTATAGTAATAACAACCATTGTCTAGTCGGGATACAAACCTTGGCCTTATTTGCCTCTTTGAGACAGACCTTCGCTAACGATTCTTATACATTTCTCAGCCTCAAGAGTATTCTTCTTTCCCTTACGTGATGGCGCAGAACGATTCTCGGAACAAAACAAAAGAGGAACGCTATCCGTGGAAACATATATAAAGGAAATGCAAGCGATAAACGGAATTACCGCGGTTATCTTAATGCGAAGAAAAGCGCTTAAAAAAAACACCGCTCATTCTTTTATTTTTTCTTTCTTAGACGCCGTAAATGTAATCGAGTTGGACGAAAAAACGAGAAATAGAAGCGAGCTGTTAATAATTCCGCGAGTCAGAGCATGACGCGGCGCGAATTTCCCAAAACAGAATACAGCATCATCACACGCGCGCCTCCTACGCTACGAAGCCGCGTTCCCAGAATGAAGCGAGGCAAAGCATCTGCTTTCTTCGTTGCCACGTACTAAGTGGCCATGAATTAAGCTCGGCTAAAATTCACGGGGAAAATATTGCGTAATGATTGATACCGCGAATAAGAAAACCTTCGAGTTTCCTTTTAGAATCTCACCTTTAAGGTCCTTCCGCCGACACGCAATACCCGCCGAATGTATCGCTCCGTGGCCCTCGTCGCGAATATTTTAGTAACGTTCGGAGATTGCGCCCTGAGTCGGAGCGAATTTACCATTGAAATGAAATGGTTAAAAATAAAATTAATTAAAAACCACTTATATTTTGCACCAAAAAATAAATTTCGAATTACTCTACTAGATTTAAAACGTTTGTAAAAGTTATATGGATTTCTTACAGAGTAAAAATGTTATATATATATATATAAATATAAATATAAGTTACTAAGAAAAGGTTATTAAAAAACCGTCGGTTAGATTGAAAATTGACAAGTAAGGTTGGCAGCAATAGTCGTCTACGAAGCCCTCGACGATCTAATCGATCGAACTGTTGAGAGATATCAAATCAACCGAAGCAGGTTTACAAACAATGCACATATGACGGAGGAGACGTAGGAAGGAGGGGATATGATTTCTAATTCAGAGGATATTGCGCACATATAAGGCTTCAATGTCAATCCAAAATCACTCGGCGCCATGACGCAGTTAGATCGGCTTCTTTAATTCATGCTAGCGTACTTGTCTCTAAATGGATTGCAAACCACTTTCCCAACGCGGGATAAGGCACGGAAGAAAGAGAGAAAGAGAAAGGTAAGGGATGGAGCTAGCAGAGAGAGAGAGAGGGAGGAAGGGAGAGGGAAAGGGTATTTCAGAGGTTAATGCGGAGGAGTGTGAGGGAGAGAGGTTGTGTGACGTATGAGTTGGATTAAAGAGGACAGAGAGAGGAGAAGGGAGTCACGAGAGGCGTTGAGGGAAAAGGATAAAGGAGAGAGGGACGTGGAGAGAGAGGAAATGAGAGAGAGAAAAGAAGAGAGGGAGAGAAGAAGAGGGAAAAAGAAGAGAGAGAAGGGAGAGAGAGACGAAGGGGGGAGGATGGGAGAGAGAGGTGAAGGAAGGGAGGGGGGAAGGAAAAGAGAGAAAGGGAGAGGGAGGACGGAAAAGAGAGAGGAAGGGAGAGTCAGCGAAGGAGAGTGAATGAGAGAGGAAGGAAGAGATAAAAAATGGTAATTGAAAAAAGTGGAGCAGGAAGAAAGGAAAAGAAAGAGGAAGGTGAAGAGAGATGTGGAAGAGACGGGTAAAAGGAACGGTTATGAGGGAGAGAGGCTGTGTAGGATATGAAATGGAGACAGGACTACGGAGAGGGGAATGGGGTAGGGAGGGGAGGAAGAAGAGGTCAGAGAGAAGAGAAAAGGGAGAGGAGCGTGGAGGAAGAAAGGAAAGACAAAGAGAGTAGGAGGGTCAGGAAAAAAGAATAAAAGAGGAAGGGAGAGGAAGAAGAATGAATAAAGAGAGGAAGAGAAGAATATAAAGATGGCGCAAAATAATGAACGTAGGATGATCGGGATGATAATGGAGGGGAGAAAAATGAGGCGAAGAAAGACAAAGCCAAAAGAGGAAAAATAAGAGACAGTAGAAAAAGAGAGGCAAAGGAAGAAGATAACAGATAGAAAAACAGGAAGGAAGAAGGAGGACAAAAGGGAATGGAAGTGGAATTAGAAACGGAAAGAAAGGTGAAAGGAGATGAGTGAGGATGAAGAGGAGGCGCAAGAGAAAGAGAGAAAGGAAGGGAGTAATGAGCGCGGACGAAGTGGCGCAGAGACGCTTGGTGTAGGGCGCTCTTGGATTAAATGCGCACTGATGCTCGACGCACTCGTGGCCATTGACACAGTATACAGCACACCTGCCCATCCTAAATCCACCAAGCCATGCAAGAGGACGTGGAATCGTTACGCGAGCAATCCTTCTATTACGGCCGATAATTAATTCAAAAACTCGTTTAAATCCATCTGCATAACTCCATAACTACTTACTGCTTTGTATACAAACAATTTTGAGATATAAATATCCTAGATTTTTTTCGCGGGAGCGCTTCGCCGATAATTTGAATTTTATTCTCGGAAGGAATAGATATTATTTTATAAAAATATCTAAAATCTTCCTTTCCTTAAGCGGAAAAACACCTGCGAAACTGGTTAAAGTCTGTATTGAACGTACGCCAACGATTACTAAGAGATCATTAGTAAACAACTCAACATAAAAATTATTTCTTACAAACAGGTTTGGAGGATAAATTTTAGATCGCTTATTTGCAATTTAGTAAAATTCTACGAGCAAATTGCTTAAGTTTTTTATTGTTTGAGTTTCCTAAGAAGACATATTGAAGCCATTTCCCTCGCAACGAGGGAACGAAAACCGCATTCCAAAAGAGGAAAACAAAAGAATAACGACCCTTTTCATCGCGAGCACCGCAATAGAAGGAAGTGCTGCAAAAATAGAGATTTATTTTTTCAGAGAAACTATCGTAGAGATATCAAACATCTTTGCACATTCCTTTCTGCTATTTCACCGCATTCCAACCTAGCGTACTTCTTATACGTCCCCGCCAGTACACGTTATCCCGAAGCGTCCTTTTAAGGTCACAAGCACCTTGGGCATGACGTCAGCGACGGCCGTTGCATAGCTTACAAACAGTGCCTTACGACTCCTTATTCGATGAAGGAGTCTCTTGGGAGAAAATAGAAATGATACTGACGGAGTTCTTTGCACAAAAACCAACCTAGATTTTATTACCAATTACAGGAGTGGGAGGGGGACGTTTAGAATTATTTAGCCATTTTCTCGTTTGCGCGTGGGGTTTTTCAAACAGACCGAATCCAAATGATTAAGGAAACCCGTAGGAAAAATCGCATACGTGGCGTACAACGACCATTATTCAATCATTCGTTATTACGGTTCAATAAAAAGTAAATAAAGCAAATTGGACGCTCAAACTGGCGCGTTCTCCTGTTATAAATCTTCGTTTAATCGGGACGCCTTCTGCGGAAAACGGATATTTCCGAGGAGAGATACGCCGACACGTAAAATTTTCCGCGTAGGAGTGAAAAACCAGTCGAAGGATGTTGAAAAATTCCCCACGCTCGGAATATCGGCAGTCATCTGGGAATTGGGAGTGGCGAAGGCGGCGCTGGGATCGAGAGGGAAATCAGTAAGGCGTCCGCGGAGCAACCCTCGAACGCCTCCTCATTCCGAGAACGCCACCTCCATCGGGGGAAAGGAAATCTTCCCGTATCCCACGTCTCACCCACGCATCTCCGGAGATACTTCCCGCCCCCCATCCGCCCCGCCCCCTCCCTCCTTCCCACACTATATCTCCCCCCCCCCCCCCCGAGTCAACCGCCGCCCCCACGTTCCTGCACGCCTCCGCCCCCACGTTCCCCGTCTCCTCCGATACGTCGTCCGTTCGAGGAGTCGACTTTAATCCCCCACAGTCCCACCCCCGTCGTCTTCACGGCTCCGCGACGTCGAGGTCGCGGGGTCGAATCTCGTCGACGGAATCGACGTTTGCGACGTAGTACTAAACTCATTCATCCGTAGCCTATCGACCCGTCCGGACGCCCGGCGGCATCAATTGGACGTTAACCCCTGAGAGAAAAAAAACTTAAAAAAAATTGGTACATCTTCCCTCCTCTCTTCCAACCTCCACGCCCTCTTAACTTCCCCCGCTGCGTCCACGCCACGCCGCGAGGCCTGTGACGCCGCCGGCTATAGAACCCCGCGGAGAAATGTTTCTTCTCGTTTACGTCACTGGAACCTCTCTCCCTCTCTTCCCATCCGCCTGACTTCGCCGGAATTTCCTCACTGGGATACCAGGAGCCAATGGCAGGAGAGTTACTGAAGGGAAAAAGAGTGAGTGACGGGAGGCGCGTGGTCGCCTCGCTCCCTATCTCCCCCACCCACCCCCCCCCCTCCCGCCTCCCCACATCCTCCTCTCCTGCACCGCACCCCATCCATCTCCATTCTCTTTTTTCCTCATCGGACTGGCGCCTTCCTGCGGATGAGCGCCATTTGCACATTGGCTGTCCTGAGAGATAAAACAGTGGCTGGTGCGTATGGGGAGGGGGGTTAGGGGGAAGGTGGGGAGTGTGATTCGAGAGCCATAAAGAGCGAGACCTTATTCACCCTTCCCTCTCGCATTCCTCGTCTCCCTCCGCCTCACGTCCTCCCTACTTCCTCCCCTTTCCTTCCTTCCTTCTTCCCTAACCCTTTTTTACGACCCTTTTCTTTCTCTCCTACCTCCCGCTATCTTCCCTCCTCTTATCCCTTCCCCTCTCTTCCTCCTCACTCTTAATTTTTTCTAACTTCCTTCTTCCCAACCCTCCTTCTCCAAGTGCGGATCGTAGGGAGGGAGGTAAATGGGGTAAATATTCCCAATGTTTCAGATCACCGAAAAAAAATAGCATGAAGAAATCTTACTTTTTTACTGTGTTATTCGTGGCGCATTTTATATTTTTCCTTTTTACGCATTAAAATCTTTATGATTGTGAGTCCAAGTCCAACCTCAAGGGGAAAAAAATATTCGACTTGTAGAAAATTCGAGTTAGAGAAGAACAATAACATGAAATGTTTTTGTAATGTAAAACGAATTCACCTCGAGTTATGGAAAATTCGAGTTATAGACGTTCAACTTAAAGAATTTCGACTGTAATTTATTTTTACTTTCTCGTATGCGTAGTATACCTATACTGGGCAAGTATTGTATTCACGAAAAAATCGATCTTGAGAGTTTGATGAAAATATGCGTTTTAGGTGCACCTGAGTCCGAAAAAGTGGTTTTCGCCGTCTGTCTGTCTGTATGTCTGGTTGTCTGTTCGCAGTTCTAGAGCCTAAACGATAGAGCGAAAATGTATGAAATCTCGTACCTACGTAAGAATTTTATCATACAGAACAGAAACTAAGAAGAAATAGTTGATATTGCACAATAATTAAGGGCAGTTTATTCTAGGCAACTTTAACAACAATTTGATGCTCTCAAAAACGGCTATAACGATTTCGATCAAATTTCGTACAGTTACCCGAGTTTACGGCTACAATAATACTACATAGTTCATATTTCTCAAAAAATGAATACACGGCTAGATTATTCTAGGCAAAACTACAATTTGATTCTCTCAAAAACGGCTAAACGATTTCCGTAAAATTTCGTCTAGCTTTTTAAGTTGACGTTTATAATGATTCTACAGAGTCCATATTTTTCAAAAGATAACTAAACGACGCGTTAGTATAAGAGAAAGTCTGTATACAATGTGTATCGTACCGATTTGTTCATCTTTGATTAACCCGCCTAAAGAACGAAGCCTGGATCAGATCTTGCTCCTCTCTCCCCCTGCCTCCCTCATCACTCTCATCTCACCTCCTCCACCTCCCTCCCTCAATTTTCCTCTTCTACATCTCTTACCCTGTCCTTCATTCCTGTTCTCTCTCTCTCTCTCCACTTTCCCCCTTCCTCCCTCTTTTTTTCCCTTTCTTCTTCTATCCTTCTCTCCACATCTCTCTCTCTCTGTACACTCACCCTCCTCCCTTCTACCCCGCCCCCGACCTCGGGTGCAAAGAAAGGGCCAAAGTGCGCCTTTAATAGCGTCCACCCCCGCAAGAGTAGAAACCGAAGGAAGAGTGGGCGGCGGAAGGAGTCGGAGATCTAGGAGGCGACACGGCAGGAATGTGGGATGGATGCTGTTGCACCCGGGAGGACGCAATAGAATTTCCACACGCACGGCGGAGGAAGAAAGAAAATAAAGGATGGAGGGGGAGAGAGAGAGAGAGCTAGATAAAGGGAGGGAATAGAGAGAAGGGAGTGGTGTGGGAGAAAGAGACGTAGGAGTGAAGGGGTGGAGGGAGAGAGGGAAAATATGTGGGAGGGAAGCGAAGCGGAGTCTTAGTGCGGGGGAGGGAGGTAGATGCGGGGGCGGAAGAAGTGGGAGATTGCTTAAATGCTATGCGGTTAGAAATAGGTTGAGGGAACGGTGATTTCGTGGTTCTCCACTCCTCAACTGAACGGGATTTACTTCTGTTTTGAATTTCGTCCGCGGTGTTTATGTTTTATCGGGACCCGCGCGATATCCCTCTATCTAGTGTGTAGAGGAGGAAGAGATAAAGAGGGGGGAAATGTAACCAGGGGAAATCGATAGTGAAAAATCTGATAAGTATAGAAAAGGAGATAGAAGAACGAGATAAGAGAAATATGTACGGAAAGTAATAAAGCAATAAAAATCGGAGGAGAGAGGAAGAGAAAGATGGAGAAGGACAGGCTGACAGATAAACGACTTTCTTTATAAAGGGCGAAATTGAGAGAGAATTTAACCCTGAGTGAGGGAGAGAGAAGAAAGGAGAGAGGAGGAAGGGAAAGAGAGGAGTGATAAAGAGAGAAAGAGTGAAGATTGGGAGAGAGAGAGAGACACGATGAGAAAAGAGAAAGGAAGGGAGCCAATGATAACAAAAACGATAGAGCGAGAGTGGTGGCAGAAAGAGAGATAAAGCGAGAAAGAAAACAGAAGAGAGATTATGAGAAAAAGCAACAAGATATGGAGATAATGATAGAATGAAAGAGATAAAAAGAGTGATGAGGGAGAGCGGAAGATAAACAGTGATGCGACCAGTTTTCCTTGTGCGTCTCCGCCTCTCATTGGTTGTCCGGCGCTTCAAACGAGCCGTTGACTTTGCCTATCACGAACACATTTCATTAACCGCAACATATCTTCTACGCGGCGGCGTGGCGGCGTTTTTGCGACTCTTGGACTCCGATCTCATTGTCGCCGATGCCTCTTAGTGGTCCTTTGGAATTGCCTTATGCACGGCGCTATCTTCGCTTGTTATCGTTTAGTCGACCCGAACACGCGGCGGGCGGTCGTAAATTTGTTGAGCGCCTCTCGGAATGCCGTGTCAGACTCTTCTCGGAAAAAAAGAAGCGGTCATCGTTATAAGCGTCACGAGGGATGAATGAATGGTCGCGTATGGAGTCAAAGGAGAATGTGTGTCACCGCTGTGATTGTAGCACTTGTCTCTTTCTTCTCGCTCATACTGCGGAGATTGTGAGACAAAGTAACGAACGACAAGTGCACTAATGGGACGAATATTCCACGTTTTGAGTTCAATTTGGTAAACACGGGTTGGTTAGCGTTTCTGGGTTCGAATCCTACTTTGGGCACACTCGTGTTTATCATTATGGAAAATATCGTTACAAAATGCCATAAAATGCATTCATGAGCTATTTAACAATAATAAACAAAATAATAAATTGAAATTAATATTTTACAATAAACAACAGGCATGTTTTACTTACTCCATACGCAGTAGAGAGAAAGTATTGTTTTCGTTAAAAAAAATCGAATTCGAGATTTCAACGGAAGTACTTTTAAAGTCCCATGATTACGTTTTCACTATTTTCTCTATGATGTCTGCGTAATATTTTGTGCTCGCTATAACTCAACAATTACCTACTTCTCAAGTAAACACAGTAACTTTATCATTTAGATTTTTATTTGAAAGTCAAAGTCTGATGAGATTTTTGCTGAAACTGATAAACCGGAAGTGGAAGTTTATACTCTGGACATTTTTCTATTTTTGCCAAAAAGATCTCTCTTATGGCTTCATTATTGTAGATATTTGTTATTATGAAAATTGTAGACTATAATTTCTACGATTTTGGTTTGAAACATTTTATGGTAGAAAGATTTGTTTCAGAGACATTTTGATCATCTTTATGAATTTATATAAGTACGTTGCTGTGACAGTTTTGTTTTTGTTGCTTTGGTTACAATTTCGAATTGTTGATGACGATAGCTACGATAATTTTAATTGTGACTACAATTACCCCAATACCATCTAGCGCCGTATATTGTAAACAAATTCTTTGGTAAACATTGACGGCGATGCCAGCGCAGCCAAATGCAATTTTAATTTGCATCATTTTTACTTTCTCCATACGTAGTAATGGGAAAGTATTGTGATCACGAAAAAAGTCGACTTAGAGATTTCAACGGAAATACGTTTTGAGGTCCCTAGAACACGTTTAGACTATTTTCGGAATGACGTCTGTGTGTGCATGTGCGTGTGTGTATGTGATTGTGGGCGCTCTAACTCAAAAAGTACTTGTCATATCCTTACCAAACATCATATATAACACTTTAGTACGAGCACAAAGAACTGATTAGTTTTTGAACGATAACGGTTACACGGAAGTCGAGGTTTATTAGAAACCCGATTCGGTTTTTGCGATATTTCTCCGTTAAAACATCATTATTGTATATACAATTCTATACAAATGTTATAGAGAATGTAATTTCCTACAACTTTCATTTGAAACAATTTTCCATAGCAGTTACTGTTTAGGAATTATTTATAAATAATCGGTTTTTTCGGTTTTCGTCAAATATCTCCTTAAAAACGTCATTATTGGTAATCTTCGTAAGGACCAAAGTTGTAGAGAATAATATTTCTTCCAAGTTTTGTTTGAAACAAATTTTCGTAGAACCATCCATTTCGGAGATATTCTGCTTTTTCTTAATTTCGAGTATACAGCGCCAATACCATGTAGCGGTGAATTCTGTAAATATTCAAAATATACGTAATTTACTGCAATAAGGACAACTGTATTCTTTTACGATACGAAATGATAATTTTGCCTCATAATGCTATTCATAATAATTTAAATATCTATACCCCAAATATGGAGGAAGTCGTGTTGGCCACATCAGATTTTTTCCAAATATTTCCTTTCGGACTTAGCCTATGTAAATATTTTCCATTATCAAAGTTGTAGAGAATATAATTTTTTGATAAGACCTTTTGGTTAAGAGATATTTTTATTATTACTCTCTGTTTATGTGTATTGCAGGAGCGTAACTTGGGGAGCGCAGGCCCACGCAGTGCGTGTGGGACCCAAGATTTTTTAGGGTCCAACAAAAATACACCCCGCCGTCTGCCGCAAGGTATTCGTAGTAGTAACATCCTTATGGGAATGAAATATTTTCATCGCTCGAAATAAAGACGAAAATACCAAACTGAAGTGTTTGGACTTGTTTGGTCATATCCTTATAATATTAGAATTATAGAAGTTCCACTGTATTTTTGGAACTGAAACTTAGAAAAAATCAATAAAAATCGAAACGATTAATAATTTCATATTTTTTATAAAAATGGGGGCTCCAAAAACTTGACTAGCGTGGGGGCCCTAAAACCAGAGGCGCCCCAACAGAGGTGCGGGTACCAGGGCAAATCGACCTATGCGTGGCCCAGTTCTCATTAACCGCCAAATTAAATTTAGACTCCGTGCGGTAATATAGAAGCGCGGGGCCCCTTAAATCGCGGGGCCCGGGGCGGTCGCCCTGATTCGCCCTGCCCAAAACCGTAGATACGCCCCCGGTGTATTGATAACATTTTCTAATTGTTGAGAACGATGCGTACGCTTCCAGTGTTAGTTTTAATTTCGCATCGATATTGTTATCTATAGAAACAGCAATGTGTTTACATATTTGTTTAAATATTCTTAAGGACTGTGATGTTGAGAGCGATCATATTCATTACTCTGTGTGGAGAAAGTCACGAGCTGGACATGTCAAATTTTTTTGTTTTCCACAGCACCAAAAAACAATTTTATTTAATTGTAGTTTTTTCCGTGAGAGATGACTCCAAATTTTCATTTATCATTTAGAAAATTATTCAGTTTAAAATTATTCACGACAAGATTTTTTTAATTGCCTCAAAAAAACATCTAATCCTCTTAAAAATGGCGGGGAAAAAATGAAAGGATGCGGATGACTAATGCTATTATATAATTAAAGAGAGGCAAATGAAACATTAATATATTTTACCTCCATTTACAAAATAATTATATGATACTACTATTATTATTATAAATTAAGTAATCAGCCATTACCTCCAGACAACATATAGCTTTGTGTGACGTTATTGTTTATATTTTACTTTGACTATTTCATATTTATCTTTATTCTTTGTATTTGAATTTTATAGCTGGAATTTATTTTGTATGTAAATTATTACTACATCTTATACGAATGGGACTATTAGAATATATTTAACTAGGAAACAAGGATAATTAATTCTGAAAATTGATGGTGTAAACACCTACTTTGAAGACATGTTTTTAAAACATTCTCACAGCTCATTTAAAAAATTAGGACACGGTCAAATTCTGAGAACATTAAAAAATTATACTATTCCTATTTTAAAACGTTACGCCGCAATATTCTGCTTTTAAAACGGCCATAAAAAAGGACCGCAAAATGTTTCGTCTTCAAAGGCATATGAAATTCTGAGAGTAAAATTTAAATATAAAGTTTTTCATTTAAATATTTCAAAAAACACGAAAAGGACGGCGTGTCCAAATCCTCCAAAACAATAATACAAAATTAAAGAGACCTCGATTTCATGTATCTGGTATAATCTCCTTCGCAAGTCGATTACCACACATCATTCTCAGATTGATAACCTACGTAGCCCCAAAAGATATAAAAACGTTGGAAAAACCAAATGCAGCTACAAAGCTTCTGCCATCAGCGGTAGTAGATTTTAGATTCAAATTTTTTATTAAAAAATTATCGATGAACTTTCACTTTGTAGTCCAAATGCGCATGTGATTTTCCCAGCTTTTTTTTAAAGACTTTAAGATCTACAAAGTTTATTCATCGGGTTCCAGTGATAAGAGAAGCTCTAAATTTCTTTTTGCAAGATTACGACGAATTCCAAAGTATGGGCCAATGGCGGATGGGATTTTACAGCCGTTACATAATTCTCAGACTCCCTAACATCCATCGCGTGGTCTCGTTGCATTATACGTCGTGGTTGCCGCACGTCTAAGCGAATTTCAGGCCACCTGGTCAACCCGGATTCGAGTCCTGCACTGGAATAACATTCATCACCCTTTGACTTTCATCTCCGTAGCAATCCCTCTTAATCCCCTATCATTCGATTGGGATAAGTTATCCATTTTTCCGTGCGTCGACGGCTAATAAAACAAATGCATTAGTAATCTTGAATCTCTCGCGCGCTTCTGATAAAAAGACTCGTTTAAGGGAGACTTTCCCAACACCGGTGACGCAACGAAGGGAAACACCAAGTATTTTGAGCAGCATTAATTATTGGCATTCCCCGTTGGGATAACCGTCGACCTCCTCGGCTCACGAAGCGGAAAGACATTCTCAAGGATACCAAGGAATCCGTCCGAGATCCATTGGCCAACTTCAATATGTCATAGTTACGTTGGCCAACTTCATACACTACCTGAGACCCACGACACAATTTCCCAGTCACGGCTGGCTGATAGATTTAATATCTCCAATACCGAGCAATTACACGTTGAACAATATGGCCAGATATTTACTTTGGCATTTTAAGAAATCGGAAAAGAAGTGAATTAATGGATTCCCGCCGAATATACGAGCATCGATTATCGGTAATCATGCTGCACGAGGTTTTCTCCTGCTTTATTCCGCTGAGAAAAACTCCCTGCATCGAGGTTTTAAGAGTAATGAAAAAACGCAAATGACAAGGTCGTTGAGTAAAAATAAATCCAATTCTCTTACTAAGGGAAAGGTTGGGTCTACGTTTACTGGAACCCAAAAGAGGAACGTTAAAGATACCGTTTCTTTACCAGTTCCGGTTTTATAAGAATGTCATAACACATGGGACCGTGTGATGGGATTAATACTTCATTGCGAAATCGGCGGTCGCGTGATTCAGGAATCGCCTTAATAGTTATATCGTTCAAGGTGCTCGTAATAATTTTATCTTATATCCTTTTAAGGAATTACATTGCGACAATTGGACGTTATTACCATATACGTGATGGTGTCCCTTAAAAATCTATTTAAAAGCTATCGTTACGCGTCGATTCGTATATTTTTAATTAAGTGACGTCTTAATATATTTAAACTAACCCATCGGGTGCTATTGGTTAGGGAAGGCGCCAACATTAAATTATTTCAACTACTAAAATATCCTTTAAGAATGGAAACGAGGCGAGCGATATTAAATAACTTTCAATTACCTACTCATTTGTTAATACCGGCGGTTAGAAGTAAAGGATATTTCTCGAGAGAAAAATCCCTCAGTAAATCTACATTTAAATTACACCGACCCAGGCGTTGTAAAAATAAGTGACATACCCAACGTCCTTCACCTACTAATGCACGTAAACTAGTTAACGGAGCCGTCACCATAGGCTCTAGATTTCGAACTGCGCCTTTCTTCTATGTGGTAGCTCAGAGAATGCTTCCCGTACAAGTTTTTCCCCTCTATGAACAAGATAAACGCGAGACTGAAACGGATGATAATATATTATTATTTTCGTGTTTTACCTTTAAAAAATTCGAAATAGCGACAAGCTATCGCGTCGATGATTTGACGAATGCCCTCTCTTCATTGATTCAGTTATAAGTGAAGCCAAATAACATTCTTAAATATTGTAATTTGTTCTCTATAATTTAAATAAATCTTATGGCTAGCACATGATTTTCTACATAATAGTAACGAGTATGACTGAAATATTACTTAATAAGTAGCTTTCGACAACAGCTTCCTCAAGAATAATTAACAGCAATTAAACTCGCAAATAATTTTAAGTTATGAATAATTTTCACAGTGATAAATACTTCGAATCACTTTTCAGATAGAAATAAACATGAAGTAAACGAAGTAGATATTTGTTGCTATGGATGAGAAAAATATTGAAGCGCATCCTGCTATTGAGGACAAATTATTGAGCTAAATATTATCGATTAAAATTACCGTTGTCGGCTCTGGAATCGCTGTCAATATTTAGAAGAAAACGTTTTTCGCAAAACATGACGCTAGATGGTATTGATATGATTTTGACTGCGATTAAAATGACCGTTGGCAGCGCTGGTATCGTTCTCAATAATTCTAGTATTTTATCATAGCAACGGAAACAAAGCTATCAGATAGCGACATTCGATGTACTGAATATAAATGCTGACGGACAATCGACAAATGGTATGTGTGATACAATCCGTTCTATGAAAAAACGTTAAAACGAAAGTATTATAAAATTATATTGCCTACAACTTTGATAATGACAAATATTTACATTAATGAAATGCCCTAATAAATACAATAGCAGATATTTGGCGAAAACGGAAAAATTACAAGAGTAAACATCCACTTCCGGATGAACATTTTTTGCCAAAATATAATCAAACCTGGACTTTTCAATAAAACTCTTAAATATAAAAATTTCTGCTAATCTGATTAGCGATTTTTAAGTTAGAACGTGCACAAAATAACTATCACACTCAGACACCACCAAGAAAATAGATAATGTAAACGTATTTCATGGGACCTTTAAACTTGTATTTTCGTTAAAATCTCGAATTCGATTTTTTCGTGGAAACGATACTTTCTCTCTGTTTGGAGGAAGTAAAAATGATAACAGTATAAAAATAAATGACCGAGTTAAAATTATGGGTTTAACCCGATAGATCACACAATAACTTACGTAACTGTAGAAACGGCGGAAATATAAGACGATTTAACCTGAGAAATAGCCGAACTCAGTGGTAATTCACGCTTCTCAGTCAAATTAGAATCGAATATTGATAAACTGCTACTATGGAAGCCTATTTTGCATATGAAATTTTTATAAACCTTAACAATGGCTTTAATTACCAAGATAAATAGTTTTATAAAACAATGAAACATACAGAGAGACATTTATTTTTCTAATAAGATTTTTCAAATTCCTTACTTTTAAATCAGCACATTTGCAGTAATTAATAACTCCTTAATTTTCCGTGTGATAATTGGGCCACTTTTTAGTAATTCCTTCGAGTTATATCCTAAACGATGTCATTTTGAAATAGATGCACCTAACATTAAGATCGAAAAAAACTTAACCTTTCGTGATTTGACGTTTTTATCCGATCCCAAACTTCCAACTTGACAACCACTTTCCAAGATGATGATAGATAGTATATCCGTCTCTGTCATGAAACAGCATTCTGGCATTCTTTTATCGGGGAAACTACCTAATAAGGAAGTATTTAAAGAGGTAAATTTAAGTGTCACTTCGTTTGATAGGCGTAATCAATCTTGAAATCTGTGTCCTTTTTCTGCCGACTTTTGCTCACGACCTTGCTACAGTCAAACGAAAATTACTATCAATTATTCGAACACGGATAAATACAAAAAACGTCGAGTTTTTTATAGTAAACATCTCTTAAATATAGAATACAATGACAAGATAACGAATCATGCAAAGTAATCTTATCTCAATTATCCTTCGAACTCCAAATATTCCATTTGTATGTAAATAAATTATTTCAAAATACACTCTAAACGCAATGATTCGAGCGATTTCAGTTAAATTTTTGATTGCCCGAAGGAGGCATCTTACGTTTGTGTGCCTTTAATTTAGGATGAAGTTCTAGATATTGAATTTTCAGTGACACTTATATCTGCTCTTCCGGCTCGAGTTACAGAGGTTTTACATTTACATGAATACCCTTCAAGCCACCAGAAGCGTTTGCTTGCAAACATCACTGGGAAGAGAATAGAAATTTTAGTCAAACGAATTACCGATTATGTTTTCTATAATATTAATTTGATCGATGGACAGCTTTATTTATAGGATGAAAAACGTATGAACGTATTTTTTATACCTTTCAAAGAATAAAAGCTAATGAAAAAACCAGGGTTGGGAATATACACGTATAAAAGTTTTGTACGTCATACATGTATAAAGCCACACAGTAGATCTATTTTCTATTATTTCCCTCTTGGCGGCTATATTTTTAAGCAATTATAGGAACTTGCAATGGATTCGCCACTTCTGCCTATGTTTTCCGAAATGCCAAAATATTAGAAGGAGACTAAACACGATTTTGTTAGTGTATCATCTTTCTTTGATAATTGTGCACCTACTGACCTTCGAAAGCTAGCTCTAATAATCCTCTGAGAATAAATAAGCTTCCATAAATTACCCAAGTAAAAACTGTTTTTAGTACGTTTAAAAAAAGTGCTTATACATTTCCTTTTTCCGTCTGTCTGTAAACGTCGAACTTTTTGTTTTAAGAGATGTTTTATAAATTCTTTCGTATTCAGAAAAATATTTGAGTCCCACGTTTTCCGGTACTACGTAGTTTTCTCGGTAGAGGGTGTTAAAGTAGGAAAATTCGTAACTTTGAAGAGACATTCCGAGCAAACAAAAGAGACTAGACTGATTCGCTTAAACACACGCGCACAAATACCAGGAGATTCAAAGTTTCTTAAATTAAAATTCTAATAGAGATCCACCGTGTGATTTTTGAATATCCCAGCATTCCCTGACCACCAATAATATCACTTCAAAATTTAAGACACCGAAATTACCGTTTAAGGAGATGTTTCAAAAATTGTTGTTGTATTGAATAGTATTCATAAAAAATTAATACCCTTATTTTTCGTGTTTAGTGCGTAGATTTCCCGCTGGAGGGAAATTTTGGAACACTCAAAATTTTGAGGTGATATTCTGAACAAACAAAAATTACGAGAAATTTCAAACTTTCTTAGATTAAAAGGTATAATATAGGCCTAACGTTGGACGGAGACGGAATACGCTAGCATGTTATGTTTACTCAGAATATAACTTCAAAGATTCGAATTTCCCGATTTTTCATACTATTTAAACGCCCTATTGCGTAAAAAACAAAGAACAATGAAAACTGAAAAGCAATAATATTTATATATATATATATATATATATGCAAGGACTACTTAATGTAAAAAGAATAAAATAGTCGAACATGCACAGACGGACGGATTGGTGAACTTTTTAAAAAACTATATGGGTTTTAATAAAGTGTTTGCTTCAACTAGGGCAATTCAACTTACTATTTTTATTTGATACACAGGATTTGTATGTCTGTAAGATCCAACGTGCGGAGCATATAACAACAATAACCTTCGATCAAAATTTTAACATATGTGCAAACGAATGTATTTCGTAATTTTGGTTCAATTTGCAAATTATTATTGAAAATAGCCGGAAAGGCGATAGTGCCATATTTACAGCGGATATTTATTGTATCTCTAAACAACGAAGAAATACCCGATGACTGGAAAAACGCTATTATAATACCCATACATAAAGGAGGTAGTAAATCCAAGGCAAGTAATTATCGTCCTATAAGTTTAATGTGCGTAATATACAAAATATTCGAAAGAATGATTTCCGACTATATAAAAAGTTATTGGAATGAACATAATTGGCTCAATGACTACCAGCATGGATTCAGGGAAGGATTTTCATGTGAAAGACAACTTCTTGGTTTGAGTCGAGACTTAGTGGAAGCATATGATGATGGACAGCACAATGACGCTGCTTTTGTTGACTTTTCAAAGGCTTTTGATGTAGTTTTCCACGAAATATTGCTGACTAAAATTGATAATATGACCATAGACCCTAGAATAGCGCGTTGGATAAAGGCCTTCCTCCGTGGGAGGACGCAAAGAGTAAGAATAGGGGGAGCTTATTCCAAGGAAATAAAAATTAATTCAGGTGTACCACAGGGTAGTGTCCTCGGGCCGCTCTTATTTTTTATTTATATTAACGATATCACGAGCTAGATATGCTCCAGAATTAGATTATTTGCTGATGACTGCGTAATTTATAGAGCAATTAGGGGCAATAACGACTGTGCAGCTCTACAAAATGACTTAAATATGTTATCTTCCTGGATAACGCAAAATAAACTGAAAGTTAATACTACTAAGTGCTGTGTGGTAAATTTCAAGAAAAGGGGCATTACGTACGGTTATAACATAGGGGGGAGTATTTTAGAAACAGAGAAAAGTACTAAATATTTGGGATTAATATTCTCGAAAGATTTAAAATGGAACACTCTTATAGAAAGAATGGTAGCCAAATCTAACAAAAACCTGAACTCTGTAAGAAGAACGCTTAGAAATAGCAATAGAAAAGTGAAAGAGAAAGCATATTTTTCACTAGTGAGACCAATCCTCGAATATGGGTCTAATATATGGATTAGTGGACAAAATAGAAATGGTGCAGAGAAAGGCTGCAAGGTTCGTGCTAGGAAGACACGGCAGGGAGGATAGTGTGACAGCAATGTTAGGGGAGCTAAAGTGGGAAAGCCTCAAGGAGCGAAGGAAACAAAAAAGGTTAGTTGAAATTTACAAAAATGCCAGCGGAAAAACTAAATGCGGTGAAATGAGAAACTGCTCGTTCCAAGCTACTTAGGAAGGACCGATCATAAGAATAAAATAAGGACGTTACCCCAAAAATCGGAAATCAGTAAAAACTCATTTCTAAACAGAGGGATCACTGAATGGAACAGTTTGCCTGAGGGAGTTTTTGAGCCTTATCCAAAAACAACGACGGCATTTATAAGTAAAGTTAGGGGCATAACATAGAAATTCTAATATTGTATTGTAGCTGTATACAATGAAGGGATAAGTGTAAGTTGTAACTTATAAATGTATTTGTATTCTACTTCTACTTGATTGTACTGTTACCACCGGGCATGTTGCCCACCTGTAACGCATTATTGATAATAATAATCAATAAATGTCACTCATGAACGGCAAGCATATCCGGAAGACTAGCTTTCAATATAATTGTCTGAAAGCCACTCATTCAAAAGTGCCAGTGCTCACCTAGAAAGGAGAAGAGACTATGCCTAAAATGTGTATAATGTGACAACCAATTTTATACACAGGACATATGCAAGAAAAAAGATCTTCGAAAATCTCATAGATAAGTAGAAGTATTTTTTATGAATGAGTTGGGTAGTGAAGGCTGAAATTACCTTAAACACTAAAAATATAGAGCTGGAATTTTTAGTGTCCTTTAAAACACGAAAGGCAAACTTCACCAACATATTAGGAGTTGGCTAAACAGAAGCAAGCTTCCTAATCTAAGCTCATTAGCAGAAATATTATCATAAATTCCTACTTCATCGGCTCACTTTGAAAGAGTAATTTCAAACTGGTCCTATGGGTGTTATGAATTAAATAGTCATTTCGCTCCAGAGAGATCGGAAACACTGTTATCGATCTATTACACCTTAAAATTAAAAGATAAAAACACAAGCGATGAATACCGAATTACATTTTGTACTAACTTTACAAGTAACGTTTGATTTATTAATCTTATTAATAAAGAAAAACGTTTCATGTTTGATTGTATTTTTGGACGCCCAAAGTTTGCAAAATCTAATAAAAACAATAGCTATAAAATGTTTTTTACTTTGGTGACAACAAATATTTGTATACCTTCCTTATATCTAGAGTAAAAGCCAATTTAAATTGATTTTATACGAGTATACAACGTATATAACTTCGAGTTTTATGCACGTATAATTCGAGTTTTATGCACGTATAATACGGGTTTTATGCGTCATGTTTTATGGGGCTCGACGTATGCAAGAAAATGTCCGAAACTTGCTTACCCAAAAGATGGAAAAAAGCAGTTTAATTTGATGAATTGCTTCAGTTAAATCTATTTGGTCAAAAATTGAGTGGGCAGCGTGCCCACCCCCCCTCCCCCAATACTAAGGTCGTGGTTTCGAATCTCCTTGAGCACGTACGTCTGTACCTGTCCTTTTCGTAAATATTCGTCAGTTCTTTCTTTTAACTGCCGTGATGTTCTGCTTTACAGCTAATGGAAAATAAATAAGTCTTCGAGGAAATATTATTTAACGTCGAATTAACGCCAGTTTTGTGTGCATGACTGGTGTCACATGGTCTCTCTCCGCTATTGCACTCACCGAAATGTGAAAGGGGAATTCCTTTAGCCTCAATACCCCTCTCCCTACTCCCACACCAGCTCTCTCGCCCTCTTTCTCTCTCTCTCTCCCCCTCTCTCTTTCCCTATCGTTCGTGTTTTCGCAACACCCGCGAACTCTCTCTCTCTCTCTCACTCCATTTCTCCATCCCTCCGCACTTATTTCCCAATCGCTAAACTCTCCCCTCTCTACGTCACAAACTGCATAACCCTTTTTCTACAGGGACAGCGTACGTAATTTTCCAGTACAATGGATGCCCTGTTTCCTAGACTGTTATATCACGTAAATATTTGCACACGAGACGTTTAAGATTAACGTCAGAGGCAAACTTCCCTTACTTTGCCGTTATTTTTGGATCGCTTTGAAATATATAGCAGTTTATCAAGCTAAAATAGAAAGCGGAATGCAGCAAAAAAAATTAAGATGATAACAGTCAACGTTGCGCTTACGAAACGCGGAAATATTGTATAAAACTTTACATTTACTTTGCAAAGCGTAGGTGGAATGACAGTAGGGGTTGAATTAAGTTGGTTAGGGGATAAATGCGGTAAATGTATTCCAACGTTGGGTAAGAAGTTCGAACGAGTACAGGTGATTTATGGTGATAATTGAAGTTTTTATTATGCTCATTGTAATTGGCCATGAGCGCCAATTAAGAGCTATAGGTAAGAAAATGAAAAACTAAGAGTTAAATTGCAGATCCTCTGTATTTATTTGGCTTTCTCTCCTATATCACTCGAAAACTACAACGGTTAAAAGTTAATGTTGTTCCTGTTATGCTCAATATTTTAACTTATAAAGCGACGCAGTTGTTTTCGAAGTTTTTCAAACCCATATTATTTACGTTTACTGGTAAGCTAGAGAGACTGAACCCAGCTGAACCTAGTCGAATTACAAAACACGGACACATCAAAACACACCGTCGGGTTTATTCTGAGAAGCCGTTAGTATTTCTGGACACCTTTAACAATAAAATTACAACGCCAAGGATTCGGCCGTCGGGATTTGGGTCAAGTGCAATCTTATTTCCATTCTTAATTTTAAGCGTCGTATTGTGTTTACACCGCCGGAGAAGCTAATTTGTTCGTTGCTCTTCGCGAATTTCACGCAAAATAAACACACCGCGCGCATGCGCTTTGCGCATCCAATTTCTTTTTTCGTTTCCACGGGCAAAAGAACCGCACAAGGCGAAGATGCGCTTGCGCAAAAACAAAATAAAACGCGATACAAAACGTCCTCGCGGTTAAACGCCAAAACGGCTATTTCCGCATCGGCGGGGGAACGAATTCGCTGAATACTTGGTGAAAAAGCGGCGCGCCCGAAATCGTCAACCGTTGCAAAAATAACTAGGTCAGCTGCCGCGAAGAAAAGCGGACTGGTAAGGGAAATTCGCCATGCCTCACCAGCCGGCCAGCCTTGGGTGGAATGCGCGAAAAAATTAATACACCTCCCTTCCTCTCTCTCTCTTTCTCCCTCCCTCCCTCCCCTCCTCCTCCACGCTACCTACCTCGAACGAAACCGTGTTTAAACATCTCGATTGCAGCGGCGGAAATGGGGCAATAGTTGGTTTACGTCCGGCGCAGGATTCATATAGGTTTATTTTCTGTCGGGCGTAAACGTATTGGCGTTTTCACCCTTCTGAGAATGAGAGGAGAGACCGTTGAGAACGGTTTACTGCGCGTGAAAATTTTTCGATTAGAAAAAATAAAATCACAGCAGCAGCTCGGCGCGCCGTTTTTCGGAGAAATGGAGTGTAGAGAGTAAAAGATAACTGGATGATACTGTTAGCTGGCAACAAGAAGGGGTTAGTGGAATATGCGCGCGGAAAAAAGGACCGTTTTGTTTGCATCGGGGCCGTGAGAGATGGAGGGGATGATGAAATTAGGATGGTGGCAGTATGAAATGATTGCACGACCTCTATCAAACGCCCATTCAAAACAAAAGAATGTCGATAGTCCTAGCCTTAAATAAAACTGGCTACAGAAAGTTTGATTTGGTAGGAGGTGAAGATGCTTCTACGACGTGACACTAATCGTAAACAAAATCCTAATTAGTTTAGTCGTCGATTCGTAAGGAATATTATATTCATCGAGCTATCATATACTCGTGCCTTGAAAATTCGTGCAATGTAAAATTCGAGTTATAGAAACTCGCATGTTTCGGCTATTTTTCAGTGTATATCTTTATATCCTTCCTACGAAGACGAATCGTATAGATAAACATTTCACGCAGTGCCCTTCGGACTCAAGGGCCCTGGCGAACCTTGCGCTCGAGGGACCCTGGCGGCATCCGGCGGAACTGCATCTGTAAACAAAAACACGAGACTTTTTTCCCGCAAACAGTTTATTCGTGCCGCGGTCGATAGAGAATTATATATTGCGCACATTCGAGAGACAAAGGAAATTTTCTCAATATAGCGCGTCGTACTCCGCCAAGATTCTCTTTCAAAATCGAGAAAGGAAAGTAATGTTTATGAGATGAATATAACACCTTCCATACGTTACATGCCATAATAAATCAATATCACGAACAATAATATATAAAAAACGATGACGTCTAAGACAGGAGACGCTCCTGCTAATAGATTTGCACTATGACGCTCAACCCAATACAAAGAGGTTGGGCTCGAATCTTCCCAAACACACAACTTTCGCGTTGGCCGAGTATTTTTATTGTTATAATTACGCAATAAATTCATCGACTATGCTTTTCCTGAGAATACGCTGTTTATTTTCACGAAGTACATGAGGGTTGAGCCAAAAATTTGTAACTGTAAAAATCCATTTCCTTTCCCCTTCGACGGTGCCTATTTTCCCCTCAAATTTTAAACAAAAACGCCACAAAAGCCGAAAATTTACATTACCTACTAACCAAAACATTAAAATTTTACGCGGCCCGAATAACGAAAATTTGCCAGCAAATAGACGATGATATTCCTCTTAAGAGCAATCCTCTATATGGGACACCTAACTGTTTCGTTTTGGCGAGAATTTCCTTTCTTGTTTCCACTTTTCTTTTTTTTCCACTTGGCCCGACATTGACATCAATTGCCGTCAAAGACGTCCGAAAAACCGACTTTTATCCCTTTGCATGTCGTTTTCATCTTACTCCACGGACGAGAAACCCAAACTTCCTACATATATCGCGATTATGACTCGCCACTGTAACGGATTTTGGCCAAGGATTTGACGTGACATCACTCGGAACGCAACTGCGCAGTTGCGCCTATGTTCAAATCTTCACCGCAAACGGTCAGGATTTGGGTCATTTTACTATCACGAGACGTTCCAGATTCCAGTCCTCGGCCAAATTCAATGTACCGCATTTCCGTACCGTACGAATTATGTTTGTGCATGGCGGTCTCTTTATTAGCGTCCGTTACGGAGCGAATGTTTCGCTCGTTATTCATCACCCTTCAGCCACCGACGCATAGGAGGCTCAAAAAGAATTTTTAAGTTGTCTCATAAGCTGACGTCAACAATATTTAAATTAATTTGTAAGTCTCCCAGGTAAACAATAGGTTTCCAATCTGCCACTCGAACGTAGTATCTCATATTCGATAGTACGAAAGCGATAATTTTTCAGGTATTCTTTAAAAATTTTTAAACTCAAATGTACTGAAAAGAGATATTCCTGTCGTCAAGGGAACAAATAATAGAGATTTCACTGTGAAACGACCATTCATATCCGAAATATCGATAATTCTAGGAATCGATAATCGAATTATCTAAGTTCGATTTATCGATGTTATACTGTATACAATCGAAAACCGCAGGAATATCGATATTTGCATCCTGTTATTTCGATTCCTAAGGAGGAGAACGGCCAAAATATTATGACATCCGACAAAAAAGGAGAAAACCGGAACGGGGATATAAATAAAGATTTTTTAGGTATCGACCGCTGTTTTCCTCTTACTGTTTATTTACAAAGATGCCCCTTTTCCAGCGACTTTTTCTTTTCGCGCGGGAGTAACGGTGAAAGGGATTTCGGGGGGAGGGGAGGGAGGGAGGGATGGGGCGCCCGGTGCATTTAAACTTCCTCGCCAACGCACTTCTCGGACACTGGGTGACACATATTCCTCTTTGGGGCTGATACTCAGGGAATTACGTAGCCTCCGTAGGAGAGGGAGGGAGGCAGAGCAGGCGCCTGAGATCACGTCATGTCCCAGGAATGGTGTCATGGGGAAGGCAGGCACGGGGAGGGGAGGGAGAAGGAGGGCGATGGAGAGGGGGGGAGGGAGAGGAGAGGGGGGGAGGAGAAAGTGCGTGGGTGGGAAGGGGGGAGTAGATGGAAATAGCACTGCGGGAGTGGGAAAGCGGACGGGAGATAGCGGGGAGGGTCGAAGCGGAGAGGGGAGGGAGAGAGGTGCTCGGGAGAGAGATAGAGAGGGGGTAAAGGGGTGTTCTGACGAAGCTGAGGGGGAGGGAGGATGAGGAAAAACAAGGGAGTTTCACAGGATATCGATTAGTGGCCCAATAATCGTTTCTCGGAATTCGCCTTCCCCGGGTATTTTCGTTTAGGGGTAACATATGCTGGTTTGGAAAGAGAGAGAGAGAGAGGGAGCGGGTGTGGTGTGGCGTAGGAGGGGGCGGGGAAAGCTTTCGAAGGGATTAGAGCTTACGCGGCTCTCTTCCAATTAATGGGCCTCTACGGTGCGTCTGCACTACGCTTCGTCATAGAGCGCCGTACCAACTGACGGGCTTATAAACGTGGACAGCGTGTGTCCTGAGGAAAATCCTATTATTTTTCGAAAATCGCATGTATACTCTCTCCCACACGAACACATAGAAATAAATGAAATAATTAATGAAAAAATATGAAATGTTTTTTTTGGGATTTAAAATCATTTCTTCCAAGCGTCACATTTCCATTCACCAGAGAATTATCGAGCTCGTCTTATGACAGGAAAAATTCGAGAATAAGTACTTCAATATCAAAAATCTTTTATGTCCATCACATGACTTTCTCCACACAGGGTAAGGAATATGATTGCAATAGTACTTACAAGTTGCTCTCGACAAGTGTTCCCAATAAAAACCATCGGTAATTACACTCGTGAATAATTTTTAAACAATGAATAATTTTCAAAATGAAAAATTCCTCGAGTCATTTCTCACGCAGAAATACACTATAGGTAAATAAAATTGGTTGATGCGGTTGATAACAAAAATTTCATGCCCGATTAAAATTACCATTGGTGGTGCGAGCATCGCTGTCAATATTTACAAGAATATTTGTTTGCAAAATATGACGCTAGATGGTATCCGGATTGTTGTGATCACGATTAAATTATCACTGCCAGCGTAGGCATCGAGATCGACAATTTTAAATTATAATTATAGCCAGAAAAATGAAACAAATAGAATTACTTAAGTGAATTCAGAAAGATAATCGAAATAGCTCTGAAACAATCTGTTTTATAATAAAATGTTTCAAAAAACAGTTGAAGAAAATTATTTTGCCTTAAATTTTGATAATGACATATTTACATAAATGAAGCCCTGAAGTATATATTATAGATATTTGGTAAAAATAAAAAAGGCATGAAATCCTCCACTCCGGGTCTATCAATTTTCGTCTAAATCTAATAAGACAAATTTTCTAATTAAAATCTAAATTATAAACTTTTTGTGTTGATATGAGAAGTAGTTTTTGAGTTAGAGCGCCGACAAAATTCCAATCAAAGTCACACACACACATATATCACCGAGAAAATGGTGAAAACGTATTCAGAGAACCTTAAAACGTGTATTTCCGCTGTAATCGCGAATTCGATTTTTTTCACGAAAACAATACTTTCTCCTATACATACTTCCCATGAAGAAAGTGAACGTTGAAAAATGTACTTATCTCAGGTATCTCCAATAACCACAACAAAAACTAGATGCGTATTTCCGCTAAAATGCAGTCGTCTTCAGTGTTAATTACCGCTGAAGATGGCTTGTTGTGACTAATGGAGAAACCTAATATAAGTACATATTTACTTTTTCAATTATTTTTAAAAAATACTTACGTGCCTATACTTGAAGCATATTTCCATGTGAAAGCTTCCGTGATAAATCGTGGAAAGCGCATCCTTTTTCCTCTCAAAATTCCATTTCCGAAAGTAAATCGCAAACGACATGGGGGATCATTGTTTTCATTCGTGTGCATCGCGGAAAGGAAATCACCACCGCCTTCGTTCTAAGCGTTCTCTAAGCATGAAAAAATACGGAGCCGTAAAAAAATTGTGGGTTTTTACTAGGACGCGGCAATACGCCGTAAAATAATTGAATATTTCCTTTATTTCCCTGAATACGTCAAAGTCGTCTTGTCCGACGTTTGATACTTCCTAAATCAACGAATCCTGATGCCGTACATTAATTAAGTGAATTTCAAGTCACTATGCGGAAGTATATGAAAGAAACTGATTGTTTTCCTTTCCCTTGGGCGGGGGATGATTAGTTTTATTGGTCGACGGATGCTTCGTATAACTTAAAAAGATTATTCTTTCGGAACATTGGGAGAGTTTCATATTTATCAAACAAATTAATCACTCGGATTATTTAGATATAATCACCGCAAAGCAAAACCGTGAAAACGCGATAAAAAAATATTGTCGTAGATTTTTCGCTTTGGATCCTTTCCTAAGGGCCTCGAGGGTACGGCGTTACGAAAGCGCAACAAACTACTAAAGAGGAAAATGGGAAATTACCCAACCCAAAACACAGCATTTTTGCCTGACTTTGACAGCCGTTTAAAAAGAAGGGAAACCAAAACAAAAAGTACGGCGTAACGCCTTGTTCGGTTTCTCAATCGATCTTCTGCTTTGAATTTTTAAGCGGTTCCGTTTTCAGACGGGTATGACGAGGAGATAGTTTAAGAAGAAAAAAAAACTCCTTTTCGTGCCGAGGCGTCGTATTTCGCAATGACAGACACCGGACGCGCTCAATGTGGACGAATAACTACGGATGAATATGCATGCAGGAAATGCGAGTTTAATCCGGAGACGTCGGAGGAGTTTATTTCTTCATTTTTACGGCTCTTCGTCGATTATGTTATTCTATCACGCCGACCGCGACGAAAAAAATAAATATCCCGCGAAAAGCTTATTATAAGCGGATGTCCGGAGGAAGATATGTGCGTACCAACGTACGAATTGCCACAGATTGTTTCATCGTGAAACAAATGCCGTTACAGGTCGATAGTACTTCGAATACGTAGTTGGTAGTGGTGCGAATCTGATATTTTTGTCGACGACGCTGTTCATGTATGTTTTTTTTTGGTTCATTTGTTAGGACTGCACGTCCACTCTTTTAATGTTTACGTCACGGCTAATGTCCCGACTGAGACTAATGTCAACAACAGCCGGTTGGGCCTGACTAATAAAATCCTCACGCGTTAAAGTACGATTCCTATTGCGCAGTTGCACCAATAAAAAATCTTGGAGACCTGGTTTTGGCAGTTTCAGTTGCAAGTCTCTCTTTTCCCCTCGGATTTTCGACTCGTTAAACATCGATATCCGGATAGTAATAATAGAATTTTTCATTTCCGCAGGAAAAGATTCTCGACCATCAGCATCATCGGGTGAAGTTGCGAAACCGGTCGATTAAATAATCTTTTCCGGTGGATATCACATAATATTATTATTATTATGAAGTCATTCCACAAAGTCGAGCCTTCCGAAATGGATTGATAACTGGATTTGTTAGGCTTTTAATCATTTTCTGTTGAAGCGTAGGTAGCTTTTTTTTAAATACTCCTATTAAATTTAAAAAAAAGAAACCATATTAGCCAGTTTTCCGAAACGTATATTTCGTCTGCGTTACACGGAACAAACTGGGAAGGACTACTAGAACAGGAAATATACTGATGGTCGAATAAGAGAGACACCCACGGAAACTACATTATGGTTATCTGAAACAAAATGTCATCTCATATTGCTTCGTTATATTTTCATAGTGATATATTTTTGAAAGTAAACACGGTAATGAAGAATAATATTAGTTAAACTTGTCATCGCGTCGAGACAATTGGCAAGAACACAGATCTAAGGAGGTAAGAGTTTTTGTCGCCGCTGGGAATGGTCTGTTTAGCCACATCGTAGATCTTGACCTAGGCGAACACTTCGAAATAGGTTTATGTTCGTTTTTAAGGCTCAATTGTATATTGATGTTTTTTGTTCCCTTTTAAAGCCTCCCGGATCAGGAGTCACGTCATCACATAGCTCAGGAAAACAGAAGGTCGTCGATAAAAAAAGCGATCCTGTACGAACTCTTAAAGGGGATTTAAACCTTTCATATATTGATTGGCAATCCGTGGAATATTTTATAGGCGATTTTTTTCTTTAAGCTCGCTCGAAAAAATCTATAAGGTACCTATCTCACTCAATAGAGAGGGAAATTAAAATATTCTCGACCTTTTTGCCATGACCCACGATCACGTAATTGGCAATCTACACCTCGGCGATGGCGCCGGCGGCCAGGAATTAAATAATGATAAAAGAGTGATTGCAGGGTCCGAGTAGCCCGCAGCAAAAATTTCTAAGCTAGCACTTGTAGCCTACATTTTCGGCGGAGCGGATCGATTAGCTTTCGCCTGATATCGTTGAGCGAGTAATGACTTTGGTCAGTCTGGCGTGTGATTACAGTATCGATGATTCGTGGGAAGTCCTTCAAATGAAACGAGAAAAGGACCATCAATTTTTGCTCTATAAACCAAGGATCTCAAACTCAGATCATACGTTGGACGCACGATGGCACTTCCCTTAATTATTAAACAATGTCAACCATTTCTTCATAGCTTCTATTCTGTATGATAAAATGCCTAACCACGAGATTTATTCATTTTCGCTTTACAGTTTAGGCTCTAGAGCCAATAACAGACAGACAGACAACATAGCTAAAACCACTTTTTCGGACTCGGGTACACCTAAAACGTATATTTCCATCAAAATCTCGAGGTCGAATTTTTTCGTGATTACAATACTTTCTCAATATACTTCGTATATAAGAAAGTAAAAAACACTTGTTGTAACCATCGGTGAGCGTAGGACTATATCAGAGCGTACCAGAAGATAGCATCTACGTCATACCTGAAAGTCACTTTAATGGTGAACGACAAGAAAAAAAACATGCCCCTAGCAATTCCCATTTATCGTTTTCCTATTTCAATCTCTAATCGCTCTGGGGAAGAACGTTACTTTTTATTGCTCCGTTCTACAATAGATCTTGCGAATCTTATCTTCATTACCGTGCCTCCCGAAATATGTAGGATTCCTAATAAGATTTGCGACCTCATTCTTTAGTTTCCGCGACATACACTTTTCTATCAATTCAAGTTTAGCCTGTAATCTTCTTTCTTCTGACGATTCCCATTTCAAATCTTCTACAAGCGACGTAACGCTGTTTATTATCATAATTTCCTTTTGCATATCCAGCTGCCCTACGCTGCACTTTTATAAGACCATTCTCGTATGGATCCCACACAGATGATTCATATTATATCTGCGAACATACCACAGATAAATAAGGATTCTCTCACTGCTTCGGTGCTATTCCAGACTATAAAGGCTATAACTGCCTATCACCCGGCATACGTGTCCTATGAAAGGTCGCGACGAATTGTAACTTATCTGTTCCATCGACTTCATAATTAACGTCTATCAAACTATTTTTAATTTTACCAATGTTGACGACGTAGCGTTTACTCTGGTTTATTTGAATTCAAGGGTGTACAACATACGGCCCGCAGACACATTTTGTGCGGTCCGAACGAAGCAAGGACAAACTGAGCGAACGTGAGTGTACATCATAATAATGTATGTAGTATGTACATAATTATAACGTCTAAACCATATGTTCTCAACGTGGTGCCCGCTTTCCTCTGCACCCATGAAGATGTTCGTAATTCCTCATCCAATGATGCAAATTTTGAAAATTTCGTTACTAATATTTTTGTTTGCAATACTGCCGAAAACGTTGTTAATGCCGTAACGAATAATAATATCTCATTTGCTTTAAAGAAAATAATCGTTAATACCAGAACAGTGCCCAGACATCCTGTCGCCTGTGACGAGATATCAGCCGTTTATATCGAAAAAAGTATTAAAATCAGTTTGTTTTCTTTTCACAGAATTGTTCCAAGCATTGATAAAAAATATTAATTGTTAAATACATTAAATTATATAACTAATTGCGTCATTTCTCTGGTTTATAAAATTTTTTATAATGCTTGTGCCCGCCTCCATATCCCAGAATATGTTATGTGCCCAATGGAGGTAAAAGGTTGAGAACCACTGGTCTAAACAGTCGCTAGAACCGAAAGATCATTTTCCTAGACGCAATAAGACAGGCCAGTAGGGGCTTTAGCGATAGTTTATTTTTTGTTTAATGACACCCCCTGCCACACACTATTGGCGGCATGCGGGGTAGTAATTTAACAGTAAATGCAAATGTTCCCAAACGCGATAAGACAGACTAACAGTTTTTTCATTAAATGTAGTTAAAATGCAATGGCACTTCCTATCATGCTTTTTTGGCTGCTTTTAAGGTAAATATGCAAATGCAAAAGTAAAAGCCGGCTGTTGCCAACTACCAGACTGACGAATTTCCGACATTTTTTGTTAAATATAAACGAGGATACGTTAAAAAGTCCAACAATGCGGGCATTATTACGCACATATAATTGCGCATTTATTTGGTTCTGTAAATCTCTCTCCGCCTTCTGGATGAATAACAGTCGAAAATTACTGCGTTTATTTGTGCAGCGGAGAGATTTTTTTCCTGAGAGATACAACGGTGACGGTAATGTTTCGTTTTTAGCCTCTGCGTGTTAGTTTTGTGTCCCGCCGAGTGGAAGGGGAGGAGGGAGAGAAAGAGGAGAAACGGAGACGGAGTGGAGGGAGAGAAAGGGAGGGCAAGGGGAGGGAGGAACTCGAGGATGGAAGCAGACCAAACATGGGAACGGCAGATCGTAGGAATGCGCAGTCACCGGTCACGCTGAAATCACTCGGAAAAGCGCCGGAATGGCATTTGGAAAGCCATTGTTTTCCTCCTGAAGGAATTCCCAAGCCTTTCCAATGTTTTACCATTTGACCTCTTTCCCATTTGCGAATTTCACTCATAACGCTAAACAAATGCGATTTTTTTAAAGGTGGGCTCTTTTATTTTTTTGAGTGGGGGATCCCAAAGCGAAGGTGCGTGGACGTATAGTAGGGAGCGAAGGGAAGGGAGAGTGAGAGGCAGGGGGTGAGGAAAGGTACGAAGAGGGACGGGAGAAAGAAAGAGAGAGAGAGAGAGAGGAAAGGGGAAGTAGGGGAGACGAAGAGGAGGGAGGGAGAGATTCGTAGAGGGATTGACGAAGCGGCCAGGCATTCCCTGGATCCTGAGAACCGTCGACGTCACCTTATGTGCGTCATCCATGTGGGCGTGGCCAATGGCAGCCGCGAGTCTTCTTCTTCCTCTTCTTTATCGGCTATACACTCCGGGGATTTAAACAAGGATTTTAAACAAGTTTACCCTCCATTGTGCTTCACAACTCGTAATTTGCGTTGCATAATGTCTGCCATAGCGATTTCCACCAACCCCTCTCTTCTCGGGAACGATAAAGAGTATTGATGAGATATTATCGTGTCCTTTCTAGCATCCCACGCGTTTCCTTTAGAACGAGATGCGTATAAGATGAGTCCTTTAAAATACATCTCGACGGTTACCTCACCTTCAAAACCTTATTTTATTGGTAAAAAATAACATTATTTAAAAGCGAAATGTTACGATGTCATTATGGGACTTCAAATTCGATAAGAGAGCACAATAAGAGAATAAGATGATAGGTCGAAGATAATCTCCCCTGTCAAACACCAATTGCAGTGACTTGCAGATTTATTCAGATTCAGATGAATTCCGACTGAAAGCTAAGCGGAATTTCCAAGAGAAGTATGGGCCGGAAAGACAGGAATAACTGAAAATTCAGTCAATATCTGAAAGCACGAACACGAAGATAAAACACGAGAAATCGATCGTAGGACAGAGCGACACGGGTTGATTTTCCCCCTTGTCTATCATGTATCGCAGTAAGAGGGGATTATTGGATATTAACTGGATGAAACGCACTTCCTGACGCCAAACAAACTCGCGAATTGTGGGGCCAAATGTACAGGTGGATCTTTGGATCTCTAATTCTGCGAAATAACGACAATAAGCTTATATTTACGTGACGATTGGTAGGTTTTGGGTCGTGAGATCTTCATAGCGTTACCGTTCCGCGAACGAGGAAGTAAACGACTCGGTGACTTGTCCGAAGTCGCGTGGCGCTAAGTGATCACGGGGCGCCGAAAAAAGTAAAAAAAACCGCGACATATTGGGGACAGAATCAAAATGCAAATAAATTCGGCGGAATTGGGGCAAGGACTGGCGGGTTTTTTGTTCTGGTAATTCCCCCTTGGTCCGATCAGAGGCTTTAATCTTTAAACAAAAGACGTGGCTCAACTGAGGTGGTGACATGTAATACGCCGTAGGATAGATTACAAAGCTTTTTAAGGATTCCGCGATGTATGTCACGGAGTATTAGCTAATCCTTATAGAGAAGAAAAAGCTGTTGCGATAAAAAACGTTGTATGACAGCGTCAAGTTACACCTTGTATATGTAATGCACACACAACGACCGTTTATAAAACCATATTTTTGTACCCGAAGAAAAAGTCAGCAATACCGAGAAAAGATATACTTTGTATAATAGCAATGCATTAGTATGTTATTTTCTCGCGGGTATTAAAGGACAACGTAAGAATCGGAAACGTTAAAAACATCTCATAAACAGGAAAGCATGTTGAAATGATTCTAGGGAGTGTCGTATCTTTTCCGCAGTTGTACGAATTTATCATTTATAGTCCTGATATTCGAATCTTATCAGGGCCCTACGGATTCTTCGCATGCCTAAGATTAGGTATCTCTGCTGTTATCATTTCCAAGATTTTTATTGTATTAAATAACTGAAAATTCTTTTATTAAGGCTATATTTTATATGAAGTGTAGAAGAATGGATTACAAGCGGAAACTTCGAAATGTTTAGCAACCCTGGCTTTACTGAAGATGTATACGTCATATTTCCTACTGGAGCTAATGTGCTATAAAGCTGAATTTCAATGAAACATATGCGTTAGGTTAAAACTGTAAAGCGTAGTTTAGGCTGAAAGTGTGTGACGGGTTGTCGAAGGCTTAGTTTTAGAAACATTTTGGTGTTCAAAGAAACTATAAAGTTTCAATTATATTGCACAAAAGAAAAATAAATTGCGCGTAGCGTTACGTCTCTCACTCGGTCCTAGAGATACAAAGATTGCTGTGAAAAGAGCAAGTGACAGGAAAAAAATTCCTTCAAATTTCCATATACCGTGACTCAGATAAAACATTTAAAATTTAAAGTTATTCAACATTGGGGGTGTAGAACAGCGGTTTCATGTTTGGCATTGCTGACCTGGAAAGATATCTTCCTAGAAGTATAAGAAAATCGAGTAGTAGAAGCTCAAATATATCTACATCTACATAATAGCCTGCAATTAACCAAATTGTTGAGTGGCAGCGGGTGCAGTTCACCTAAATATTCCTTACAATATTTTCTCGCAAGTTCGCTTATGATCTCGTATTGTTCTCGGAAAAAACGAGACTCGATAACGCCCTGTTTTACAATCGATCTCACGAATTTTATCGTCATGATCGTGTCTACTTACGTACGTTTTGTTTCAAATATTCCTAAAAACCTCCTCCGCTAAACCTTCCGACCTATATTTTTCCAGAAGCCTTGACCTGGCGTTAAGTCTGCGATCCTCCAGAGATACCAGTTCAAATCCAGTAGTAGTGATATAACATTTTGCTTATGGTCATACATTCGTTTCACGAATATGACCGCTCTGCTTTTTGAACTTTTTTAAATTTAAGTATATGACCTTTCTCATAAGGATTCCATGTACTTGAGGTATATTCGAACTGTGGACTAACAAAGGATAAATAACACGTTTCTCGTTCTTTTTCTCTACTATTCCGTTCTATTTTACTTATGAAGCCAAATATCTCGTTCGCTGTGCCTAAATCCCGACGAATATGCATATTCCACGAAATATCGTCTTGAGTTCACATTGTGTTTTGCAATGCGGAACGTTTCATAACGTAATTAGTATTTCCGCGTCCTTGTAAGGCGCAACGCGTACCCTTTAAGATCCGTTTGCCCTAGTTTTTCCAGCAAACAAGAATCGGTGATGGATGCAGAAAATCAATTGATGTTATTGGTATCCTAGCAACGATGCCATCCGCGAGGAAACCGTGGTATGTATTTTTTTCACCCCGCATCGTTCGTCGAGGAAAACACTGAGACGACACTTAAGCTCGCTGGGATAATAACGGAATCCACCGTCATCAAATCCAGCGGTTATTTGTTCCAGATTCTTCGTAATAGGCGCATCATTTTTTTCCTTTGAAGTGGTATTTACCGGAAGCACGCATTTTATGAAAGGAAATGTAAAGTTTCTCTTATTCGCGAACAAAAACAGAAGAAATACACGGTTTATAAAGGAAATACTCGAAGCATGACAAGTTTACTCAGAAAAATAAGACGGTATGCAGAAATTTATAAACTAATATATTGCTAGAGGGAATATTTATTTCTAATTCCTGAATGTAACCTAGTTCCTTGTGTGATAAATATAATGATAAATAATTTTATTTTGCTTCTTATTGCGTCGTTTTCGTTTCATAAGAGAAGAAACATTGCAACACGCAACGCTTTTATTTAGCAATATCTCCAAGATTATATAAACATTCGAATTATTTCATCTCGTAGTTAAAGTATTTTTGCGACAGAATTCCTTACCTTTCCTCTCATTTTTCGTTCACTCGAAATTACGTGGCAATATAATTCAAAGTTTCTATAGTTGTAATATCTTGTCTCCCTCTGAAGTTTTTGTAGTAATACAATTGCAAATGCACTCAAGAGTACCTGACCTTTTATAATTTATATTATTATATATTTTTATAACTTTATCTCATAGCTCGATATTTTATATTTACATATCTCCAAAAAGTATTATTCGCAGCACGAGCACATACAGAACTCTGTACTGTGGTTGTATTTGTTGAATACCGAATAAACTTGAAAATAAAATAGAATTATATGACATTTATGAAGAAAATAACGCAGCCTAAACAAGCCAGTTTATTTCCACTACTAAATACTATTGTCCCTCTTTATTCATTAAATCTTAATTTAAAGGAATCAAGGATTTTTGTTGTGTTCGCAACCAATATAAAAACATTTGTTAACTACCAAAGGAGTCTTCAAAATCTGAACTTCTGCAAACTTTCACGCCGTTTTCTATAACCTGTGAATCTACAATAAAACAAATAAGCTTGAAACTTTTAACTTCTCATTGTTCACTTAAAAATTTTAAAGTCTACAAATATAATGCCATTTGTTTTGAACTTATAGTGGTTCCTCCTAAATTTAATCGAGGGTTTTAAAATATTATTTACTATACGATGCAAGTTACTGACATTTTTTAAAGGCTTCATGGTTTATTTCAGCAAAGCATCAACCAAAACATCCTTTTATTTATATTTCCCGAAATACCTACTATTAAATACTAGCGAATACTAGTGAACAAATACTATATACAGCGACATAAGGAAAGCTGTTTTTGTGCCTGTGTGGATGGAGATATTAAAACCTTTATACCGAGACTCATTATCTGTATACTCGTATATTCTTTATTTTTGCCAAATACATTCCGCGTCGTAAAAATGTAAGCAGTTTTAATTCGGTATAAAATCGTATATAAGAAAAAGCAGATCTCTTTCTCCTATTATAAGTAACCTTTACGAGTCCCAACCCTATAATTAGCCTCAATGACAAACCCATTATCAACTCACGCATAAACCTAATTATTAACGCGTCAACCACCGCGAAATAACCAAATCCCTTCCTCCCCCCACCCCCCTCCCGTCTCTGCTTTAAAAGTAATAACCAAAACCTCGGGGACTGGACTGCAGGATAATTCGCTTCCCGGTTTCGGAGAGATGAGAGGGAGAAGAGCTCGGGGCATGTTGGTGCGCTGCGCTACGCAAAAACGGAAGGAGGAAGTGAAAGATATTGTTTTTGCGAGGGGAGGAAACAGATGCGGAGTAACTGGATTAGGGGATGATTTGGAATCGCTGTGTTGCGAGCGTATCTCGTTTTTGGAGGAGAAAGGAAAGAGGAAAGCCGAAAAGGGGGAATAGGAAAACACGCGTTTGCTCCCATGGCTCTCTCTCTCTCCTCTCCCTTTCTTCCCCGCAGATCTCCATCGCCGCAAATGGCGCTTTGGATTGTTTTGTGTCACTCTGCGTCCAAAGCGGAGTCGCTTCGTAGATAGGATCCCTTTTGAGAGGACGTATAGTATCGTATTAAAAGTGCCTGCGTCATCCCGATGGATGCTCCCCCGGGTTCTATCCTGGGTCACGTTTTGTTTGGGAAATTGAAACCTCCTCGCTTCGTCCGGGAAACATATTTTTGCGCAACTGCTTTCTAAAACCGCGAAGAATTATAGTGCGTCTTCGTGACCGTCCGAAGGATTTCGTATTTTTGCGCCATTTACGAGAAGAAAATATCGGTTCAGTTATTTCCTCGTCACAGTTGGAGATAAAAAAAAGATGCTTTCGATAATTAACGAAGTTAATCTTCGCGTGAAACAAAATAGGGAGAACGTCTCACGGAAACGAACTAATAGGTAATCTTTTCTAAACAGGTAAACATTTTCAAACGAGAAATACGACAGCAAAGGGTAAGCAATTGCAAAAAACGAACGTTACTTCAGGAGTGATAAATAAGTCATGATTAATCTCCATGAGATCGCATTGTTTAAGCCGCCCTTTGTTTTACTAACGCCATAATGGTCGATGAAAACCTTTCGTAGTAGTCATGTTTTATGAAAGGTCGTTAAAACTTTTCTCATTCATTGCTTACGCCGTTCAATAAAAGAATGATATGAGCGCTTGCACAGGCTGAACCTTGAAGCAACCCTTAAGGTCAAGGAAAAACGTAAGTATACATTTCATATCTGGTGTGGGTTTTGATGCGTGCTGTTGCAAAAGGTTAGTCAAGTACTTAGAAAGAGCAAATGAAACCTTGACAACTCAAAGTGCTTACTTATGTTAGATATAGAGCACCATGCAGCGATTGATGTAATTCCACATGCACTTTTTATTAATTATTTTTCCACATACGTTTATTGATTGAATATTTTTAAAACTGTCGAGGAAATGTTTTAACGTCAATGCAATAACTTAATTAAACATTTTAAAATAATCCTTTTGCCAGTAAAATAGTTTAGCACTTCTCTTTGACGCAACAAATATGTTACGTCGACTTACGTAACACTAAAAGTTTCACTCTATTGGCTACGGTGCTGGATAAGAATACCCGCTTAATTATTTATAGGCGATATTTTTCTGTAAGGTTAACGCAAAAAAGGTATTTAAATGTTCTGATAATGCTAATGGTTTTTAAAAAATCTAATACAATTTTTCCGGCGTACTAATTCAGTTATGATCAACTTTAAACCGTCGATTTTTGATATTACTACATTCATCAACTTCCGCTATGAATTAGAACGGTTCCACGGATAAAATCAAAAACCGATATTAAAAGATGGAGAGAAAATTTATGAATCCATCATGAACGCCGAAGACATCGGTGATTTTGACAATGGCCTTAATGCGCCGGGAAGTTCACAAAATTCCGCCGTTTTTTATGTGACACAGGTGAAAAGAGGCGTGGAATTCCGGGGAAGGAGGCCACAGCCGCCCCACGTTTCTTTGAATTGGGATGTTGCCACGAGCAGAAGGTGTGCCTTAGTTCCTGTATTTTCTCTCTTTGTTTGTTTCTACAGAAGAGGCGTGGCAGTTAGCTAACCTTGGGGAGGGGATCCGGAGAGAGAGGGAGAGAGAGATATAGAGGAAGAAATTGGGAGGGGAAAAAAACGAAACCGTCGGGATGGGAAAAAAATATTTATTTTCGGATTTCTTTCTCTTTCGAAGAATTATTAATGGCATTTTTAATTCACCTCTGAACGACCGCGAAACAACGGATGATTCCGTCCATTTCGCTAATACCCCGCACGTGGTACTCCCGGAAACATTTTCAATACCTCCTCCTTTTATTGGCCGTAAAAATACGGGAAAGAACTCCTTTACGTTCTTTCCCCCTCTTCCCTCTTTCACCCGCGCCGATAAATTTAAACCGCGTAGAAAGGGAAAAAAAAAGAGCCGCCTATAAATACGTCCGGTGCATTGCAACCTCACGCGTCACCCTCCTTAAAATAAGACGCACGCGAAGACTTTTTGTTCTGTTTCACGGAGAGTTTCTTTTTACTCTTTTTCATCCTACCGAGTTAATTATTATTCCCCGCTCGAAACGTAGCGTACGTATCAAAAAATCTTCCATAATAGAAATTTTCATTCCGAAGGATACGCTCCGGATAAATCTCTATAATATCTTATTACTCGAGAGGGATGCGGGAGTCGTATAGGAGTTGTACAGGGGATGTGTTGTTGGAAGGGAGGTAAAGGGAAGAAGGGTCCGAGGGTAAAGGGAGGGTTGAAATAGGGGGGAAGCGGCAGCCAAACACCACGTGGCAGCAACTTACTCCTAAAGAAAGATCGATGGAGCGGACCTAGATAGTGGCTCGAAGAGAGGGGCTCTCTGAAGGCAGAGGGGCGAATCAAATGTAGCAATACGAGGGTTTCTCTCCCTTTTCCTTTTTACCCCCCTCCTTCCTCACTTTCCTTCCATTTCCCATCCTTTACTTCCCTTTCTCTCTCTCACACACTCTCTCTCTCTCTCTCTTTGGCCCTCTTTCCATCCGTTCGATGTAGTTCCCCGGGACCGCAGTGCGCGTGCACCCGGGGACGACTTGCATCTCCCACCGCTTTTGTTTCCCTAGCCAATATAGGGCGAACGCAGAAGCGGTCGACCCCGAATCGATCAGCTTCATACGAGAGTCGGGATTCGTTCCTAAATCGATCCGATATTGTTTTCTTTCTATCCGCCCCGACCTTAATCGCTGGGAGTCGAACCGGGGACCCAGCGGACGGAATAGAACTCACGCAACGTCTCCGAGACGTTTTTTTTTCGATGACATAAAAAAAACGACCTTCTGCGAAAGAACCGCAGGTTCCTTCTTTTCCAAAGGACGAATGGGAGAAGGGGAGGGGGGCGGTGAAAGCATTCCTCGGAAGATTTTTCTCTCTCTCTCTCCGCCAGGCCACTTTCACGTTTTAAAATTGCATTGTTATCGTTTCCTATTTCGTTGCGAAGGTTCCAAGCTGAATTCGATCCAACGTATGTACTTTCCTTTTGACGCTCTGCAGCGTGTATCTCTGCTGGTTTGTTTACTTGCACGTCTGACCGCGATTTCACACCAGCCGAAACGGGGACAGAAATGGGGGCGTATTACGTAGCTTTTTATCGTCCTTAATAGAGGGCGCCCCTTTTGAATCGATGAGAGCGCCCTTTTCCGACGCCCGCCATTCAGCCCACTCCGGCCGCCGCATCGCGAAAGCTGTCTCCGTCTAAATAATAATCGTTATCCTTAAAAAAAAAAAAAAATATGGTTACGAGAGTGAAAGAGAGGAGAAGGGGAGAGATCGGTCTATTACGGAAATAAAAAGGTGAAAGCGAAAGATCCCCGGATGGCGGTTACACATACCGATGTCGTCACGGAAGTTTTTTTTTCCTCCTTTATTTCGATTATCTATCGTGGTTTTATCACTTGGGATGCATCGCCCCCGATAGATAAAAACCTCCTCCGTAGGTGTCGCCCTCGTCAGGCATGAATGGACCCATTTCGAACGACCGCGAGGGGGAAAAAATATGGCGCCGCGATGCACGTTTCGCCTACTTCTCCCCAACTGTGAATGACTAAAACGTCATTCAGAAAAGCTTATGGGGCTACTTAACTAGGGGATGTCTAACATGCGGGTGATTTACGACCAGGTAACTCATGCGAGATGGATGTTCAAAAAAATTTCACCGTGACACGATGCATCACACTCACAGTGAAATGACAGAAAACGTTTGAGGATAAAAATAAAAAAATGAATGCGCTCGAAAAACCCTTTCATAAAAATCAAACCTTCAATTACAGAGCCACGATGTTCTCTCACTGAGAGAACAAAACATTTAACCTATTATTATCGTGGGGCGTCCTGAAGTACTCACCCAATCCTGATAATAAGCGGCTGAAGTTAAATAAATGTAAAAATTAAATGTAAAATGTTTCCTGTAGTCATCCACTACGCGATTACTACGGAAATTTCAAAAGGTACATCTCGTGAAGTAAAAGGGCGCATAATTACTGTAAAGAGACAAAAAAACGAGAGAAGATTAAAATGTTTAACACTAGCACATGACATAAATTTTATCTCAGAAAACGATGTTAGCGAATAAACAACCGACTTAGTTCGAAGGGGAAGAAATTCAGCGAATTGCGTTTCCATTCACTTTCCGAGAATACTGAGAAGTCCAAATTCTAAAATCCCATAAAATTCTGAAAATTCTTGTGAAGTATGAAGATTTTAATTCCTACTAAATAAAAAATATGTAGCCATGCAGAATATTAATGTTAAAAATTAAAATATACAATGAAAAATGTGTCCATTTTTTAAACATGATTCCGATAAATTATGAATAAAAATATTGTTTTTATGCGATAGCCTGAATAGACTTGGAAAAAATATGATATAATACTCATGCAATATTACTCCATTGACTTAGGTTTCCCTGCATCTTCTCCAGCCCTTTCGGCTATGTTGCCAAATTATGTCTTCTCATCCTTTGATCCTATAATAAACTGACGTAACATCATGTGGCAATAAAATTGCACCTTTAAAACGTTGGATAAGTGGTCATGCATGCATAAAAACGTTTACACCACATTTACTGTCCATGAACACGAAAGCGCATACTGTGAAAGTCGATTATAAATAGCCACAGCCAGTGTGATAATAGAGTTAGCCCCGTTAAGCCAATCCTCGCATAAAATATCTTTTTGAAGTGTCAGAATCCGTTGGGGAAGCATTTATCTAAACAGTGAGATCGATTTCAAATTACGAAACCCCTCTAAAATTATAAAACATTATTATTCAGGGAGAGAAAAAGACTTTCCGCTTCATATATATTATTTGGCACCTAATGCAAATCCGTTTTTCCGCGAAATGCGTAATATGCTTCGACATGATGCTTTTTCATTTTAGTGTGCACGAAGTTTTTAACGTCAACGCAAAACATATGAGGCTTTCCAGCATGCACTAGTTATATTGGTCGCTTATTTAAAAAATCTTAAAATAACTCGCGCTGCCCTATAAGAAAAGGAAAGTGGAGGAGATATGTTGCTTTTGACCTACTTGCCCGTGCACTGAAATGCCTTGCGCTGAATTTATACTAAACTTCGGTCTATTAAAACGAGCCTAAGCGAACAGTTTGGTATATAAACAACGATTTTGATGAATTTGCTCGACATTTAAGGTCCACGTCAAGAGGTTTGGATCGGTTTCTTTAGAGTTATTTATGTTTTTGTGTTTTCGAGACCTCGCGTGGGACAGGATGGAATACTGAATCACCGATGAGTTGTTGCACACGGCGATCTTAGGCAACTTAAGAGGCCGCCGATACGTTTTTTTTAAGCGTGTTGCAACAACTGGCCCACTGTCGATGTTTTCGCATTTTGCGATGCGACCTAGCGAAGGTTTTGCAGCCGTGTTGTGCTGTGCGGCCGCCTTTGTGTGTTGCTTTCACATCGGGTCGCTCAATGTCATATGACGCAAGGCCTTCCCTCAAACCAGCGCTTGTTCCAAGCCGTTCCCCCAAACGCCCTTGTTTTATCGAAGAGTCCTATCGTCGGTCGAAATTTTTGTAATCCTTGTATGCCGATCTTATCCGGATGTTTGTTCTTCAAAAAAAACCCGAGCCTTTATTGCTCCAAAAATCGAGATAGGATTGTTTTTTTTTCTCTGTTACCTTACCGGATGTGAAAAAATTCTTGGAATGGCAGCCGACGACACGAACGAGAATAATGACTCCACGATTAAGATGGACGTTGTTGGAAACACTTGTATACATCCTTAGCTGTCTTTTCTTAGTTATGAGGGCAAGTTTTGAGTACGACTAGGAAAATGTGTGGAAATCCTAAGCTAAACTATGAGCGATTTTGGCACCATCTAGAAGTGACCACCTAACACGTTAATCCTCAATAACATTTTCGAATTTTCCCGAAATTTTATCCATTGCTCGAAGTCCTACGCGTCAAAAGGCACTGGAAAGTGAGAGGAGTAGTTGAAATCTAAGTCATAGACGAACGTTCTTCGATACTGAACCATTCGGAGAGGAGTATCCTTCCTTTAAGAAGATGCCAATTCCTATTCCGTAAGAAAGGATGCTGAGAGGAAAAAGCGTGACTACATTTCCGCAAATGGTTTGAATTTCGCAGCGCTGGCCTAACTGCGTCGTTTCAGGTGTTTGAGGCCCATGGTGAAATCGTGAGAGTGTTTTGAGGCCGACGGGCATTTTGCCTTCCAGGAGAAGAAAGCTGTTGTTTCCAAAATAAGACCTTTGAGATTCACCGTAGCGAGAAGGGGTCACAATCTTCTCTCAAATATAGATATAACCTCAAATATAGGGCAACCGTGTTTCGAAGGCATTCCTTAAGAGCAGAAGCATGGCTAAGGTATAATGCGTAAAACTCAACATTCCGTATAAGGATTTGGCAAACTTTTTGTGTTCAAGCCATATTATAGGGCTCGATGTTCTAGATAAAAGACGGTATGCCAAGTTAGAAATTCTATGATATCTCGAGTGGAAATAATTAGCGTAAAAACATTTCGCGTTAATACGTCATGTTATGATGTGCAATTTGCGTAAATAATAATATCCATCCGCCGAAAGATTTATAATATATAAAATCTATATTAGAAATAAAAATATGCGGTTTTCAGAATTTTGCAATATGTAAAACCTTCAGGTTTCTTATGTGAGGAGTTAATCGCGAGTAGAGGAATGACGAAAATAGTCATTCAATTTCATTTCTTCTTCTGCAAAAACTAATAGACTAAGCGCGCATAGACATTCAATTTATGAAGAATAAAACAAAAGCTACGTGATCCGTACCTTAAGGGCTATTAATTCACGTTTCCAATTTCTTTATGAATGAATTAAACGCATTAAATTATCAAGCAACAAATGAATGCGGCTCAGGCACAATTGGATTGGACATTTCGGCGCCAGTTACCTATTACTCTTTCCATTCATCGTGATTTTTTAATATTTCTTAAGGAAAGGAAATTAATCTCCGCGCTCTATGGATCAGTAATAATGGCATTATTGTTCTGAATGGGCCATGAATTGAATGAAATAGAAACTATGCCTTTTTTATTTAAATCCCAAAACTGCATACATTATAATTAGTTAACTTGGAGACAGACCGAAATAATGCAGCACATATCGTCGGTCAGCGTTCATGAGAAAAACAGTCGTTGAATAGCAGATGAAAGGGAAGAAAAGTTAAACTATTTCTAATTTATTTTCACACTTCCAACCTATTCTTTCGGCACTTCTACGAAATAATAATGAACATAGGATAACCTTAAATACAGATATGGCCTAAATTGATGGCGTTGATTTAAATCATTGTACAATATTTGAATATTTTATTGTTGTTATTTACTTAAATATTAATACTCCTGGTGAAATATAGGTCGGAATGTCTAGCAGAGGAATAATTGAAACACCAACGTACACTGGTAGAAGTGATCGTGACGAAAAATACGTGAGATCCATTGTAGGACGGAGAGTTATCGAGGCTCATTCTTTCCAAGGACAATACGAGATCACAATAGTAAAGTTAAGCCTGCGAGAGATAACTTTTGGGTAGGCTTTAATACATTGCATCCTCTGCCACCCAGCAATTTGGTGAATTTCAGGGTAGCATGTAGATGTAGATCTACCCACACTTATTTGAAGCGAATAAGACGAGATAAATCACTTTAAAAATTAGATTTTCTTTTCAAACATTAATATGTAACCTGGGTTTTCGTAAATGGATCGACATGGAACTCGTACATTTAAAAAATGCAGTTTACTATTACAAATCTTCTTTCTTAATACATCATTTGGGACATCTGAGTCTTTACATCTCATATAAAATTTCAGTACATTAAACGGACAAAGGCGCATTTTTGAAATGCAACAAATGAATCTCAACGTTATATATATATATATATATATATATATATATATATATATATATATATATATATATATATATATATATATATATATATATATATATATCATACGAAATATCTCGATTTATAACCGAATAAGGAAAACGTAGTAAATATTTCCTTGATCGACATGTAGATTTATACAAATAATAATATTTACAAAATTTAACCATATTTGAGCGCAAAATTGGTTATACAAATGACATTAACAATTATGTATGATGTGAAATTATGATAAAAATCTACGATGCTAAATTACTACTGTGGCCATGCATTGTGTTGATGAAATGAATCCTTTGAAAAGAGAGATTTGGCGCTCAATTTCCTTAATCTTATCATATTGATCGTAACGACCTATATATTCGAGAGTCGTAATTAAATTAACTCCGGCATCTCTTCTCCGAATTCATTCGCTCCACATTCCCCTAAAAGCCTTTGCCTAGCATGTTGACCTATTTTCGCCCTACAGCTCCCAGTTAATCTCTAGTCTCTCCCTAATGTACCTGCATTTCACGAATTGCTTCTTCAAAGCTTGTTAGTGTCTATGTCTGTGGAAGGACTACTTACGCGGATACCTTACATACGCACGCGTGTAAATCAAATTAAAATCCTGCAAAACGCTAAATAGCGTCAGAAGCACGCGGCACCAAATTAACTATTTCCTCTGTCTATTTTCTGTTACCCTGAACTTCAGGGCCGCCGCAACCCATATGGCCGCCGGTGTGCAAAACAAAATTTGCCGCCCCCTCTCCCACTCAACATGGTAGTATATACTGCAGGATACTTTTATAAATGAAAAAAAACTGTATAAGACATAGCGAAAATTATTTATTACAACTCTGCAAAGGTGAATTTTCCTATTATTACAGTCTTTCTAAACATGAGAAAGAGAGAACAATATAGTTTATAACCAAAAATTGAATTTACATAGTTTAAACGGTTCACAAGGATGAAAAACTTTCTATTGTTAGAAGAAATTAAAAATAATCTACACTAATATTCTTTATACTAAAATTGTCTAAACAGAATTAATGATTATAATATTAAATGAACACTCATTAACAAATAAATTACGTGTTATTTAAGAGACTTTACTTTCCTGGCTTTATAAGTAGAAAATTTTTTTAAATGATGTCATGTAGATTCAACTTATCAGACAGTTCGTGTTCTATGGATATCATTGCTAAATTTGATAGTCTCTCTTGCGACATTGTCGACCTTAAAATAGTTTAAATAATAATTTTGAGTTGTGAAAAACTTCTTTCTCCCGAAGCTACAGACACAGGTAATGTCAGATAAATGCGGATGCCAATGGCAACATTTGGAAATGAAGACATTAAATCATTTTGAAGAATATAGTCCAATATTTCACATGTATCCATTTCACGCTTTATGTAGACCTTCAATATTTGAATCTCTCCAAATAAATACTCCCCATCTAAATCTGATTCACTTAGACTTGCATCAGTCAACTTATTATCCAATTCCTTACAATTAGCCAATAGCTCGCCGCCCTTCGAATCATTGAGTTTTGATGTATCATGAAACATGCTGAACAACTCGCAGTGATCATTTAAAGTTTAAAATCTTTCTCTCAATGAAAATATAGTCCTGTCCAAAATAGTGAAGAAAAATTTTATTTTAAAATCAGTTGGCATCTGCTCTCGTGGCATTTAGTTGTAAATTAGTGACGATTTCATACTGAAGAAATGAGGAAATAAAAATTTCAAAATAAAATATGCAGTGAAGCGTTCTTATCGATAAGGAAGCGTAAACGTTGATTTCACTTCTACTTAAATTAGTCTGATTTTACGTTTTCGTCATTATCAGTGAGCCTTGTCCAATTCTAAGCGGTGACAAAAATATTAAGACCTCGAAAGGAGGGTGATGCAGCATTAAAAGGTTAAGAACCACAGCTCTAACGACTCGTAAATTTCAATCACAAACTTAGGCAAAAAAGCAAAATTATATTTTACAGTAGTCTTCGATGCTAAATTCATCGAAATGTGTTGCGTAAACGGGAAACAAATAATTCAAGCAATTTATTTCCGTAGGACAAAATCGATGATAAAAATTAAAGTTTTCCTCTCTTTTTCTTTAAAATGTTTTCTGTTCGTAGATGGTGTGCCAATTTCTCCTAAAAATAAGAAGCCTAAACATAGAGAAATCGATATTTACGTTAAAATCACAACAATACTTATAATGATTCACGAATTGATCCTGATTTTCTGTAGCAAACAATTTATTAACTGATCACAGTCAGTGGACACAGACAGTAAGGATGTGAGTTTTGTTTCTTGAATGCATTTATTAATGCTCCAATAGATGGAATCAATTATAATATACAATACTTCTCTTGTTTAATAAAAAAATAATTAATTCAGACATCGATTTCACACATTACAAAAAATAGGGCAGCCGTTTTTCACTATCCTGAAGGTTTTACTCTCTAACCTCTTTTCCCCAGAATACTGCCTACAGAAGAGTGAGCTTGCATTAGCAAAGAAATCGATTTTGCCCATAAAACCGGATGTAAATGCACTTGAAAACATTTTTGCACTAGAAATACGTTTTACCTATTGAATTTCTTACGATCAAACTAACTGTTACCCCCTCACATACACTGCTCCTAATTATTCTTTACAGTAAAACCTGTGAAAGACGGAAACATGTAAAAGACAAAAATTTTGGAAGATTGAAGGGGTTCTATATTCCTACATTTTGATGAAAAACGACTATTTTAGCCTGTTCAAGGCGGAAGATCCGTGAAAAACGGATATTTAGTCGAGTCTCATGAGATTCCGCTTTTCGAGGGTTTTACTGTATTAGATCAAAGTACACAAGAATAAATGAAGCGATACTGACCTCTAATGCAATGAATAGTTTCGTTGCTCTAAACGGCGATATGAATTACTATCATCTAAGTTTTCAGGAAGAAAAGCGAAACATTTATTAATTCCTTCATTTATTATACAAATACTTTTCCAATGGAAAGTTGACAAAAAATGTCTGCACGGTAAAAAACAAAGATCGTCTCGAATATAATGCACTTTATCCTGAAAATATACAAATGCGGGTCATGTTAAATTCGAAATTCAAGTATTTAATTTCTTTAAGAATTATCAGATTTATGACGCGTAGTGAGCCTATTAATGTAACACAAGGTCAATAACTTACAGCGCATGTGATAAATTTAGTGAATATCGCCACAAGTTTCTTTAAATTCAGCTCCGAAACCTATAATAAAATGTTTTGCCATTTTCACTTTTACACTAATTTCGGGATCGCGTTATATCCGAGACAACACTACATATCTACTAGCATGGAAAATTACAATTAGACAACAAATGTGGAATCCAAAGTATCAGATGGTCTAACTCTAAAAACCAGCAATTTAAAGTAGAATTAGATCACACGGGAAAGAAATCTGCACAAAACGAATTCAAAGCACCAGCGGTGTCTCGATCTTCCTCCAACGACCAGCGATGAAATACTAACGAAAATAGCAAGGCAGAGAAATTAAAGTTCGTAGAATAATGACCTCTGGTTTGCAACCGGCATTTCCGAAATAAATGCTTTGTGAATACCCTTCCCCGATGTAAGAAGAAGAAGAATCTTAAATATTTGCTTTAAGAGCTCCAAAGGACACCTGCCCTGGAGTAGAATGTGTTAGAGCTTTGGGAAATAACCGCGGCGTAGATTCCAAAAGGCTGAGATATAGTATTGCCCTTTTTCGGTCATTGCCGATAATATCCCCCAGATAAGGGGTTTAAGAACCCGGAGAGACCCTTCTCAGCGGGTACGCGGTTGAAAATATTTCGGATGCTCTGGTTTTCCCCGTTACCCCTTCCATTTTGTAGGCAGATAGGCAAAATTCGGCCGCCCTCACCCTCCATCGACTCATCGTTAGGCAGCCGCGAAAATCTCAAGTTCCGCCATACCTCTCAGGACGTTATTCCTCTCTGGCCGCCCCTCTCCTGCCGCCGGTGTGCCATGCACAACTCCCACACCCAGTTGCGACGGCCCTGCCCTGAAGTATCCTTCAGCCATCTCATCAAAATGCAATTTGAGGGCCGTAAATTAAACTTAAATATGCTACATTGGAGCGAGTTGACGAGTGACATAGTGATTTTTCTTACATCACTCAAGTATCAAAATAAATAAACATAGTACTAAAGGGGGCGAAATATATTTCCTTGTATTTTTCATTATAACTTCACAAAAATGATATCTTTTGAACTTTTCTTTCCTCACACATTGAGAAGGTTCGTATTTTCATAAAAAAAACGCTGTCTAAAATTTTCCGATAAAGCTTAATGGAAGCTTAACCCTACACATATGATTCTTCATCCATCAGCCTAAGGACGATTACATAAATTTTCTTTAACTCTCATTGTTTTATTATAATAATATTCTAGGAAAAGAACCGATCTCTCTTAATCCTCCGTTACTGTGCTGGGGTGTCTCAAACCCCAGTCTAGGTATTTTAGTAAATTGACGTAAGATGGCGCGCGAGTAAGAGTTGAGCTCCAGTGTACCTTCACATCTTCACTAGTAGATAGCATCCCCATAGGAATCATTAGTTGTCATTCAGCTGTTGAACAGATCAGACGTTATTTCTCTAGCTGGGGTTTCTCAAACCACACCACAGCACTGACGTTGGAGTTTTCCAGTCTTGAACGGAAGTTAAATTCTGTTTGATTATCATTTTAATATAGATTTACAAATATGGTAAATTGTTTTTGCTAATATATCGAAAAAATAATATAATATTTACTACATAAAGGTGTTTGCCGTGAAAAAATAGCCTGTAGTTTTAAGTACTTTTGGTTTCATTAATGACACCACTCTTGTGCCATACGTACAGAAAAAAGGGAAGGTAGTTCCTCTGTTATCGACTATGCACCATGACACTAAAATTGATGAAAGTGCAGGAGAACAGAAGAAATCAGAAGTCATTACATTTTACAATATGACAAAAGGAGGGGTTGACACTGTCGACCAAATGTGTGCGTCGTATGATGTGCCTAGCAACTCAAAGCGTTGTCCGCTAACAGTATTTTTTTCAATTATGGATGTTGCTGCTATCAATGCTCATGTAGTTTCTTATTCAAACACTAGAACCCCAATGTCACGCAGAGAGTTCTTGAAGACGTTGGGACTGACTTTGATTGACAAGACGATTCAGTAAAAGCAACAAAATATTGGTCGTCTCCCTAGAGAACTGCTAGGCAAAGTGAAACGAAAAACCAGTGGTGAGACAAACCAGCCTCCTCCTAAACGAACAAATCAACAAGGCAGATGCATGTCCTGTCCACGATCTAAGGACACAATGACAAAATATCGTTGTCACAATTGTGATAAATTTATATGTTTGGAGCACGTTATCCCTAACTGTGAGGACTGTGTAAGGGGTGACAAAGACTCTGAGTGAAGTCATTGTATGTGTGGCAATGAAACCATTTGTACCTAAGAATACTATGTTAACTATGTTAGGCCTACTTTCTTACCAGCTTGATAATTTAGCATGTATTTGTTTTTATTGCACTGTTCGTATTTGAGAGCGTAAGGTTTCAAGAATACAAATATTGAACCAATTTTCAATCACAATTGTTAGGTTCTAATGACTCACATGTATTCGTTAATGGCAACGATTAATAAACTGTTCATTTAAAATCACCATAATATATATTTTGTATTTCTTTATCTATAATTTTCCTTGGGGTTTGTCACACCCCACCACAGTAATGATGTAATTTTTTCCCACCACAGTAACGGAGGGTTAAGCGCCTTTTCCAAGATCCGGAAAATCTCTGTTCTCTGCGAGAGATCGCGGTTTAATGCAACCACTTCAACACTTATCGGATTTATCCAACAAGATTCCTACTCGAACTAAAGAACCCTTTCCTTTGACGACAAAATTAAAAGGGATTACTCATTTCTCGACTGACGCGATCATTCCGGACGTGAGATATGAAACGTGAGGTTCGAACCATACAACGACGGATGGTATCGATTTATAAAACTCGAATGTTTAGTCACATCAAGGCTTCCGAAGACGTCAGCGAAAGAGTTCATTTAGCAAGGGAACGAAACATTTTATTATTTTTCTCCTCCCGATGCGTGGGCAATGATGATGCACGGAGGAGTGATGTCACGCGGGAAGATGTGGAAGAGGTGATATCATTGTGAGGAAGAAGAACTCGGCTGAGATTCACACGAAGACGGAAAAAGGCAGGGCCGAAAGCAGAGAATGGCGGGAATTAAAAGCGTCATCGAGGTTAAATGGGGAGGAAGAAGAGAGGAAGGGCGACAACCGGAACTTTGCGAGGTTTATTTTGTTTACGTCCGTTACATTCTCTGACGTACGTTCTTTTGTTTACTATACAATCTTTTTCGCTTTTCCAGAGAATGTCGGTATCTCTAGTTTTGCGATTACGCGCCGCCATTGAAGCGGGAGATAAAGAGGAGAGAGGGGAGTAATTCCTCGTAACTCCAGTCCTATGAATGGCACTTCTTTAACGAGTAATTTTTTTTGTTTTTGAACCTATCCTTTATGTCAGAGGTGCCCAACCTACGGCCCGCGGGCCGGATGTGGTCCGTGAAGGGTTTTTGTGCGGCCCGCGAAGCCATGATGAAAAAGCAATCCGAAAAATTTAACACACAAATTCATATATTTTAATGAAAATTCCGCAGACAATTCTTTTAAAATCGGTATGTTTACCATAAAAACCTGATTAATACTATATTTTCACTTAAACAGAACCTCAGAATATATAGATAACTTCCGAATTAAACTCTAATCCGACCCGCCGAAGGATTTTCAACCACTGATGCGGCCCGCAATGTAGAAAAGTCTGGGCAACACTGCTTTGTCATTGATGGAAATTTTTAAGAGAGATTCGATGAAATGCGCCATTTTCTACGAATCGAATGTCTTTTCTTAATAATCGAGGAGAGTGTGAATGAATATAACTGAGAACGAAATTTTACGGAGAAATTGATACAATGGCTAATAAGATTCATCGTTGAGGTAGAAATAAATAATGTTGTTATTCATTAATCTTTAAAAGATTCACTTAAAACTTCGAAGTTTTGCTGTTTCGACATCAATGAAGCAGGAACTTTAAATGAATGGTTTTTATTGTGTAGTAACTCCGTCGGTCTTAATTTCAAAATAATAATGTAGTTATATTCCATTTTCCTCTATCTTAGCGTGATAGAAGACTCAGCTGAACTTTTTATAAAACGAAGTTTTAAACTCTATAACATTCAACGAAAGGGAGCGCGTTTAGTGAAACGTGGATATGGTAGGCAAGTAAGTGTCACGAGCCTAATAGAAGAGTTTGGATGGGAGTCTCTGGAGGAACGGCGAGAAAAGTCTAGGCATCGGCTATTGCAGAGATTTAGATCAGAAGACTTTAATGATGAATTATCAGGAGTAATTAAAAACCCAAATTACGTAAGGCGTAGCGACCAGCCTGACAAAATTCGAGAAATTGATTGTACGGATAGATACAAGACGATAAGATAGCACAATATGAGAATAATATGATAGGTCAGAGATAATCTCCCCCTGCCACACACCAATTTCGGTGGCTTGCAGGGTATTTATTCAAATTCAGATACGCGAAAAGACATCTTTCATTCCTTTCATTTAAATTAAAAAGCAAAATATAAAAAATAAGTTACAGGAAATTATAGAAATAAACTTTTAATGTACGTATTTTAAATGCCGTTTCATAACTCACCTTCTTATGCGCAATTATAACAACTATTAATTCGCTTTTCCGCGGTCTCATATATACCTTCCAGATTAAACCATTTCAAGTTGTGTTCATAGATAAAAGAAGACGCGAACCTAAAACTGTTTTTAAAATCTGCTTAGTTGTATAATAAAATAAAAATATATAAAACAAAATATATATAAATCAATTTTCAGGATATTTTATATCTTTAAGAATAAATTGTTTGTTAAATATTCTTGAAGAGCGTTTTATGTGAACAAATTATAAAGAATTTATGAAAAGTTGCTCACGTTCCTAAAGTAACTGCGTATGAGTTACATCCATGAGATGCACTTCTCATGCGCCTTCTCTACACTTGGTCCATTCGTTTGTGACTTGAATATGTTAGTATTAGCTAAATAAAGGTATAAGTTCGCTCCCTTACTATTGAAATGACCTTCACAAACAATTGAGTGAGGTTTATCGACGCTTTAGTGCTCCCATTCCCTTTGAACACTGATCTATCTCTTCAATGCAATTTCATTTGACGGATTGTCCATGAATACAAATCAACGCACAATCACCTCCTTCTACTATATTTGATGACTTATTGAACGGTATATGCGTTCGAATGTTGCATAAACGCAGTATTTATCAGGCATAAAATCTAAATTGAAAAATGTTTTCGAGAGTATCCGTTAATAAAAAGATGCCCTTTACTAAAGTTCTCAGGAAAAAGGTTATAACACCGCTTCAAATCGTAAGTACTGCACATAACACCACTGAGTCATTCATAACGAGCGCATCATCCATACTAATTAATCTACGAATAAGTCCGCCGAAAAAGGTCACAGTTACATCGGAAACCAGCGGTAGCAAAAAGTTAAATATCCGGGCATAAAAATCGTCATGTTTTACTTTCCTCTGTTATGGTTACGATTCTTTTGGGCGAAATTCTTTTCCCCATTTTGGCGATGGAATTCGTCTCGGTTGAAATGGGTGTGGGCCGGATGAGACTTCATGCCGGGACAAATAAGCACAGACAGCCGTTAGCGGAAGTGGCAGCCCCCTCGCTGACTCATTGCCTTTGTGTCTGCTGCATACTTCGAAAGAAATACTTTCTTGGAAACGATTCATAAAAGATTTTAACTTATCGAAGCATACATAAACATATGTTTGCATAAAATAACACTCAAAAATTTAATGAACGAAGTTTAAACAAATAATAATATGCCAATTCACGAAAAATCTTCGACCGTAACCATTTGAAATGCGTTTCAGTTGCCTTATTTTATTCTCAGATTTTATCGGAAATAGATCAAGAAGTGATCAACAATTCGGCAAAATCAATCTATATTAAATCAATGCGTGTTTGTTTGTTCGTGACCTACTCCTAGAATAATTGGCCGGAGTTAAAGTATTATAGCTCATTTGAAGGCTAAGGTCAAGGAAAAAACATGGTAAATTGAAATTTTGCATACAGTAGCCATGGGTTTGGGTCCAGGCGCATCTCTATCCTTCATAACTAATACACGGGAAGTCGCTTAGTTCGGAGATCAGCCAAAGATGGCACTCTCCGCATTAGTGACTTGCTAGCTCCCGTGATATCCATATTAATTCGCACATTAAATTTAATATTTCAATATTATTATAAAGAGAATAGTTGATATAGATACTTTTGACTTTTTACATAAACAGGCTTTAACATACTGCGTTCATTTATAAGAAGAAGGTAAAATTAATGTAAAATTGAGTATCAGAGCTGCCTTCGGTGTGAGGTTATGTGAAAATGTGACAACTTATACACAAATATTTTTTAAAAAAGAGAGAAATATATATAAATAAAAACTGGTGAAACAGATACACCCCATTTACGGAACACTGATTCTCTTGGGACCGAAGTATCATACGCGCGAGTTGGCGCGAATTTTTTTTATTTTTAGTTTACAACGTGTTACATTTTCACATAACGTAAAATTGGTCTTAGCACTTGCTATTTCGTATTTGTTGGCCTTACTTAGGCGTATTCGTATCCTAGTACAGCATAAACCTTGAAAAGTAAGACAAAACACATTCAACTGAATAAATTAGGTTACATTAAAAATAATGTTCGATAAAGAAATATGTCGAACTCACTCTTTCTCACGCGAGAATATAAATAGCGTATATATTCTCCAATTTATGATTTACGACCATAATTTTAATAGCGTTTAAGGATGCAATTAAAAGGCATTTCTTTCCTAACTAAAATTGCGGATAAAAGGAAGTTGAGAGGGAATTTAATTTACGCTTATTAGCATCATTTTGAAGAATCGCGACAAAAATATGGAGTGTTTACAGTATGTCAAAATATAAACGAAAAATTGAACTTGAAAACAAGATGCCTTAACATCTTATGCAAATATGGGAAATAAACATTTCCTGATGCTTTCACTGGGCAAGATTTTTAAAACGTAAATAAGAAAATTAAGGACCAAAACAGACGCGCAAGTTTAAATTTCCAAGTTTTCTCCGAGGCATGCCAATATTTTTCAAAGACAAGCTCAAATCTAAGGTGATATCATTATTAACCACTGGTAAAATATTTATTTCCGATAACAATAAAAACGTTGGGAAAGCCATTGGAATTACATGGTTTATCAATTTGATTCTTGACTTAAAGGCATTTCGATAATTCTTTTTCGAATAATTAACCACATTTAAATACATATTGCCTTGTTCAACATTTTCGCAGAAAAACCGCAGTAAAAGCAGTCTATGACGGAATATAAGCATACAAGATTTAACGGCATTACGTAAGCTGCTACCGGGAATTCTAACACCCCCAAGGCTAAAGTTTAAAAAAAAATAAAATTTACTTATTTAAAAACTGCGGTCAATAGTATGTCCCGAGCGGTTACCAAAACGGATTAAGTGAGCTGTCTGTGGAAAAGGAGAGAGAAGAGATCCTTGTCAATGACAGCAAGACCGGATTCCTGAGTCACTTCGGTATGGCGCATGGAGCACAGCCACAGGAAAAGGCATGCGAGATAAAGACAGAGAGGGGGTGGCTTTCACAACGATACATCAGGCTCAGTTACTGGAGCCAGCTCTCAAGGATGAAATACTATGCAATTAATGAATGACGAATAGGGAATGTTTGCCAACAAAATGGCACCGCCAGTAGCATTAACGGCCGCTTGGTCGACGACACGCCTTGTCACGAACACGGACCCATTTTCGTTTCACATATTAACACGCACCGATTTTAAGGACGTCTCCTGTTTCATTTCGCCATTCTCTTGTTTTCCCCCGCTTTCGTGATGTCCGTATGGGAGTACGTCCTGCGTAAAACGATTCACTCGCTGCTCCTAAAATTCATTGATATGTGTGGTATCATGCCCGCTTATCGCTCCCGTAGTAGGCAAAGACTGACACGAGAAGCAGATACGGGAATTCATACTTGATACGTTGCGTGGCGTACAGCAGCGCAAGGGCGATGGAAATCACGTGAATGCAAGCATCGCATATAGTGGCTCTACTGTGGACAAACAAACACATGGAAAAAGCGCGTATATTTGTTTACAGGTGGATCGATCGATTCTTCCAACCGTATTACATGGGTCGGCAAATTTAATGGACCTTCAATGCCATTCGATAAGCGAGACGCCAATAACGAGAGGCCACTACGTGTTTTTTTCGAGGTGATATCTTATTAAGTTGTCATCCGTCCGAAAATGAACGCAGAATTCTAATTATGAATTTTGCCTTATTAGTTAGGTATGTACAAAATGCTGGGCATTTAAGTAGAATAGTATATGATATTCGTTGGGATTACTTTTGCTCCATATAAAAACAGATTTCCTCCTAACGCTGTAAGAAACGATTCTTCCGCTTTCTAGGCATTCATTTTCAAGATACCTTAACGTGTATATCATTATTGCTGATAGACATGATTCATAGCATGTAAACATGTCAGTAAAACCGCGTTTAAAGACCATTTTGCAAAGTTTTAGATCGCAGAACTTAATTAGATTGATGAACTTTTAGTTTAATATCTCGCATAATTTGTTTGGATAATATGAATAAACTTTGAAATAAATATTAATGTCAGCCATCTTCATTGAGTTAGTCGAGTTCAATTTTATATCACGACAAGAATGATAGTGTTTGAATTCTTTACATTTGTATCCGGCTGTATAAATATCAACTAACCTTCAAAAAGGTTGTATTATTTTTCGTCTACATTGGTAGTTTTTAAAAGATTCTGATGATAAGAGACTCAAGCTTAATATATACTCACGCCTGGAATAATTTCAACCACCTGATTTTTAAAAAATAAGCAGTAAGTCTCGTGACACGCCATCTTCGAACGGATCTCAGACCGCAAAAGCAATTCTCAAGGTCCAGACGAGCGAGAAAGAAATATGCAGCCTTCACATTTTTTAAGCATTTTATTTGCAAGTCTTTAGATTCTGCTTCCCGTCCATATTACTCCCTTTTTGCTCGAATAACTCTATTCGAGTTTGTCCGCAAAATTTCGTGAGGTTGAAGATATATAATATTATAGCACGCTCAAATTCCGTCGAAACTCATCACGCCACTGGGTCTTTGCATGATAATTTATATTGCCAATTATTATTATAGTATTATCTGGATATAGTATATTGAAATGGCTTCTTTAAAAGACTAACTGCTAACTGCACCCAATATAGCGTTTTCGGTAGCTTGTACCATCAGCTACTTCGCAGTAAATTATTTCAAAAAGGCAACAATTTTTCGTGAGAAATTCATCAGATTTCGTAAACGATGACTTGAAAATGAAACGAGCTTCTTTCGAGTTGGACATTTTCGATCAGCTGACCCTAAACGGATCTTTTACTAGCCTTTGGCCAACTTAATTAACTGTTTCGCGCAATATGACATTATTAGCAGCATATACTTTAGTTTAAAATTCCACAGAAATTTTTATTCGTAATGTTTCAGTAGATACAAACGAGGTCCTGTCAGTTTTTTTGAAGTGCATCATTTTACTTTTTACATCGCTAACTCTGGCATTTGAACTATCCTTAACTTACGTATCGACGTATATCTCACAGTTTCTACCAGTAGTAACTTCAGCAATAAGATATCACGTAGTCTAACAACACATTTGCGCATTTCTTCTTACCGCGAACAAAACCAGCAAAATCCTTATGGCACTGAGAGGAATATATATTTCTCTTCCTAAACACAGTCACGATTATATAAATCCAAGCGCGCTCTTTCAGCCGGGAAATGTAAACATGGCAGCTGGCCTTAAGCCGAAGTTGGCAGAAGAAAATGATCGATAGGCCTCCACAGATGGAACTCATGAGCCGTATTTCATATTCAATCGCCAAAGCAGTCCCTTATTCAACCTAATTGATACAATACGGGATGAAATTTTGGCTCATTAACACGAAAAAAACATCAAAATATCGATATTTTAATTTCTAACAGGTGTTCATAAAATTCTTTTAGTTATGAGAGAGAAAAATAATTTTAAGTTTTAATGTTTAATAAAAACATTCGCGTTGGAAGAGATGGATTTTCGCAAAAAGTGTTTTATCAAACCGTTTTATGAATATAGCAGTTGTTCGCGTATCATAAAGAGGATCCGATGACTCATTTCCGGAAGTTTCGTTTTTTGATAGGCTAATACTTTTCATTTGAATGAGAAAAAATACCCTATATTTTAGGGTTGTTTTTTGTCAGTTGTTTGGCAAACAGTCACAGTCGTTCATGAATAGTGAGAGCACTGAATTTATAAATAAGAATTAATTATGGATCCTCCTAATGAACAATAAATAATACATAAATGCAAAAAAATTATTAAAATAAAAGCATATTATTATTACTTGTTATTTTGATGTAAATAAAAGTGTTGTCGTTCATGTATACATAAATGGAAATAAATATTGATATTTTGTTTTTTCATAAGTGACCCTCTCCCACTGGTGGTCCCCTTAGCCCGCGTAGTTTGCGTATGCATAGCTGCCATTGATTATGCATATATGACGTAAATAACAGAAGAATCCTTATAAAGGAAACTAAATTATGAAATAACTGTGCGAATACTAAGTATTAAAATTTTTAGTTTTCCTAATTCTAATAAATAGATAACATTAACTTTCTATATAAGCATCTTTTCACATCTCACCATAGTTCATTAAACGGTAAGAATAAACTGAATTTGAGGATAACTGTATTTAGGAAACGATGTATATTAATAATCTGTATATTAATTAATAGATATTTTAGTTTTTGTAGAACCAGGTTTTTTTATCAGCGATCTCTATACAATTGAGTTTTGAATTACATAAGAGACTCTTTTCAATTGACTCAACAGGCAAAAACTTGGAGCATACGGTGTATAATCCGAAATTAATTGATCCTGAGTTATATCTCAGCGTCTTCAGAAGTAGGAAAACTTTAAAGTTTCAAGTTTCTCGAATAATGGATATAACTCACAAATACAGCGGTATTATTAACGTTTTCGAAGTTAATGCTTTACCATATTTTTATAAATATATTTTATATATTATATTTTTTTCATCACTGCCTTCTTCCTTTATATTGTCAACTTCTCAATCTGTTGACTTTCCCACTGTTGCACGACTAAGTTTTTATCACACTAAACTACAATAATAATTTCAACACATTAACATAAACGGATAAATCCTTTAAGCTCATCGGATACAAATGGACCAAGTACCGTCAAACAAAATATTGTATACTACGCTATATTTGCAGAATGTAGAATAATTTCTCAAGATTGCCGTACTGTCGAGGTTTGCTTCGTACGCATAAAGCAAGCTAATGTTAGGTGAAACAAGAAGATTTAGAGGAGAATACAAAACGTTCACGGGGAAGTCCAAAGGGCAGACGCGATGACCAGACAAGAAGTGCTGTCGTAGCGAAGAGGTTTATAAATGGAATGAAAAAAATAGAGAATGATTACGGGCACAGATCATTGCCCCTGTCCTTCCGGTGAAGGAATCGAGGGAAACTCATCATTTAACCAACGCGACACGGCTTTTATTTCACCAGAGAGGAACAACCTACGATCGATGTTATCTTTACGCAAGGGTCTCAAACTCGTGAACCTCAAGTTAATTTTCTGCGATCCTCTCAATGCTTCGACTGTAACTTTGCACTTGCAAAATTTCCGAAATAAAATTTTAATATGTTAGCCATTAGAAATATTTAAGAGTTACAATTTAAAGAACGTCAAGCGTCATAGAAACAGGACAAATTTTTCCTACAGAATTCAACGAAATTGACCGTCAGCGTTAATCAAACAGCAATTTTTCTCCATAATGATCAATCATTGAATGCTTCTGCGTTCTCTGGGATCACTCCTGGGAGAGCTTAATTAGGGGCCTCGAAATGATCCAGCGTGCGGTGGCTGGACATATTAAAGGCGATTATAGTTATGATTCCAGAGTAAAAGAACTTCTAAATTAATTCAGCCGGAAGACTACGAATGGTAGAAAAACCGATTACCAGCGAAAACATAAAAAAATATTAAGGTGCTCCGATTTATTGAGGTTTTACGTTCCATAGTTGTTCCTACTGGTGCAAATAAACTTAGGAGTAAACTGTGCTGTAGTCGTCAAAAAGCAGAGGGTATACTGTATACTAAAGTAAAACTTTGAGGGAAGGTTCTTTCCTAGTTGTTTAGAGAAAATTACACGACTGTAATGTTATGATGCCAGGAGAAAACGTATGAGCTGTTTTTTTCAATCGACCTGTATAATTTTTCATAAGGCGTGGTTATACATTATTTGTTCGAAAAAGCAGAGAGTATACCCTATTCATTAAAAAAAAACAGAGGGTATACGGCGCATACCCTCCACTACAGCACTATGAGTCCACAGTACACAAAAATATACGTATAAATATTTGCTAGAACCGACAAATACTGCTGATATATTTTCCTGATTGCAATAAGACAAGCTATCAGAGATTGTACACAGTGGAGGTATGGTGCAATGGTACTTCCTGCCATACTCTCTTAGAGGCTTCAAGGCCAACAGTGAGAATTCAAATGTAAGTTTAAACGCATGTATGTCTTAGCTGAGGATATTTTTAGGAAAAAATGAAGTCCTTCCCTATGTCGGAAGACGCGATCACAAGACAAAATAGGTGAGACTGAGCGTAGTACCGAGATGTAGAGATTCGTTTATTCCTAGGAAAATCGGATTATAACAGGAAAGACAGTCGTGCAATAGAGTTGATAGCAGCGTGGTACATCACACCTCCAGCCACCCGAATTTCTGGCGAATAACAGGATAATATCCAGGACTGAATGATCGTTGAAATTTTTTTTAAAAATAGGTAACATTCTCAGTGGTCCATGATGTTTTTATAAGCTTCGACCAAACACCCTCAATGGTGCATAAAGCCTATAAAAGTGAGATGGTTGAGACCCTTCTCAAATGAAGTAGGATGGAATCTCGCCTCACTTCAATAATGTAAATATGTCGACACCCCCGGAGGCTCTCCAAACTGTAAGTTTCCACTGGGCTTCCCTCAATACCTAGTTTCCATCCATATCTTATTTTATATTTCCTCTCCCTCGTGTATGTATGTATATATATATATATATATATATATATATATATATATATATGAGTTGTGTCTCTCTTGTGATGGCGAAGGGATCATCCCGAAAGCTCTAACCTCTACAAATGTGTCTCTCCAACACCCCAGCGGCTCTACTTCCGGTAAGTGTTCACTGGGTTTCCTTCAACACCTAGTTGCCCTATATATATATATATATATATATATATATATATATATATATATATATATATATACTTGTGGAAGAGGAAAGGTAAATAAAGATATTTAGGGCAACTAGGTGTTGAAGGTAACCCAGTGAACACTTATAAGTAGGAGAGCCGCTGGGGTGTCGGAGAGACAATTTGTAGACGTTGGTGGAGCTTATACACACACACACACACATTTTCCTACGACTCCTCTATTTGGCCATCGTGCGAAATGAACTTGTGGTTTTAAAGGGTACTACCAGTTGCGAATAAGATATTTTCACATTTTGTCAACGACACCCCATAATGGCATAATTGCAACCGGATAAAAGGGCTAGCAGCTCCATTATGTGGCTCCCTTCGAGGCCGCGCCCGTTTCAAATACCCTTTCTACCCGTCGTTACTACACCCCTGAGTATAACTCCTGAAAAGTTTTTTTTTTCGACTAAGTGCGAATTTGGGCGACTCCCCACACATAATTGCTTGCGACAACCCGACGGAAATAATTTTGTGTTGCTCTTCCGCGAGTCGGACACGCATTTTGTGCGGTTTCCGTGCTATTCAGTTAACGCCGCTTTAATGGAAGGAAGTAACGTAAATGGGCTGGAAAAAGCCTCTAGTTACTACTCGCGCTGTAAACAAAATTCGTTTCTGTATATATGAGAGAAGTTCTCGGAATCCATGACAGCACATATTCGCCTGTTTTGATGTTGCCATTCCTCGCACTCCGAGGCAGCTGTGTCAAAGATTGCAGAATTTCGTAATCAAACCCCGCAAGGATTTTCGGAGTGTCATCCACGATAATTCGACCTTTTTTTCCTGGAAATCGTCGACGTAAACTAAACAACAAAGGGACCATATGCCCCTTTGTGGGAAACACGCCATGATCTTTCTTCTTTTACGTCTTATTTTTCTCAGTCAGCGAGACACAAAACGTGGAAATTCTCAATAAAAGAGTTATTAAATTAAAAAGTCCTTTATTTGGTCTTATTATATTAATTTTCACGGCTGAAAATGTGAAATAAAAAGAAAATTACAAAAGAAATACTATGTAATAATTTACATTTTAATTAGTGCATCGTATGTATAGATTGCACTAAGGAAATGATATAGATAACTTGTATAAACATAAAATTTTCGAGAAAGCGTATTATTACTGCTAGGTAACCATAACGAAGATTCATTATCTAACCCTTTAATGATTATGTAAATTATCTATATATCTATATCATTTAACTCATTTGATGTGTGATTATCTTCTTAAAATCTTTAACCCAAATTCAAACTATTTTACTGTTACGCGCAGCGTAAATATATCGGTAGCATTATTGTTAGGGAAATTTTGTTGTATCTAACCTTCTGCCACCAACCTGACCGATGAAATGGAGATTCTTAAGAAGATATAATTTCGAATTTTTTACGAATCAAGGAGATATTTTTTTCAGACCGTATTCATATACGCTAAAATATTCTATCGATCCTAAGTCACGATGACTTCTATTTATATTTTTCTTCCTGCAATAGGTATGGGAAACATTTCCTCATCAGGGGGCTATTTTCAGATTCACAACGAAAAGTTCGTTTATTGTTCCCTAATCAATTTAGTTATTTATTTGAATAAAGGTCACAAATAAAAAAAACATCGAAAGTATCATGCCCGGGAGGTAGAAAATATAAAAAAGTGAAACATATTTTTAATTTTCTGTAACACGGCTCCTACTGAAAAATTTCCGTTGCAAGAAATATTCATTTTCCAACAACTTCCATAGGATATATTTTTCCAGGACGATTCAATGAGGACTTAAAGGAAGATTTTCATCATTTATATCCAACTTTGATCAAGAGGTGCGTCCTTTTTCTCTCCTATGTAAAAAACATTGCCTAAGGTACCGAATGTCAACAAATATCCAACAGTAAAGCGCCGTTTACGTTTGTAGAAACAGACAAACAAACTGATACTAAAGCCACTTCTTGTGCGTAATTTGTAAAATGTGACATTTGGAAACATTAACATGACCTCTTTGAATAAAGACATTTTGGAAAAGTAATTAGATCGAGAATTAGCCCACAATAATAGAAATTGAAAATAATAAGTAGGTACTTATCTTAGATATCTCCAATAGCAAGGTAATGAAAAAACAGATGCGCATTTCGGCATTAAAAAAAACAGAAATTAGAATCTACTGCGGCTGCATATTAGACGAAATACGCATCTGGTTTTCATAACCTTGTGGCTATTATAGATACCTAAGATAAGTACTTATTTTTTCAAATTTTGTTACTTAAGTGCTTATCTTTTAATTCGCTTTAACCATAAGACGACCTCGATAATCCTCTGGTGAAGCAATTAGCTGCATATTCTCTTACATTTTTAAAATCTTGCCATTTTAAACGCCACTTTGACCTCCGAGGGCAAAAAAAAGCTTTTCTGAAACTAAACCTCGCCTCCCGTACATATGCGCATGCAAACTTCAAAACGGTGAGAAAACGGAAATGGCTATTTAAAAAAACACGTCGCAAATGGTCCTTCTGTCGCTCTTACGAACCGTAAGAATATCAAAGACTTGCGCAAATCCCTCGTTTCCCATAATCGCACCGCTGCATCCTCTCAAATTCATTTCTTAACTCGACAAGTCCTTTCCTTCCGACAAGCATTGGCCATATTGTCGGATGAATGCCACTTCCTTAAAACGTAATTCCTTCTCCATTGGCATAGGGCGAGGGGTGGTATGGGGTGAGCGTTTTCGTATCAATGCACTCTGGGAGATGTCAAAGAGGTCGTTGGGCACGCGGCGAGTACATTCCGCTTCCCCCTCTCCTCCTCCACCTCTTTTCCCCCTCTCCCCCGCCCCACTCTCCTCCTCCACCTCTTTTCCTCCTCGCTCGACCTTTGTACAAACTGTACCCTTTCCTCTCTTCCGCAAACGCACTATCACGCACATACACGCGTGCACGGTTGATGGCCCTCAGGGGGAGAGGGACGAATGGGAAACTGCATGCGCACGTGCATCAAAACGGGGGAATTAATCCGAAAAAGGATTCACGAGGCTCGTGGAAGTGAAGAGAGAGGCTTTTGATATTTTAGCCAAAAAGAGAGTTATATGGTAAAGTGGAGGGGATTTAATGGGATGTTTTTTTTTTCTCGCGGATGAACGGTTGAGGGTATTTGTCCCCAGAATCTTTTGATCTTCGGGGAATGTAAATTTAGGCAAAAAATACTCTCATCGCTTGTTTACGCTTTGGTCGAATTCCGGTGGTAAAAAATATCTATAATTGGTAATGGAAGAGAATCGAGACTTTTGTCCCGCTTGATGACAGTGACTTCGGTGAAACTTCCCTTAGCGACCGCCCATCTTAACAAACTATTTTTTAACGGGCTTTTAAACACCATAAGAGAAATATATCTTCCCCCTCTTAAAACGCAACCACGATATATTGAGAAAATTTTCTCCCTACTCGCTGATAATTTTTCACGTCGCTAATGGCGAATGTCCACGTGAAAACTCACTAGTCACGTCATGTCCTCTTGTCATCCGCGTCCTGTCAATACGTTTATATAGCGCCAGAAACAAGTAGGGTGTGGATTTTTCGGGTTTAAAAAAAAGGTTCATTCCGAGGGTTATTATCGGGTTTTATTATTTTTTAAAAAATTCGGGTAAAATTGGGTTTAAATAAAAAAACAAAAAATTCGGGTGTTATTTTAGCTTCTGTTATTGACATACAAAAGTATCTGTATGGCCAATATTTCTTCGGTAATATTCCTCCTTTTAGGAGTTTGCAAATGACTAAACGCCATAGCTATTTATCTGCACACATAAAAAGGCAAACTTATTTAATTTAGGCCATCGGACTCCTGCTCCAATCCAAAGATTAACAATATCCAAATCTTCGCTTAGAGGTGAGGTTTTACTATCTGTGCGTTTTGAGTTGGACACCTAAGAATAGCAATCCGTTATGCAGTGTGTTCTTAGCTGATTTTCGCAAGTGTAGGATAATGCCGTGCACTGGGTATCCCTCCTCCCATCTGTATGAATGTATGTGTGGACGTTCGTATGCGTAAGAATTGATTCTCCAGGTTGGGGGTTGTGCAGTGGTTTAGTACCCAATTCACTTCAAAATTTACTTATAAGTACATAATGGTACCGGAAAAAGTCAATAGCCTAATCAGTGAAGAAAATGATGATGATATAATTGTACGCATTAGAATTAAAATAGCCGGAAAAACACAGCCGAGATGAACAATGATCACATCGCACCGACTGACCGAGTCACCTTAGAGCACTTTGCTCTGTAATAGTTGATAAAAAGTTCAATGTAAATTGGTGAAATAAAGTGAATCTTTGTTTAACAAGTAAGGAGTGAGCTGTTGAAGCAGACAGTAAATAGCGGTTTTTCACAAACTATGTTACACAAACAGACGGGCAAATCGATCGTATAAGCTGATTTTTTTTAACCGCTAAAAATAAATCGTAACCATTAGACAGGTAGCGAATTGTGTTCGGATAAGCTATAAAAATTGTATCGATGAATTTAAGCATAACACACTTCATAACATCTAAACTGGCTCAATTTACGTCTTTCCTTATAACAAATATCTATGTTTTACCGTATTCCTTTCATCCATCCTTCCATAACCACAATCTACTCCTCCCTTGATAGCTTATTACCTTTCTTTTACTTTTCTAGAAACAATATTTCTCTTCTGTGTTCTAGTGTTAACGAAGGGATTTTTATCTTATTTATAAATTCAAAAATAAGCACTTAAATATCCAAAATTTAAAAAAATGTGCTCATTTTTCAAGTTTTAGAATTAAGTGTTTATTTTGAAATTTTCAGCAATATGATGAGCTTGGTAATTCTCTAGTGAGACTTATTTATAGTTTGGCGTTGCTGATATTTTATCTTTTGCTATTTAACTCATTTAGATTTAAATCAGTGTTAGGACAACTGAGTCACCCCGCGCGACCATTTATGGGTTAAAATTTTAATTAATAGAGTAAAATATATCCTTTTTGTGTTCTCGCATAGTTTGTGTTATTCTACCAATTTTAAAATATAAGAATCCCATTTATTAAATTTTGACCATGTCTAAAAACTTGAGCTTCAATCTCGCTGTTGTGGAAACCGAATCCCAATTTTCCATAAATCTTAAAACCGTCTGACCACTTGAAATTTTACCCTTCGGGTGAGTTTCTCCAACTTATTCCTCGCAAATGGCAATGGATATGCGGATAGTATGGTGAGATGTTTTGTCATTCCTTATCTTTTTGGAATTTTAAAAGGAGTTTTTGCGGAACACGTTTATGCTCCATTAAATAGCTAATTTATTGCATAAAAAACAAAACCACTAAATGATCAGTTTTCTACGTTGCAGTTTATGGTCGGTAAATACAAGTATGACTGCATATAAATGTATGAATAGGCGTACTCGTATAATAGATACACGTGTCACTGTTGAAAACAAATTCCCACTTGAAATGAAATGTATATTTTATCGAGTGTAAACATGTGGTAAAGACTAATATTGCTTCCCATACACGCGAATAACATTGCTTCCTATCATCTGTGAAATTCATCCTCCTGCCGTGCCACTCAAAATAAAAACAATCGTCGAAACATAATAAGGTTTCTTCCACGTGTTTCTCATTATGACTATCTGAAAGGAAATAAATTCTGGGGATTTTTGACAAAAAATATTTCTCTACGTTTGCTAAAATTTCCCCACGTGGAAGTTGAAGTTCGTGTAGAGCTATGATTGCCATTAGCACGGGTCAGCGCTTTGAGCGATAAATTGATTTCAAGACTTCACCACGTGCCCGAGGAAGAGGCTTTAGTAGGCAGAAATTTTCCGTTATTTATCTATTGGTGGATTAGAACTGCAACCTCCTTTCGCGAACGTGTTAATAACACTAACGCAAGACCTATATTTTGAAATACTACAAATAGTAAAGCAAATAAGAGAATTGTCCGTCCATAGATTCAATTAAGCCAGACTAATGTATAATCACTCAAAATTTTATGATTTTTCAAATAAAAAACATATTTCAAGCCATTATTTTAAGCACTGCGTAACTTTGAGAGCTATGGAATTTACTTATAAACGGAAGATAGACGGGTAATCCGAGTGAAATAATTCGTCACATTATTCATCCACGACGTATAGCAAGTGATTTATATAAAATATTTCGTAACTTTTAACTTCCCTATGGAGACAGTAACTTAACTCGATGGTTGTAATCTTTTTCATTAATTTATGCATAATTTTTGTCCATAATTCGTTCTACTGTTACATTATCACTGATGTTTTATTCATATTTACAGAAAGACCGTGTGACGCAAAACTCGGTTGACAAGTGGGAATTGACGGATATCCTAAGATGAAGTCCTTGAGATGCAATGCGGTGATACGACCAACAAATTAATTTCGGACGGCTTCGAGTGTTGCTGGGATGATATCCTGAATTACAACTGATTCAACCTTCATCGAAGGACACAGGTAGCTGTATGTGCATACAGGATTTCGCATGCCTCCAAAGAAAAAAGGCGAGGAGTGTGAGGTCTAACAAGTGAGGTGACCCGATCCATCTCGTCCAATCCACTGGTCAAAGAACGTAATGCTCAGTTTATTGAGGATGATGAGAGCGAAATGGAGAGTGACACTATTCTATTTGTACTACACACACTAACGTGTAGAAGTTGGCAGCGCTTCAAGACACAGAGCGGTATGTTTCCAGTACTCGTACTTCGAGTCTTGGTTCACTTCTGTTTTTAAAAACGTACAGGCAAACTTCGATTTATTAAGCATCAAACCTCTTTCCCACTTTCTAAGAAACGCTGAACTGAACTTTGCTCATTCTATAATAAATTAACGACATTTTGCTGACACGCCATTTTGATGTTTTATCAAAATTCCCATCCTCCCTAGTATACTGAACGTGATATTCAAGTGGACCATGCATGTACTAAAATACATAACTCATAAAGTATCAAATAAATTATACGAATTTCCTGATCGTACTTTCTGTGTTTCCGTACATTAACACTATTATTATTAAATTGTGATACGTTTCTGTTCGTAGCATTATTTAAAACATGGTTGAACAACCGTGCGTGACCTCTTACATCAGGGGTTCACAAAGTGCGGCCCTCCGTTGATTTTTGGGCGGCCCTTGGAAGATTTTGCATCATAAGGTTAATATTGAGCAATGTTTACGTTACGTCAATTTGGTAAATCATAAAGTGAAAATTATAAGAGAGTGCAAAATGCTAAGGTTAGCCAAACGCGCTACATTTAGCAAATTTGTACTCCTGAGAAATTGTACTCCCTACTGCTTCTTTCTAAAGAGTTGTACACCTTTGCAAACTCGTACTGCATTGTATATTTGTGATAATTTTGCGTTTGATTATTGATGAGTAAAAATGCTTTAAATTGTTATCTAAACGTTTGTGCACCCATGCCTTACATGAAAATAAGACCAAGAGAATTTTCAAGGGCTAATACTACTTACAGTTAAGAAATTTCCTAGTGATGAGCCAATCAAAAATGATAAAATAACTTCTCTATTGCAAAACTCTTTTCTTCGGTAGAAACATTACAACATTTTATAACCTTATACGTTCTTGATTCCGAAGTCATGTGCAAAATATAAGAGAAAAGTTATTACCTTTAATATTTTCGCGTATCTCTCATCTCATGTACACTCAGGCCTACGCGTTCCACCGAATAAAAACCCTTGCCTTAGTCAATTTAACCTTAATTCCTAGTTCTCTTTCAGAATTGTAAGTCACCCAACTCGCATTTTAAAACTTCTTTTTAATAATCCTCGTCTTATCGTTTGTAAGCACACACTTTTCTTTCGTATTCCTTTTTACAGCTGTTTACTACAGGAATCGGAAATTGAAGGTTGCGTACGCTGGCGCATTGATTGTCGTGAATGTTTCAGGGGACAGCATAAGAGATACCTAGAGATTCTGTGGTATCATATAATTTAAAATTGAGCTTTTAGCTTTAAAATCTCAACATTCAATGTTCCATTACCATGATTTCAATTAACAAATATGAAACTGTCCCTATTAAATTTTACGGATCGCTTTTGGCGGGCTGTAGTTTGATTACCTCTGCTTTAATAGATGTAGTTCACCCGCCCATAGATTAAAGCAAAACCTAGTCTAATTCTGTTATATTATTATTAACTCATTTGTGATTTCATGTTATAGCCATTATTTTGGCAATAAATATAATAATTATTATGCATCCTTTGTAAAGGTCTTTCTTTTGGTTATGAATTTAATACATATCTGTATACGAATGACATCACGTTACAACCTTCTCAACAGAGTCGTTTACTTGACGTACCCAAACAGGATCAGTCTGCCACGGTAACGAGGATTCTAGCTGACCATGATCATTCCCAACACTTTCATCCACCCTAAATGAATTTAGCGGTAGTGCAGCAGTTAGGTATATTCATTTTCAGCATCTCAATTAATTAATTCCCACTAGACAATAGACGTTCATTAAATAAAATGAAGAACTCACGAGACACGGTGAAGACAGGATGAATAAATTGGAAAAATACCTCCAAATCACCGTAAAGGCGGTACTTACGTGCCAAGGCACAGAAGACTCGCAGGATCACTCAGGACACACTTTGACACTGCTGAAGATGACAGCGTTGCTGTCGAAACGCGCGTCCTGAGTGATCCTGCGAGTCTTCTGTGCCTTGGCACGTAAGTACCGCCTTTACGGTGATTTGGAGGTATTTTTCTAATTTATTCAATAGACGTTCATGTTACGGGGTACAGTCTGCCGCGAGAAAATATGTAAAATTTTCGATAAAATATAATAATTTCTTTATTTTTCATCACCTTTCTTAGCTAAACGTTCCTTTATTACCGTCAGTGGTTGATGGTACAGGAAATTTCAAATGTCTCAAAATAAGGCCAAGATACAGATGTGTGGATCTACTCTCAAGGCAAAACCGTCCGCCTTTTAAAAAAAGGCACGAAGACATTAAAGAATATGCAAAAGAAGTCAAGGGGAGAGGAATGATAGAGAATATAAAATGTATGCCTACTAATTAAACGTTGATTTTATCTCTGCCGCCTCCCCATTGTAGCCTATTATAACTTAATACTGAATTATAACAATATATAAAAGATCATATAATTTCATATGTGAATATTACTACAAAATATTTAGCACCGCTTTTGTTTAACAAGGGCAATAAAAATGACGAAGAACAATATACAGTCTTGATACACATGGATAATCACATATTCTTGCTACGAAAATGTTATCGACAAAATGGAACACACAAATAATAATAATAGCTGATTTAATGATCAATTCTACATAAGATGATTTTGGCTGCCGTAATACGCTATTATTATATTAGCCTAAAGGTATATCAAATAACCATATAACTATAGACTCATGATTTCAATCTAAAACTATAGTCAAATTCTGTCAAAATTAATATCCATACTTTAACAATATTTATGAAATTGCACTTTCTAGAAGGATAATATTACTAAAACTATAAATGGCAAAAATATCCTAAAAGAGACAATTTTTGCCATAAAAAAGTATAAGCCGCAAAACATTCAAATTGGTTCTCTATCAGGGGGTACTCCGATACTCTTCGCGGAAGCTTTCGTGTTGAAATGTTTCCAGAAATTTCAATATCACCTTGAATTTACGCTTGAGAAATAGATCTTTCTGCCACAAAAATTAGATTTTTTGTGAAGCACTTATTATTTATATAGTTGGTATTTCATATGACAAATTGTGACTGTCTGCAAACTTAATTTTTCATCATTAACAGAACGAAAAAAATTGAAAACCTACGCGTTACTTTTATAACACTGAAATATGCAACTATTTTGGATATGTTATCCTATGTAATCACTTCTACCGTCTATAACAATTTAAAATAGGTGGAATTCACACATCTTTTATTATTTACTTGAGTATAACATACTTATGGTAATAAATATCCTATTTAAACGTTAAAAAGTACAGCCACTATTTAGGAAATATATGAACGTAAAATAACCTAATTCTAACAATTCATTTGGTAAATAAATGATATGGATTTTTAAAGCATGTGTCGGTCAGTGGTACTTTAAGGAAATAAATTTAGGGATATTATGAAGAAAAATATTTAAGCCAATTTAGAGTGATTACAATTTTAATTTATGGTCATCAATGATTCCAATATAGCCTCAGGTGAGAAAGGGATGATTGACATGACTGAAATTCTCGCTTTGTTATTTTTACCGAATTATTTACGAAGGAGTGCATCGTAATTAAATTCAATTACCCTTACAAAAAACGACCGTATTTTCATACATGATAAATTCAATTTTTTCATATTACTGATTAGCTTTCAATTAAAATACACAAGCATCAACAAAGCATATACGGAGACAACTCTGCAAATTTTTCCATTTCTTCCAAATGAACGAAACAGCATTTTATATAATACAGCATTTTATTTATCAGATGACATCAAAATGATTTTCAGCGTTTTTTTCTACGCGGAAAATGAACTGCTTTATCAAGCGTCTACCTCCTAGAGAACAGGAAGTGAACTTGATGCGTCCTGCTAGCATGCGACTCAATTCCGATTTCCTCGTTTCAAAAATTGAATTTTAAGCTATGAAAATAAACAAAAGTTTGAGATACTTAAAGCCCCACCAGTTATTTGCCATTCTTATCCTTTTTGGACTCCGTCGGATATAAACCACAAGAGTGGCCGTAACGAACAGCGGCGAAGGAAAGGGGAAGGAGTGGAAGGATCTGCGGTACAGCCGACCCAAGGCTGTCATAGCCGTCGTCAGACCCCGGACATATTATCCATTGTCGGAATGGTTCAAGGAAGAATGTCATAGCAAGCGTGGCCTAATAGATCATATTACTTATCGTTTATTCCTGAGAGACACATTTTTAAAAAGCGGCCAAACTTCCTATGTTTGACCGCATTCTCCTGCAATCATGGGCAAGTTTATCACCGTTGCTCCAAGAGAAAAAAAAGTTTTGTAATTATTTGTTTTGTTGGGTCGTTTATTGCGCGCTCTGAGTACGGTTATGTAATTCCCGGCGCGCTATCTGGTGGCGGGGCCGGGAGGCGACTAGAGGGCGGGCGCCTCGCTGTCCGTGACTCAATTGGCTGCGAAGGGCGACTCCTGCTCACGTGAGAGCCGTGGCTGCTTCTTGAGGTAGAAGTCTACTTCTCTAAATGTAACCTTTTCTCTTTCTTTAATCAATTGTTTCGCCACATTTTTGTGCTTCGTGTGGGGCGAACGTTATCAGCGGCGATCAATGGGGTCATTTTAATGTCCAAATGACTTTCACTCAAATTTTCCTCGGAATACGAAGAAGCATTTTATTATTAATAAAATTCCATTAAAATTTCTCGCTAACAGCCCATTATGTTTACATTATTAGTGGATTTTATAATGAATCACAATCATTAAAAAAAATTGAGGAGATATAATTAAAAATTTTCGATCGTTCTGTATCTTTTTCATAATATTATGGTACCCACTTACTGGTTTGAATTAATCTATATTCATGAATTTGGACAAAAAAACGGTGAAACATATGTTTATCATTTTAATTGTAGTTAGCTTTAAAACATTTTTGCATTCTTAATAAATTTTTTTCAATATTTTTCATTGATCATTTATTATAGGCATGCTAAATCAGTGAGGTTAACAACGAAATCAGTTGGAAACTGTACAAAATTGATAAAAAATAGTCTCCAGCCGACGCATATTATAATCGAACGATGAAAATATTTACATAGTTAAGTTTGTCCTAAAAAATGTAATTTTTTCCGGAAGCGCCAACATTAATACTCAACGTTTTAGGTACATCTTAAATACGTCCGTACACTGCAGCGCTTTACTAAAATGTCCTGCTTATTCTCACTATCACACGGTGCAATAATATGAATAATAATAAGTTTGGAGCGTTTAAATTAATCACTTAAGGTATTTACGAAAGAACCAACCATATTTTTTTGTGTTAAGCTTCCTAACTTCGCCTCACGTGAACTTGCTGAATCTTTATCTGCGCAAAATTCACTATTTCAACGGCAAGTTTGGTAAAAAAAACTACATTATCTGAAACAAAATATATTATTTTGACTGTGTAGATTTTTGTGAAATATGACCTCAAGAAAATAGTTATAATAAAGTCTGAGTTTAACGAATTTCTTTAATTTTCAAGGAAGTTTAAAAGATTTTTTAAAATTCAAATCCACGGACAATTTCTCATTAATAATTACTTATTAAAATGCTCAATTATTTATGATATATTATAGATCCCTAATGTTATGGTAGGCTTAGGGGTTTCCGGAAATTTGCGAAACTCCGAGAGAATGGTACCAGACGCCAAGATCATGCTTTTCATTAAGTATGATTAAAAGTGACGAGGAGAAATAAAATATTACCGTTAACCACTAATTTAAAAATAAATACACCGCAGCTCTCTTTTTGAAAGTAAAAGGGCACCGCATGTATTATAAAATTTTCTTGAAACTGCCGGTAGATGGGAAAGGTTGGGTAATGCTGATATATCAAATACTGCAGTTAATTATTAGAAAAAGAAAGGAGTTTCGATGTTTCTCGAATAAAAGCTACTTCGGAAAATATTCTGTAATTTCGCGTAAAGTATAGAGCAACAGGTAATAAAATGTTTCGGGAAAAAATCTTCAAGGACGTGGTGAAACCTTAAGGTAGCACATATGAGTGTGCCTGCACGTGCATACATAGTTGTGTATCTCTTGTGCTGACGAAGGGATCATCTCGAAAGCTCCATCAACGTCTACAAATGTGTCTCTGAAACCTTAGCGTATTTCGGTTGCAAATTATCCAACATCAGTTGTCATTCGCCGATGTGTAGCCTAAATGCGCAGCTGTTTTTTCCAGTCTTTCTATGGCTATCGCAGAAAAATAGTTTGCCAACATATTACAAAAGGAATAGTTACATAAACTGGTCAAAAATTCTAGTGGAAGATATCCGACTTTACCCCCACATAAACATCCAGAAATAAAATAATTAACTTTCATGGTATCTACCCATCGATATGAAGCAATTATTTACAAACACGGACTAATTATATCGAATAAATCAGGACTTTAATCTTTAATTTCTGCATACTAAATTCTTAACGAAGGATATTGCATTGTGCTTGTATCGGAAATGCGGCTTTGAAGAATCCGACCCGCATCCAGGAGATAATGTATAAAAAAAAATCCGCGAATGCCCCTTTCAATCACGGCCGTAGTATAAAAATAAAAAAAACCGCGACCAGAAAGAGAAACGCATCACCGTAGAAGTGCTTCTTTCCGCCGGGGAATTCCGAAGTATTTGATCGGGTTATGCGATAAAACGGCTTTAAAACGCGTCACAAAGGTAGCAACAGCACACGCCATGCGGAAAGGAAGACTGGTGCTGGAGAAAGGCGCCACAGATCCGAGGCTCAGACGATTGCTCACCAGCAGCGCGGAAATGCCAGCGAACGGCATAAGAGGGACTCTCTCTCGCTGGAATGTTTTCGAGAGACGAAGTCGGCAACAAAGGGGAAAGAGATGCGAAATTGGTGATACTGCTGCAGCCCCGTATGAGGCAGATTTTGCATAGTAACGTGTTAACACGTTCGATTCGCGGAGGAGGGGTCGTGGGGAGGCGAGGGTACGCATGCAATTACGCTATAATTCTAATTCAATTTCTTCAGAAACTTAATACTAACTACAGGTAAAAATATTCGGGTATTTTTTCAAAGCGACTCAACGCACGAATTTAAGATAATGGTGGTTGCTTAATAAACAGTATACAAATTGTTCCCTTTAAAATTTCACAAAATTCATACCTGATGAAGGTTTTAAACGCCAAATTTTTGTATAATATATGTGGATATATGTGTATATACGTGTGTGTGTGTACATATACACACACATACACACCTATATATATAGGTATATACATAGGTCAATACTTAACGAAACAGTGACGGATCCTTAAACTGAGAGACTAACCCTGGAAACTACCGCGCTAATTTTGCGGTCATTCCGAATTCTCTGGACCGCTGATTTTGAGTATTTGCGAATTTTAGATACGCAGATTATTGATATCCTACCTAGTGTGAAAATATACGTGTATACATAATTGAGGAAATGTAAGGGGGGTGTTCATCAGCAACTTGTGGTCAAAACAAATAATAGAGAACAAGTGGACACAGAGTGGTGAATGTCACCAAGTGTCAATTGACTTCCTCCTATCCCTTTAACCACTACATTGTATACACACACATACTTGGCTCATTCAGGGGTGTATAATCGAATTGAAAGCGTTAGGGGCATCCTTTCACGTTTTCATACAACCTTTCATTAAATGCCTTAAAGGATTTTTGTTTTAAAAACCTATTATGTTGAGAGCATTGATAGTTTTTGCTGCTGTCTGCTGGGGAAAGCGCGAGACCTTCCCGCAGCTCCGTCGGATGGATCCTTTTACGCTTCTATGCCTGGACGGAATCCCAGTCCTAATGACGTTAATAAATTGTGAGAATGTGATAAATGATTTTTTGAGACGGGTGGTAAATATTGAACTAAAATTGCAAATACACCATTTGATTCGTATATATATATGATCGTTGAGAATTGGCGGTCCTAAATGCAGTTTGCACACCGTGGTATTTGACGAAGGATTTTTTGCTCTCTTACGCTTTCTGTTTGGTGTATCATTTCTCATTTTGCTCCCGAAAATTGCGCGTAGTTTTTTTTCTCGAGAGCGACGTCGGCGAATTCGGTGAGATTTTATTTAGGATATTTTAACCTATTTTTCTAAATAAACGAACAAAAAAATGAATAAAAACCATGACGTCCACCAGAATCGCGCGATGTACCATTATGCTCCTGACCCGGGATGCATATGCCACCAAAATTTATTGATTGCCTATACATTAAAACCGGAATTTTGAAAGGTTTTCACGTGCGTCAGCCTCCAAAATGAATATATCATGCGAGTCTCGCACGCATCATCACGCGCGATAAATAATCTCCATTTAAAATGGCACGTCATTATTGCTGTGTTGTTTTGCTTGCGTGTTAGCCGCTTTCTACGTCATAACTTTGGCCTCAAAAAGCACTACAAATAAGGAATGACTCTCTCCTTTAATAAAAACCATGTCTGGAATTCGTCCTTGCTGTAAAAATTCTGCACTCTTCGCAGGGATATTAACTGCCGTATTTTGCGTAACAAATATGGATGCCTTCGAAAGACGAATGAGAATCTTTAAGTTTTTACTAACTCCTACAAATATTTCCCATATGTTAAAAGCAAAAACTATAAATACAGTAATTTTTATAAGAAATCAAATTACTTCTAGTTCAAACAGCCAAAAAAGAGCAAAATGTCCAGCAAAGCAGAATGGAAATCGCTCGATAAATTTATTTGGTAATGCCTCGGTCGGAAAATCAACGGGTATTCCAGTAATATATAAATATAAATTCTATCGCAATAAAAATAGTAAACGACCGTTTTTGAATTTACATCAAGGTACTCAGATGAACTAGAAATTGTTTAAAAAATGAAAAATCGAAAAAGAAATATGGAGCTTACCTTATAGCTTCATTCCGATAGATGATATAGGCAATTAGAGTCATCGGCGAGTTACGAACGGCGACGACCACTTCATTGCCGAAATGCACATCTTGTTTACCCAACCATTGAATGGCTACCGGAATTGCCTATTTCAAAGTAAATGCTGGGATAAAAAACATATTGAAGACGGGCTTGCTTAATTTTATTTCTCAATTGTCTATTGCAATTATTTAGCAGCTACGGTGTTAGTACATCACATATACATCAGGTGGTTAATGAATGGTAGTATCTCTGTTTCGAATTACACTTCAAGATAAATATAAGATTTATAAATTAAACGGAAATTTTCCGAAATCCGTAATTTACTTTTAGTTTACATCCCTTGAGAATAAATATTACTTTCGTCGTTAAGCTAAAAAGATATTTGGCATGTAATTTGTGGTGAAGTATTGCTGGTGATTCGTTGGTCATTTTTTACAAAGTAAAAGGAGTAAATGGATTGCAGTTTGTTATACCAAAGCTCATATGCTTTAAACAGCGGGATGCAACAAACTGTGGTAAAAATATTTACATAAATGAGTAACTCCATTGATATAAAATATCGAAATTTGATTTTTTTTTTGCCAGAGTGACATGGTATATTTTGCTTGATTGGTAATTCGGTCAGTGTGCCACAAATATATTCGCCGAACAAATATTTAAGGTCATAGTCCAGAAAAAATTGCATACTTAATTTAATGCTGAGATCAAACCTTTCTGCCAGAATTTTTCGACAAAAATATATATTTGATTGGCAGAGATTCTAGTACGGATTTAGTATAAATTAAAATATTAATGTGCAAATTAAAGCCTAGCATTTAGCAAATTTGAAACTAAACTGAACTAAATACGATTAGATGAAAGATGTGAGATTATACCGCCTGTCTTGTTCAGAAAAATATTTCAAAGAAGTGGTACAAATTTTGTACCACCATGCTAAAGAAAATCAAAACACAACTGAACAAAACTTGTACCGCTGTGTCTAAAAGAATTAAATGTCAAGTTAACTTCGTTTATTATCTATAACTATCTCATAAAAAACACTTTACGTCCTTCTGCAATATAATAATAATTCGACTTAATTTCAAGGGCGATATTTAGGCAATTTAGTCCATTCTTGCATGCAATCCATTACGGCGAACACAAACATCCATGCCCTCGGCGGGATTCGAACCCGCAACCTTAGTATTCGGTGGCAGACACTCTAACCATCCTTCTACCAATATAGTTATTAACAGCAACAAAGATGATCACGTGCACCCATGCTCCCTGCAGAATTCTAGCCCAAGTAAACACACAACCAACCGCCCTATCACGGCCGACAAATCTGCCCCTCTTCATTTCAATGCTTTCCTGTAGCACTGATTTAATATCAACTTGAGCCACGTTAAATTACATTATTGGAAACACTGCAAGAAAGAAAACATACAAACAGTTTGGAAATCGGTTAGTCGTCGATGTTAAAAAAGAGAGAGGCGTTGAGGAGAAAGGAGAAAGCATAGCATGAAGAAAGTAGGGTGGAGCTGTGGAGCGGAGAATTCGGATGCAGCTATCGATTGGGGCAGGTACAGCGAAAGCAATTTGAGGGTGTCTGCAACAAGTACACACGCAACCAATGTTGCTTTTATTTTGAAAAAATATATCAGATAGTGTTAACAAATAATTTTTATATGAGTCACTAACACACATAACGATGGGAAATGTGGAAACAGGTGAAAAAAATCTGCTATGACCGGGGGGGGAAAAAAGTCCCCGTTCTGAAACAGTCTGCTACGGTAGTATAAGGATATTTATAAAATGCGTATAAATTTTTTATATTTGATACCTCGTTTTTCAAAATTGTTTGCTAGCTTCGACCAAAGTTTATTTACTGCTGTTGTATAATCTTGCAAGTATAAATACTTCATTACATATAAGCAGTTAAAGTGTATTTTTGCGAAAGCCCTGTACATGTCAAGCGATTTTTTAAAGCAGCTAAATGCGATACCCATTCCAAATGCTGCCCATAAATTCCCACATTTGTCATTGCCAAGAAAAATAACAACGTTACCCATTAAATGCATACTTTGGTATTATTACCGTCGGAGATTTGGTAGAATTTTTGAAGCAAAAAACACACGCTTCAACAACTCGGAATGGCTAAATTGTCGAATTTAAATCGATTGGTCAAACACCCAAACCTAATCAGGTGTGATTTGAGGTTATTCGTAACAATTAACTTATAGGCTATTTCGGAAAGTGGTGGTATAACACTCTCAAAGCCGTCCCAAATAATCGTAAACAAGTGAAATTTTGAAAGTGAGAGTCCGCGATGAAAGTAGGTCTACAACGAACATAGGAAATTCTCTCAAGATGCCGTTCGCGGCTGCATTTACGGGCTAAACGCAGAGGTTATAGAATACAAACCCAGAACAGCTTGAAATATAAAGTCGCCCTGATCCACTTTAATCGCCTCTACTACCATATCCGGGATCTGATTCCGCGGGTGGGCGGTTCCACTGTGTGGGAGAGGATGGATGGGAGGGAGCCGCCAGCCAGCCAGCCCCTGGTGGCGACATGCCTGCTTCCAACGTGGATAAGCCGTTTCAAGGCTAATTTTGTAAGGAACGAGGTGACGGAGCTTTGATGGATATGGAAATACTTGTTTTTCCATATTTTTATCATCATAGGAGACGCGAAAACGTAATACGGAGGTAATTTTTTTCCTTCCCTCGTAGAGGAGGTATCAAATGGGGTTGCTTTCTTTTCTATTTGAACTTTCAAATCATTTGAAGAATTTTGATTTTTGAATTGAGATGATGTTTCAGATTTAAAAAAAGGTTCTCTAATAATTCACAAGCATTTCTAAACAATGTCTTTGGGTTTTGCCGTAAAATATATAGATTTTCAGGATCAAACACGTACACTTCATCATCTATCGCTGAATTTTACTTTCTCATATACGAAGTATATTGAGAAAGTATTGTAATCGCGAGAAAATTAGACCTCGAGATTTTGAGAGAAATATACGTTTTAGGTGTAGCTGAATCCGAAAACGTGGTTTTCGCAATGCCGTCTGTCTGTCTGTTATTGGATCTAGGGCCTAAACGGTAGAGCGAAAATGAATGAAATCTCGTACTTAGGTATTTTATCATACAGAGAAGAGGCTATGATGAAATGGTTGACATTGCTTAATAATTAAGGGAAGTTTATTCTACGCATTTTTAACGATTTGATTTTCTCAAAAACGGCTCTAACGATTTTGATCAAATTTCGTACCGTTACTTGGGTATACGTCTACAATAATACTACATACTTCATTTTTCTCAATGAATGAATATAAGGTTCTTGGGCAACTTTAACAAAAATTGGATTTTCTAAAAATCGGCTCATACGATTTTCATTTTCTAAAGATAACTAAACGACGCATTAATACATGAGAAAGTTTGTACAATGTATGTTGAACCGATTTTTTTGTTCGCAATTCGGAAAATATAGTCGACATGTTTTAATCGTACTGAAATATTAAAACGGATTAACTTTTCCTGTCAAATAATTCATAGAATATCAACCAGGAGCTTAATGCGAAAGAGGAAGGAAATTATATATTGAGTGTGAAGAGTCCCAACACAAAAAAGTGGACATATATCCTAAATGATGACGACGATGACGTAAACGATAATGGGAGAAGAAGTCTCAGCTAGCGTATATCATTGAAAAATTGTTATTTCTTATTCGTAGACATCGAGCCACCATTGACATTGACCTTGGAGGCCCACTCACTATATTGAAATATATATGCAAATAAATATTATGGATTATATAGCCTGTTTTCCTCCATAAAATTTAGTCACGTTTTCAGAAATCGGGAGTTGTTGTCCTCGAATCCCCAAAATTTTCACGATTTTAAATGTAATTTTAACAGATGAATATTTAAGTTAGTGCTTAAGTTGCATATTTAAAATGGAAATATTTAATTATTGATTATACATAAGCAGGGCATTCATGGAATAAACATTAATAAAAAATCTGCTTTTCACATTATCAGATTTTATTCATTCTCCCACCTAAATTTCAAGTGGACAAAACAAATTATAATCCGCTATCAAATCTTACGCCAAAAAACATAAATTACTCTCATAAATTACTGTCATAAACAGCTTTCCCCGATAATCATAGATTAATTTTTTAATGCTAAAATTTTTTAACATTTCTTCGTTAAATACTTCGTTACAACTGTAAGAAACGCCTGGATATGCTGCTAAATAATAACGCTTTCGGCATTCCAAGAAGGAGCTGCCGAACTAGCAGATCGAAATACTTCGCGGTACGATTCGTAACTTGAAACTCAGAGAGCCCGAATGGGTTAAGGAACAAACTTGCTTTGCTTCTAGAGTCACTGACTCCAACCATCCTTCGCACGCAAACGGACCGAGTTCTCCGAAACGCAATTTTCAAATTCCATCCATGCGAACAAGCGGACGCGTAAACTTTTATATTCGAATCGTATTTCGTTACCACGCCGCACATGTTCGCATTGCCTAACCTATTCTTAACATCGCCAATTTTATATTTACTGCGATAGAATAACGAGCTTTGAAACGCCTTTTGTCCTCCGCGATCATTACACGTGGAACAATTTCGACATCTTCCATCTTCCTTCTCTCCTTCTTCAGCTTATTTCGCTGCACGCGCTTGCAAGACAACGTGTGGAACTGAAACCACTGCGGACAGCGAAAAGGGGATGCGAGTGGAGGGGGTGAAAGATGCTCAAGGAGTTGAGGGGGAGGGCGGGGAGGGAAAAGTGTGGCTGCGTGCGTGTGGTAAGGATGCACTGGCAGCACTTCTCCGAGCCGAGATGTTTATAAAGGATTTTTTTGCGCTTTCGTTTATTTCACGTCCGCGGAAACAAGGAGTAACGAGCCGAATTATCGTAAAATACAGTTAGCGGAAGGCTTTGCGAGTTGGCAAAGGGTGAGCTGTAATATATTCTTTATGCTGCGTAAAAAATTCCTTCGTTTAAAACTAAACAAGCCCAAAATTATATTACTTTAACGAAAAAAAAATTTTTTTTACTAGGATGGACGCTTAGTGAAATTTGAAATACCTTTATTACGCTTGCGTACAACTTAGGGTAAAAGGGACCATTACCGTCTCTTCCCAGGGTCAATATTAATGGGGAGAGAAGCTCTTTGCGCAGGTAACGATAAAAAGCAAAAGTTTCGCACAGGTAGGGTGTAAAGGAAGAGAACCTATGTTAAAGCACGACGACTATGACGGATTAATAAAAGCAAAAGTAATTCGCAAATAACGATTCATGCAGAAGTTAGACATAAACGGTATTTTGGTAAATATCACACAAGTACAGCGGCAGATTTATGGTCCGCGGGGTCCTGCGCAAAGCCCTTTTTGGGGGCCCTATTCGTTTACCTAAGCAAACGTGACTATATCCGAAAATGTGACGGAGCTAAATGCATGACAATGAATTCCTTAATAACACGGATTATCATTTTTACTATATTATTAAATAGTACTTTTTGTTTCTAATTAATTATTTACGTATATATAGAGGTAAAACCACTTCTCTTCATCCGAAAATGAACTTTATTTAAAGGAACAAAATGATTGAAAATTCAAAGATTTTCGTAAAATATTCATAATATTCATAAAATTTATACGTGTTTTCCTTCGACATTTCTTGTGGACAAATTCGTCGATTAACTTGTCATAATTTACATCTTGCAATGCAGAACTTTCGATCGCTAAAGTTGCTAAACTCGTTAAATGCTCTTGAAACATAGTAGAACGTAAGTAATTTTTAACTCTTTTAAGGGTGTTGAACGATCTTTCACCTGTTGCATTTGATATGGGAATTGTCAAAAATATTTTAAGAATTGTCTCTACATTTGGAAACGTGGCACTCAAACAATAAACAACGAGCTTGTAAAGTGCAGTGGGAGACTTCGATGATATAGAGCCCTCACTGTTGACAGAATGTCACAAAAACAACAGAATCAATGTCTCCTGAGTACATACCCACTAATTTTTCGATGCTGTCGTTTTACTTCGCCTCGTAAATATTCTTTACAAAAAGCGCCTGGAATAAGTCCAAAATTGATTTCGTAGGCTTTTCTTTTTTCCAGTTGTACAACTAATTCATCACAAATCGTGTAAACAGTTTCCAGGGTTAATTTTTGTTTCCCTTCTAAAACAGTTTCGTTGTCTTCAGCTTCATCAAAAAACTTTTTCCTTTACCTTAACCGTTTCTCATATGAGACGTCGCACAGTGGTCGGAAATCCCTAAAAGCTGGCCAAAACCTAAAAGTTACTTCGATTTGCATGAAAATTGGCACATAAGGGTTTTTGGGGTCACTGATTAGTAATCCAAAATCAAAATTACGAAAAAACAAAATGGCGGATCCAATATGGCTGACATTCTTCAAAAAATTATCCGATTTGCATGAAAATCGGTGTACAAAAGTTTTGTTTATTAAAATAGAGAATCATTGTGTACATATTTACATAAACTAGTCATAATCAGAATCCCAATCAGAATCGACGTCATTAGTAGAGGAATGCTCTGTTGTTGGCGCAACATTCGGACACATCAAAAGTTGCACAGTGTCTAGCGATAATTGCTTCAATTTTTTAGGCAGCTTTCTCATACTGGTGATGTAAGGGTCCGAGAAAACCATCAGCCAGTTGAACACGTCCTCCATTGTCTTCTCCCTCGAACACTTACGCGAGAAGCCCTCACGATATTTTTTGTCTTTATTGCGTGCTTCTTGAGCATCTTCAGACAAATGTCCAATTGGCAACAAAGCATGGGTTATTATTTGCGGGCCGTGAATTAATACTTTATGCACTGAAGTCGGCATGTTAAACCACGGATATCTTCCACAAACATCCTTGCAGTTTCCACAGCATACTATTCGAAATTCTCACAATTTATTTCGTGGCCACTTGAAATTACCTGCAAAATGACATGGAATCGTTTGATCGTATATTCATCCAAGCCCGTTATTGAAGCAGACACTGTCGAATTTTCGAAGAAGCGCCAGCTGTGTTTCCGTCATTGGTGCTCCCGAATCCAGGCTTTGGACGATCGACAATAAGCCCTAATTCTAATTTGAACCTTTCTTGTATTATTTTTTTGCGGTCTTGGGTAATCTTCTTTTCCTCTTCAGTACATGCTTGCCACTTTTTAATACTGAGTTTATATGATAAATGCAATAAGGATTCAAAAAATCGTATCCACGCGTGTAATGTTGACATTCCAGAACGTAGATTAGACTTATTGACCTCCTTTTCTAACAGCATATCGATGTTATTAAAATCCTTTGATGTAGCTCCACACAAAACGCAACGTAGCGTAGACTTTGTAGATGTTACCGCATTGCACACTTTGCCATCTATCATCGTAAACAGCATTTTATAAGTTATGGAGATATCCTTCCCATCTATTATTGTTGTGAAGGGAACAAGTTCTTGGATTTGCCGTTCAACATATCTCATTTCATTGACAGTGGTCTCTACATTTTCGTGAAGAAATTGTAGTATTATCGACCTACAAAATCTAGGAGATGAAGGTCTTGGATTTTACCATATAACAATCTCATTTTTTGACTCACGGTCAACAGACCTGAGTTGTAATGGCACAAATGAAGTCACAAATATATTCGCATCTGAGATGCTGTCGTCATTGAACTTTTGCTTACAATACATTGCAGTGCAGTAACTAGGGTATGGCGAAGGTGGCATTTGCCATAGGCGCCGCTTGCAAAAGGCGCCAAACGTTCCCGAAAATAGCGCAAAAAGTTCATTTTCCCATAAGTATTATTTTAATACTCAAACGTTAATTTATACATAATAAAAACTCTCTTATTCTTTATTAAAACGCAGAAAACTTTATATCCCACTAAATAAAGGTGTTTCCTAAAATGTTGCCATAGGCGCCATATCACCTAGGTACGTCTTTGGTACATTGTACATTGTCTCTACAACAAGGTTAGCAGATATTAGCAGCCAATTTTTGCAGCAATCGATTAACAATAGTCTAAAGCAAAAGATTAAACTTCAAATTCCGCGGGATATTACGGGATTTGTAACTTTAACATTAGTCGAAAACAGATTTCTTTATTTATAAATCATTTACGTAAGCCTATCGTTGGACACGATATTTAAATGCGTTAAACATGAGTAAAATAAATTCTAAATACATTAAAATATTCTACTTACCACCAGGAATCTCCTCCATAATGCACAGTCCGAGTTCAAACTTCTGTACAAAGTTATATTCAATGTAACGCTGGGAAAAATTTGCCGTAATTTCGCTCGACACGTGTAGTTCAATAGAAGGCTAAACTTCGACTGGCGTAGGGACTCATGTATAATAGTTAGCCTTCCCCCCTTCTGGATTTCAATGCGCCCATTACCTGTCTAATGAACCCAACAGTAAAAAGTTCCAAAACGAAAATTTAATTTTTTGGGTTTTGACCAGCTTTTCGGGATTTCCGACCACTGCGCGTCGTCGGGATTGACTATACATTCCGTTAAAGAAAATGCTTCCTACTCAACAGACGGATAATCATTTCTTACTTCAATGGTGAAAACCTTAAGAGAAGTCAACAACTCTACAGCCATCAATAAGTTGATATCTTACGACTGCAGTGATTTGTTAACAGAATTCATTCTTTGCACCCACCGGGTGTTCCGAGCGTTTCACGTTGAGTCCTTTCTAAAAAAATGGAATACGCTTAAAGATACATTTAGTTTGGCGCACACCCTAGTCTTATGAATCAAGAAATACAATCTTTAGAAAAAGAACATTTTTTTATTCTTTGTTTAATGAAAAATTATAAATTTATTTACCCATATCATTTTTTACATTTCGGTAAAGGATTCACTTCTTTTCACTTTTAACGCCCGTTATCTTTGGATAATGTGTGAATTTTTCCACGATTCAACATACCTGGACAGAATAAATTCACCCAAAGGTTTATTTTAATCGTTAGTAAACTGCTGATGTTTTCCACCAATATTTTCGAGTGCAAATCCACCGCAGAATAAATAAGTTTTTCACATTTTACATTTACATTAATACCTTGCAAGCCGCCAGAAGCGTTTGGCAGGGGGTGTCACAGCACAAAATGAACTCCAACTAATGCCTCTGTTGAACTGTCTTATCGCGTCTGGCAAAAAAGATCTGTAGTATTTCTCGGTTATAGCGATTGTTTCGACATATTTCTCGTACGCTCTGATCTAACGTTACGTTATAACACCGATGGGTACAACTATACCGCGTACGTCTTCAACGAATTCAGAGCTTTTAAACTTTTCAAATAGTTTCCTTTCGTACTTAACTCTTCTTCTCTTCAACGTCTTCCATTTCTGGACCCTCAAGATCTCTGATACACTCGCATCATACCGATATTCTCCCTTTACAAATCTAGCCGCTCTACGCTGAACCATTTCGAACTCCCTAGTTCGATGATATAGAGCCCTCACTGTTGACAAAATGTCACAAAAACAAGGAGTATTGATTATACACACGCCAAAAAACACAAATTACTCTCATAAATTACTGTCATAAACAGCTTTCCCCGATAACCATAGATTAATGGTCCCAGACGGCGCAACAGTATTCCACGACGGGTCGTATTAGGGAAAAGTATGCGATTTCCTTCACATTCGAAGGGCATCCCCGCAGGACTCTAGAGCAGTGGTCCTCAAACATAGGGTCGCGAGCAGTCTTCGCTAGTTCAACTATTTTTTTGCTCATTCTCTCAGTCCTTGACTACAGTGTATTGGAACAGTCAATTCAAAAACTATACAATGTAAACATTTAGGTGAACGCTTGAATAGATATCTGGAAGTTTTTTTAACTTAGTAATTACATATATGTGTGCAACTATGTCAGTCTCATTTTGTCTAGCTGTGTGGAAAGAGTCATTGTTAAGATCCAAGACATTAAATTTCTCCAATAAAATTTCTAAGAGACATATTTTCACATTGTGTAATTCCACGTAGTCAGTCCTTAGCATTAGTCGTGCTTTTCGCCTTGGTCGGTAAACACATCCGATTTTATTGTGAATCCTATGTCTCCAACATAATCAAGTAATATCTGGTTTGAATTGGGGTAAGTGTTACTTAACTTGTTACCATTAATTGAAGCGAAGCTAATTTTATACACTTATCGTTTTGGAAACGTTTTAATATGAAAAAATTGCGTATTATTTTCGTTTTCAGCAAAACCCTTTGTAATCATCATGAGCAAAAACAGGAATTACAATGAAGCCTTCATCAAGTTTGGATTCACTAGTATTCTTGAAAAATGGAAGACAAAGCCTCGGTGTGTTGTCTGCATGTCGGTTCTATCACCGGAATCGTTGAAACCTAGCAAGCTAGAACGGCATCTTAAGACACATCATCCTGAACTTTCGAACAAGGACGTTGATTACTTCAAGCTAAAAGAAGAGAACGTTAAGCGCCTATGGTGTTTCACACAGGGCTCATCATTCAGCGCTGAAGGCAAGTTACGAGGTTTCTTAACTTACTGTGCAGAAAAAGAAACCACACACCATTGCTGAAGCGCTCATAGTTCCAGCAGCAAAATTAATGGTTCACAGCATGATTGGTACGGAAGAAGCTCGATTATTGGAAAATATATCGCTAAGTAGTTCCACAGTGAAACGACGAATTTTTGATATGGCAGAGGATATTAAGGAGCAACTGATTGGAGAGTTGCAAACAACCGAAGCGTGGAGTATCCAGATTGACGAGAACACAGACATTACGAGCGCTGCACAAATAATGGCATTTGTGAGATATATGCATGACAATACATTTAAAGATTATCCATTTTGCTTTCCCCTTCAGGGGCGCACCTTTGCAGCTGATATATTTCGTAAATTGCAAGATTTTGGTAATCAACATAATTTGCCCTGGCATAAACTCTATGGAATAACGACGGAAGGTGCGGCAGCTATGATAGGGGTCACATCAGGTGTTCAAGTTTTAATGCGCGATATTGCTGCAAACATTACTGGCCTTCATTGTATTTTACACCGACAAGCTCTAGCCGCGAAAACCTTACCTGATGATTTGAAGTCAGTTTTAGAAATAGTTGTGACAACTACAGTAAAACTCGTTTATAACGATCACGCCTAAAACGAAATCTCGGCTATAACGAAGAAATGTCTCGGTCCCTTGAACTTCTCCATAAGGCATTGGTTAAATTTCTCGGATGTAACGAACACGCATTTTACGAATTCTCGGCTGTAACGAACAAATGTTATGTCCCGTGGCAAAAAATGCCCCATATATAACGAATTTTGGCGAACAGAGCGATAAGTAATGAATAGTTTCCGCCCGTTTATCACGCACTTGTTCTTAGAGGTCCCCTTCCTCCATCTACCCCTTCCATACGAATTTCCACGCTCTCTTTGTTTTGAAATTGATATTAAAAATGTGAAATATTTATGTAAATTAATGACCATAATAATAATATTAATTGACCATTTAAAAATCGTATGTAATAGCAGTCGAACATTTTACATGCCGCGAAGTTGATAAGCATATCTTTGCATATGTAAGTACGGCATTGAAGTCAACTCACTGCAAATACAGTAAAAGTTGAGTTATTCGGCTATCTTGGAGATTGTGGAAAGCCGATTAGGAGAAATATCCGGTTAGGGGAGCGATTTTCGATTTAGAGATTGCAACTTTAGCAATCACCAAACAAAATTGGGCTTAGGTTCACTATCGTACTCCCCAAACATAACTATGCATGGGGTTTGCATTTTCCATTTTAATTCTACCACACGTAGTTAGATATAGGCACTATTTACCCATTCTTATTTAATACGTTGCTACGCTTACGTGCAAAACAAAAAGACTATTGAAAAGTTTAGGGCGTCTGGGAAGTTTGGGGATTACGGCAGTGAACGTGTTCCCAAAATTGAATTTATTGGATTATATCTTTCTTATTTATCTTTGTTTACTCTATTAGAAAAGGACGAAATTATTTAATTCTTCTGAACATTTCTGTGAAAACCAGTCATATAATATTTTATCCAGTTCCTCAATTTTTGGCTTATGAAGCGTATGATGTTTATTAATTGATTTACTCGTCTCAGAAGATGACACAAATTTCATTAATTTAGCCTTATGAGCTTTGATATCGTAGATCGTGGAAGATCCGATGTTGAATTCTTTTGCTATGGCTGCTCTATTTTTTCCTTTTTCAATTCGTTTGATCAGCTCCAGCTTTTGTGTTAGCGTTAAACCAGCATTTTCCTTCCTGTTCCTAGCTTTTAGGTATTTATTTTGATGCCATATTCAATGGATGGGTAATTTTTTAAATAATAAAAAGCGATAAAACTGGAAATTGTAGAAATACACCAAAACATCTAGAAAATGTAATGGCTTACGTAACCAAAAACGCCATGTTTACTCGGCAGCCACAGAAGTATACGGAGTAAATGCGTAATATATACATCTTATATTGTAATAAATTTTAAAGTGGAAGTTGTGGTATTACACATATACTATTCACACACAAATTTATAAAAAAAGAAAAAGAAATACAAAATGAATTGTATTTGTGTAATTGCCGGTATCTAAGGCTGGCCGGTTCTAAATAGCCGGATAGCACAGCTTTTACTGTATGTGTAAATGTGTATACGTGTTATATGGGATGTATAGGCCAAAAACCATGTTTCTCGTATATAACGTAGTCACGCTTATAACGAAGCAATGAGTCGGTCCCCTCAAATACGTATTAAACGAGTTTTACTGTACTAATTATATCAAAGGAAGTTCTTTAAAAACACATTTGTTTCGTCTTTTGTGCCAGGACATGGATGCCGAACACGAAATGCTTCTTTTTCATACGGAAGTACGTTGGCTATCGAGAGGAAAGGTTCTTGAAAGAATGTTCGAGCTCCAATCTGAGGTAGCTATATTTCCGAGACAACAGAAGAAGACTGAGTTGTTGTCGTACTTAGAGAATTCAACATGGCTCTCTAAATTGGCATATTTAGCTGACATTTTTGGTAAACTTAATGTACTGAATAAAACGATGCAGGGACGAGAGAAGACAATCATCGAAGCAACAGATAAAATTCAAGCATTCCAAGACAAGCTTGATCTTTGGATCGTAAAAGTTGAGAAGTCACATTTTGCTGTTTTCCCCACACTGGCACAGTTTATAGAAGACTCCGAGATTGATCCAAGTGAGGTTGAAGTTTCTATTTGTAAACATTTGCTGACACTAAAAATGGAACTAGAGCGATATTTTCCAGTTATCCCGACTTTTCAACGACCCTTTCCACTCATTCAAAATCCTCTTTTGCGCCAAGTAGATGCTGTAGAAAAGGACAATATTCAATAAGAACTACTGGATTTACGCTGAGATGGAGATGCCAAAATGTTGCTAGATTCTGGTGTGAGCTTAATAGAGTTTTGGTTAAAGATGAAGGGAAAACATAAAAATATTTTCAGCTTAGCATAACAGGTCCTAGTGGTTTTTCCCACTACTTATCTTTGTGAACTTGGATTTTCTAGTTTATTGTCAATTAAATTTAAAGCTAGAAACAAGTTGATAGATGTTGATGGCGAATTACGTTGTGTTCTAAGTAAGCTGTGTCCCAGAATTGACGTTGTCTTTAAAAGATATATAAAATTCTTTAAACCTATATTTATATACAATTTTAAAAATACATATGTTAATCCAATGTAATAAATAACAAGTATATACGTCTCTGTAATGATAAATATCTCAAAATGTATTCACATTAAAAAAATGTTAATAAAGTAATTTCAGTGGTAAAATTTTAGCATATTATCCTAAATTCCTATTTCCGGAGAAATCCTTTTTTTTACATTACAAAAAATTATGGGGGGTCGCGGCGACCAAACATCCGCACAGAGGGGGTCGCAGGTAGATCTGCCTGAGGACCACTGCTCTAGAGGAAAGTCCTTGAACCCTGTTTGCCGATGCTATGACGGTTTTGATATGCTCCCTACTAGACAAATTGCTACTGAGTGTGACTCCTAGGTATTTGTAGTTATTGACGTATTTTAGCTTTAATCCAGATATTTCGTACGGGTAACGGATGAAATTCATGGAACGCGTGAAATTCATTGTGGCGCATTTCTCTATATTCAGACCAAGTTGCCAATCTTTACACCACTTCGTAATAACCTGAAGGTCCCTGTGCTGCAAGGATGCTATGGCTAATTTAAAGGTTAAGGATATTCTTTGTAAGAGGAGCAGTATCTCTGTTGTAGCACTGCAAATATCGACTAGCAGATAAAAATATTTTTCTCATTTACCAAGAGTCCCAAACCTACCCTATAACCAAAATCTTATACCTTTGCGTTCCAAAATTATGCGGACCAGCTTTTCCGGTGCCAATTTTACACCAATTTAGGCCGACTTTATGAAGAAGTTATGTGTAACGTTATCAGCGTATACCCTATCTTTTATGCTTGAGACAGTTGTTATACGTTGATCAGGTACATTAAGAAGTTGTTATACAACGCATACCTCCGTATCTCCTCGACTACACTCCTGATTTCACGTCCGAATTCACCAAATTTTTCGGAGGTTCTCTAGTTACAAAACCCCTCATAGGCAACATATTAAGCAGTCGCCTAGAGAGCACTGACCTGAGTATGAAGTGAATCAATATTTTTAAGATCGTTGATTATTTATATATTATCTTACAGAGTAGTTATATAGATCGCAATATGTGATTTTTGTTTAGTATGTTAATCAGATTACAGCTTCAGGAAGGTGGAAACAAAAATTTTAAAGAACCTTAGACCTCTAATGGCCTAACTTCGATTCAAAACAAACATCAATTGATCGGCGACGTAACTTCGAATCGACGTAAATCGGGGTATACCTGTATTATACGGTGGATAGGTGCAAAAATGAATTCAAGTAGACATCAATGCCTTCGCCCACTTAGGCCAACATAATGAGAGATAACGAGGTTACGAATGTGAGGGGGAGTAAGACGTGTTCTCAAACATGGTCCTTTCTACTAAGCTCTCAATCTTGGTAATTAGTAATCTTTGATCGGACGCAACGCAACGCTTGCGTGACGTCACAGTTTTCCGCTACACTTTAATCGGGGAGTAGGAGAAATGAAGAGTGACAACGCATCACACACTATATTATTGTACCATTAACAGACAGCAAACACATACGCCAGTTTAGTTAACATTACTGGATTAAACCGTAGCAGTTTTCATCGGCAGAGATGAAATGATAAGCTATAATAATTATTTCGTTTTTTGTTTGAACTCAACAGAAATGAATAAAGGTACAAAAGGTCCAAATCATTTATTGTTAATTCTGGGACTCGGGGGGCCCTCAGCCGCACGGGGCCCTACTTCAGCGCTACTGCGCATACCTATAAATCCGCCGCTGCGCAAGTGTTGGCCAATTTTAGCAATCATGCCAGTTAACGGTAGATTAAAGAATAAACCTATAAAGGGCAATGACGAACATAATTAAAAATTACCTTTAATATCATACATAGTTTTAACGTCAGGAAGAATGATTTTTTTAATGAAAGCAGAGATCGCATAAAAGCTCAAAAAGAAATTATTTTTTCGAAAAAAAAACGCAAATAAATTTGATGTATAAAAAAATATTAAAATTTACTATATTACACTGAATTAATTGCGACTAAAATGGGATAAAACTACTCTTTAAAACTCAAGAGTAACGCATTTATAAAAATACTTCCACGTCACGTTACGCCATATGGAAGCGGAATATGTTAAATGCTCGAGAGCGCCAGCGTGTAACATACGTGTACAAAAGGAGCCTGCGCGTACAGGTTTTCTGCATGACAATCGACAGAGAGTAGACTCGAATTAGAAAATAACAAAACTCGATCTCTAACGCTAAACACCCGCTTCGGACAAAGACTGGGTTCCTGCGGTATAGTAAGGACAGGAATTTGTTTTCTACCTAAGAGGGCCGCTCTTTGCCATGTCACGTAACATGACGTGGCAATTATAACAAATTTTGGCGCGATCGCTCGCGAACCACGTAAAAGTTCTCTTTTGCGCGTTTAAAACGTTTTTTTAAAAATCGCATGGCAACGGTTTCTTTCGAAGAGAAACCGAATATTTTCCGCGATTTGAATAGCGCCACGGAAAAAATAAACGTAACGAATTTAACGTTTAGGGTGGTAGCCAATAGCTCCGGTTAAGAAAAATCTTAAGAATAAAAAACGGAATTATCGCTAATATTAGTTTAACCGAGCGTTAAAGATTTTTTCCGGAGTGGGCGGATACGAGCAAATGAACTGGAATGCGTCATGTGTCCGTGGCGAGAGAGTGGTGTGAGGGGGAGAAGGTGAGGGAATTGGCGAAGCAGCGGAAGGCGGGAGGTCTGGATAGGAGGAGAAAGAGCGAGCGCGAGGGGCGGAGAAAGAGATGGTGTGAGAGGAAGAACGACCTCCCCCGAGGGAGGGAACCTTCCAGCGAGAGGACCGTTAGGGAGGGGAGCGGGGGGAGTTCAAGGGCGGCCAGAGGGAGTGTGGTATGCGCCATGGAATACAGCGGCGGCGTCGGCGGCAGCCACAGCGGACGGAATGCGATGACACAGTGTCCACGCACACGATCTTCGGCAAAGTGCCTCATTCCCACAGCGAAAACGACACCACACAGCCTCCCACCGCTTCTCCGGTGCACCACGTACTCTTCCCACCCCCCCCCCCCCTTTCCCTTCGTCGCGCGGGACTTGTGCACCGCATTCCTACTCTATCGCAGTCCCACGTGCGTGGAATGCCCCGACACACTTACTTAGGCGGAATAGCTGCATCGCATTCCACCGATTTTGGAACGCTATGATTTTGTTACGATTGTTTCTGTTTTGGTATTAATTACACGAGGAATCAAGGTTGAAAAGTAATGAATGCCGAATGTTTACATCGGCATTGACCGCCGTATTCAGTAAAATTTTCCGAATACATTTTAAAAGAGGTAGGTACTATGTGCAGTGAAAGTACGAAAGAACACTGCTTAAATGAAATGCGTGATTTGAAAATAATAAAAAAATTGACAGCTATTACGAAGCAACAGTCGCCGACTCTTCATGCAAGCCATGATCTAATATTTCTGATACATCTTTGTATCAAAATGATCACAAACAATAAACAAACTTTAAATATACACGTTGTAAAATCGCAAATCCAACAGGCATTCCAGTCCGATTTCGCGCTCATTTGGAAAACTAGTTCCTCCTCTCAAGCGGCGACCACCCTCCCTCGACCTGCCTTGCCTCTCCTACCTTCCTGCCTTTTTTTTACTCGAATGCCCACCTTAGCAACCCATCCCTTGTCCTTCCCAGCCATCCATCCTTACTGAATGGCAGACATGTGGGTTATAACCTACAGCTCGTGCTACAGGCTGCATTAAATGCTGCTGCCCACAGAGTCACGACCAGACCGGCAAGGACGGACGCCGATGTGGACGGAGAGAAAAAAAAGTGAAACGGATGCCCAGAACAAGGAACTGCTCGGAAACCTTGAAGAAATAACGAAAGCTGCCAAACGCATTTTCCGAGAGCTCATACCTAAGAGGTAGTCAGAGGGAAAGCGAAAGTCGGGAGATATTTTTAAGGTTTCGTTCAGAATCCTTCCGAGGGAATCGTAAGATACGGGAGAGAAATTTCTGTTAAACAATTTCCGACGGCATACGTACCATGCCAAACGTGTTCGGGCGAAAAAGACCGTTTTATGAAGAGCGATTTGAATTTTGGGATGGATACGTAGATAGGGAACAGGATTTTTCTCCAGCAACTCGCTAATACGGCTGTGTGATTAATAAACAGAGAACGTGGTTACTTTTTTTTATTAAAATAACAATCGTCTACAAAATTAAATATTTCGTTAAAGCGTCCAATTTCACGGTGTTGTCATAAACATAAAAATTATTAATTCTGGAAAGGAATCATCATTGAAATTCTACTGATTGTGAGATCTTGGAAGAGAAAGATTCAATGAAACCGATCGCCCCCTAGAGTCGAAGCAAAACCGACAAAAAAATCAGACATTTACGAATCGGCTCAGTGCGCCATGTATAAGCTCCTGATGTCCTTATTTTAACCATGTATTGAATTTTTCCATGTCATAGACGTCTTCCGTTCAAAGTATGTATGCGTAACTCCACTGGCATCATCAAGGAAGTTTATTCTTTCTCTAATGCTTCTTCAAAGCGAACCCATGTACTGACAAACGTTGACGATTCACATCTGAAGGGTATGTGCGAAACTCGTTTGGTAGAAAAAAGTGATTCTTTAATACAGTTTATTGACTCGACAGAGAAAATTGTTCAGGCACTTGAATACATATCGGACTGGAGTAACACAACAACTTCTTCAAAGGCTAAAATCTTGCTAACAGCTATGCGGGATTTCGAATTTGTAGTAGCATTGCACTGTCAACTGTCTATATTTTTTACTTATGTTTACCATTAAGTCAAGTATTCCAGAAGAAAACTGTTGCTTCTACTCTTATTAATGATCTCCTCTCAATTTTAAGAAACCAACGCCTCAACTGTAATGATGAATTTTCCGTCATATTCTCCAAAGCTTCAGAGCTTTTGTCGAGGTTAGATGTAAAGATCGAGCTTCGCCGTATGGGCAAAAAGCAAATGTACAGATCAAACATTCCATGTTCGACGCCCGAAAAATACTATCAAAAATCAATATATATTACAATGTTAGATGCAGTGATAAATGACTTGGAAACAAGGTTTTCTATCGAAACAATGAATTCATGCGAACTCACTTGTCTTTTGCCGAAAACCTTAGTGGATTTAAACGCCAACTCACTGTCATTGAATATTAAGGAAGTCGGCAAACACTATAGCGATCTTATAGGTCAGGGGTCTCCAAATTATGGCCCGCGAGCCTGTAATAAGTCTGAAATTTTTTACTAGATATAACAATAAAATAGTATTGAAAAACGTTATGCATAAAATTTTTGAATAACGTAACGAGAAACGTAAACGAAATTTTCAAAATAACCGTAACAAAAACGAAAAAAAGCGCAATCTCCTTATTATCTCAATTCATGTTATTTATTACCTGTTTTTACTTTAAGTAATTTTCATTCCAGGAATAAGACTTTCTAATTTATAAAATAGGTGTGCTACATTTATGTCTGATTTCGATTCATATTCGGCGAAGAAAAAATAAAAGTTAGATTGGACACGTCGAAAATTTTCCAGGAAAAATGGTAATGTACCCAATTCACTAAACTAAACAATTAAAACTACAAATTGTTAAAAATAAACTATCACATCAGCATACCGATATTATAGTTAATTTTGAAGCATTAAGAAATATTGCCAAAGTATCAACTTGCGTCGCTACATGTATGCGGTAAAGTTTTTAAGGCAACACATATCATTTAATGGAAACATATGGATTAAATATAGTTTATCTTATATGAATTGCAAATTTGAACAGTAAGGAGTCAAAATGGCTCGTTGAAATGAAGCAATAATTGTATAAGTTGTCGTGTGTGTATGTATGTACACACACACACTTGTGGAAGAGGAAAGGTAAATAAGAATATCGAGGGCAACTAGGTGTTGAAGGAAACCCAGTGAGCAATTGATCACTTACCAGGACCGCCTCTGGGGTATCGGAGAGACACATTTGTAGACGTAGATGATGGAGATATATATATATATATTAGTTGTGTCTCTCTTGTGCTGACGAAGGGATCATCCCGAAAGCTGCAACAACGTCTACAAATGTCTCTCTCCGACACCTCAGCGGCTCTCCTTCCGGTAAGTGCTCAATGGGTTTCCTTTACAATACAAACTTGTTCTTTTTAAGTTTATAATATAACAATGTTATAATATTATAAGTTTTTATTTTGAAGCTGTAGTCGGAGTCGGTACATTTCTACCGACTACGATTCCAACTCCACCCAAAATTGATTCCAACTCCGACTCCACAGCCCTGGAATTCATTCGAACTTTAATGTTATTTAAGTGCCACACGTAAAAGTTAATGATAGTTATTGATTTAGCATGATCATTTCTTATTGATACCGTGATATATATTATATCGTACATGCTTTCTACAGAGACACTACAATGCAGCTAAAGCACAAATTTCACTCATTAGGAAGAGAATGACAAAAATACGAAGTGCCTCCTGCTGTGCAATTCTAAGCATCTTGGATATCGTTTTTGCAATATTTCACCGATTACCTCTAATAAACTTTAAGTCAACGCTTAGAAGACATTTTAATAATGTTCAAGGATACGGAAAAAATGTTGGATATCATTTTTAGTACTTTCTAATAATGTTTTAATATTGGAAAAGTAAATAATCTATACTTTACCATCTTCTGCAACTGCAGCAATTTTAGCGTATGTCTTGTCGAACCTTTCACGTTGAAATTAACTACAATTAAACATTCATAGTAGAATATATCAAGTTTAGAATACAAAACGTCCGCTACGTTCGAATCAACAAAATTTCCGGTTCTATAACAAATGCCTAACAAAATTACTTTATAGGGTTTTGGCGCATTTGTAGAAAAAATATCTGCCAATTAAAATCCTTGCACGGTAGTTTTATTTAAATTTTCTTTCAAATATATATTACAATAATATAAAATAGGGTTAACAAATGTTATCCATACTCATTTACATGCAATTAATGTTATTCGCCATATTCCCGGTTGGCTAATAGGTGGCGTAATCCAACATTTACAAACCGCTTGTGTAATTAAATATTTACATCCAATCCTATTCCTGAGGCGACAATGCGCAATGATCATGTCAAATAAATTTTTCGCTGATGCTCCTTTTGGATGTTAAGTAAATTTTAGGTGAACTAAATGGATTCAAATCCTATGAGCAGTTCAGGTGAACTTCACATTTCTGCCTGCAACTGTGTTGAATTAGTATGCCGAGAATATTTATATATCGCATTAAAAAAGCCCTATAATAATTTCAATGAATAATAAATGACCCAAACCACTTCTAGATTGTCTAAATTATAACCAATAACAGTAAATGTAAAAAAAATTCACCTCTAACATCTAGAAATGCTCAAAAACACCTTATAAACTCTCACTTGATAATTATAATACAGATATATTTCAATGATGATGTATGTAGAACCCTCCTAATAACAATAAAAATTATTTAAAAGAGAACACACTGGTTTAGGGGAATTTACTCCATGTCAGGGAACAAACATGCAATCTCACACACACTGGGTTTATGGAGTATTAATTCAATCCCAGGAACCCTTTTATGTTCAAACATGCACAAATACAAGCGAAATATTTTTATGGTTATTAGGAAGGTTCTCCATTCATAATCGTTAATTAACCATAGGACTCATAATTTATATTTTTCCTTAGATATATTTCACTTTATAAGAAAACTGCCAAGACTTCCGCTTCTGAATGTATTTTATATAAGTATGAATGTTAACATTCATACAAAGTATAACATACATAATAAAACCAAATTAAATTTATAACAGCATGTTTACACACAAATTTCTACATTATGTACTTTGTTGATGTAATAAAAATTAGGCTTCAATAAAAGGTAATTATTTCTGCTTCCACGAGTGCCAATACTTGAATTAATGACTTGTATAAACTGTAATAGTTTGAGGTAGTAGTGTACCAGAAAATGTGAAGAACCCCCATCAAAACAAAATTATGTTTCAGAAAAATTTGGACCCTCTTTGGCCATGGATCACCTCTGAGGGTGTCCAGTGCACCACTGGTTTGCAGGTTAAAAAGCAATAGGCATGAACTACAAGAAAACCAATATATCTATGAAAATGAAAGGAGGAACCTCCAAATAACCATACAGTTATTTTTTAAAAAGGAAAATACTCACACTGGGTTAGGAGAATTTACTCCACGCCAGTGAACAAACACATGCAATCTCACACACTCCGGGTTTAGGGAGAATTACTCCAATGCCAGGAACCCTTTTTCTTAGTTCACACATACCTAAATACACACCAACCACATAAACACACACAAGTACTCCCTTTATAAAAAATTGCCTAAATATGCATATTTCGGAATCAATGATTCCATCGTCAGTAGGCCGATCAAAAAAGACCAATAATAATATAGATTTTTTCTTTCAATACTTCTAACTTCAGCAAAAACTCAGAGGATTTTGCTCAGTATTGAACTTTGCTCTAAGACCAAATTAAACCATAACTAATATAAAATGACTATAATAAATGAAATATTATATTTTCCTATGATAACTTAATATAATTAACTTATATGGCTTTTAATAGCTCTTGTGAAAATAAGAATACCCAGGGTTGCAATCCTTCAAATCTTTTTAATAATCTTCAAGATGTTTTCATACAAAATAATTTAAAACTACTTAATATAATTAACTTATATGGCTTTTAATAGCTCTTGTGAAAATAAGAATAACCAGGGTTGCAATCCTTCAAATCTTTTTAATAATTTTCAAGATGTTTTCATACAAAATAATTTAAAACTACACTTAGATCAATTAAATGATTAAAACATACCAAACATAGGTCAGGAAGTATAGCTCAAGAAATTAAAATCACAATTTTTCTGTAACAAATTCACCAATAAACACATTTAAATAAAAAAAATTTAGTCAGGACATCATAATTCATTTTCATATAATTTAAGCCAAAAGGAAAGAGTATAATAATAATAATTTCATTTATCCGATCATACAATGTGATATAGATGTTATGATATAAGAATATATAGTAACAGTAAAATAATAACATTATAGTATCATACACAATATCTCTGTCTGCTTACTTTCTAGTCATAAATAAAAGTATAATCATAGACTGTGTTTTTAAACCCGAGGGTATAAAAATTGTAGCCAAAATGTAAAACTCCATTCAATACATATACACATGTTCAAACGCCCAATCAATCGAAATATGGACTACATAACTGCTATGAAGTACAAGAGTGAATGACAACAACTGATAAATAATAACAAAAGATCATGAGGTTATTGGTGATGATAAATACATTCTCTTAAATCAAGAGCAACTTGACTAAGTAAATAACATTCAAAACAGATAATTCAGTGCCCTGGACCCCTTAAGTATGCATGAAACCTAGTGTGAAGCAATTTTATGAGCTGTTTGACACATGGAAGAAGTTAGTTTCATCTATTATTAGATTGAGATCATATAAAGAAAACCATAAAAAAAAACAACCACAATATTTTAAATCTTTAAACTCAAGAGTATACCAAAAATTGTGCAACTACACTATATACTAACAACTAGATGAATGTTAAGCATTCTCAAAGGGCCGATACATGCTAGTAAATGGTATACAGTAGATATGTTCTTAGATGAAACTATCCAAGTACAGCTTATGACGACACAAAGTAAAACACATAACAAAAATTTTATAAGCCAGTACAGTAAGTCCCCAATGTTTATCACCCTATTGCTCATTGATTCATTCATTTGTTGGTTTGAAAATAAATTATAGTTATTTTTCTGTTATGTGGGCTATTTTAAAAAAATATTTTTTTCACAATTAATATTTTCCCAATAGATACAGTCAATTTAAAACAAGGCAAATAAAAGTTTAACTACAGGATACCTAAATTCAGTGATGTTTTTCAAGATTTCTTCAATTGGTTTCTGTTCATTTAGTCTCGAGCACTACACATTCTCCCATCCATAAGTCCAAAAATGTGCAGTGGCTGCCTATTCTGCACTCTTTTATACTGAGTTTCATGTATTCTCAATATTTTATATTTCCACTCACGAGTTCCGGCTGGCAAAATAATGACTTGGGTCAACCAACCCAATCCTCAAAATAAAGCCCATAAAACTCAAAAGTACCATTTCAGTATTAGTTAAACTTAAAAAATATTAACTCGGTAAAGGTAAAAAACTTTTGTAAAACAACCAAACAATTATTTATACAATCCTGTTACTAAAGTGACACATTTCTCCAGTAGTCATAAAAAGGTTACAAAACCAGATGCACATTTTGGCTAAGACTGACTGGTAGCTGTGAATAATTTCGTAATTCTCGATGGAATATGATACAAATAATTGTATGCTTTACTACATGGTGCAAAGGCAGTTGGTGGCAACAACATTGATTCAGCTCCGAAGCTCTCACAGGTGATTTTTACACCTAAATTGATCTTTTAGGTGCATTTTTATTAAATGAATTTATTAATTTAACTTTTTTCAAGCAATTAATATATTTTAAAGGCAATAATTGAGTAAAATTATGTTATTATAAGCAAGTCAATGGGTCAGTTGGCTCCATTGTTCATTTCATTGTTTGTTGTGATAATCCATGTTTAACAATGGGAACTTACTGCATCTATAATCACCCTTATCTCATTTAAAATGAGATTTTATTAATCCTTTTTAATAACCCTGTCTTGGCGACTTCTAGCACAGGTTTCTTAATGTTTATATAAACTACTCTGCACAAATAAACAAATTTTGACTCTATTTGACTTACATTCTCAATGAGCAGTTACAATAAAACTTAATAAGGGTCAGCAACATAAAATAACTGAGTGTCTCCATTTAACTCTTTTTTTATCTATCAGAAGTTCTTCAAAAGGCATTTCATCAGCAATAAATAATTCTAAATTTAACATTTCCACAGATAAAGTTGAAATAAGAAACTCGGTGAGCACACAATTAACTAGAATAAGGACAACATAGACGAGACACAAAGTAAAATGGTTAAAATCCCAACTCATTTCATACCCAAATCTTACAAAAATATTACATTGCAGATGGGAAATAAGAATGTCATTGGATACAGTTATTATTTCACAATTAAATACAAATAAATATCAGCACTTATCTTTATAATATTGTTTGTAAATTAATAAAAAATATGAACAAACAGCCCTATCATCAAATGTTACATAATGGATTTATAATTGATTTACCATTAAATGAAACAATGTTATGAATCATCCAATACTCAATTGTCCTGTTATTCTTGGACTGCTACCTTTAACTGAGGATTATTTCTATCACTGAATAATTTAGCACTACTCATCTACATAAAGCAGTTACTTTCAACAAATGATACATTGCAGTAGCGGAACTATAATGCTTCAGAGTTTGTGACCACAGAGGGCCCATGGTCATAGGGAGCCCTGCAAGGAGCTGAGTCTGAAGATATATTTCCTTTTTCATGGTAAAGCGATGATAATGCACAATCATTTAGCTCAGTGGAGAATAACTGTCTCATGGTCATTGTTACTAATTTAATTAGGCTCAGCTTTTGAAACATTTTCAGAGAAATCACTATCATATCAAAAATTTTACTAAGGAGCAGAGCTGCAAACCACTTCAAAATATGGAGTGGTTCGGTTCTAAATTTTTGGAAGTGGTTCAGTCCAGACGAGAATTTTGAAAGTGGTTCGGTTCGGTTTGCGGTTCGGTTCAAATAAATTAATCATTTGAAATACTATTCAGAAATAATTTATCCAATATAAACATTTCAAATTCAGTATCAATCTGTAAGTAAATCAATCAGCAGTCATTATTATTTTAAATGAAAGAAGAATTTATTTAAAGAAAGGAAAAATTTATATTTTAAATATATTGCAATACCATCATCATCTTCATTTATTTATAATTAAAAAATCTGATGTGGCCAACACGACTTTCTCCATATTTGGGGTATAGATATTTAAATTATTATGAATAATATTACGAGGCAAAATTATTATTTCGTACCGTAAAAGAATACACGTCCTTGTTGCCGTAAATTACGTATATTTTGAATGTTTACAGAATTCACCGCTACATGGTGTTGGCGCTGTATACAGGTATTAAGATAAATCGAAATATATCCAAAATGGATGGTTCTACGAAAATTAGTTTCAAACAAAACATGGAAGAAATATTATTCTCTACACCTTTGGTCCTTACGAAGATTACCAATAACGATGTTTTTAAGGAGATATTTAACGGAAACCGAAAAACCGGTTATTTATAAATAACTCCTAAACGATAACTACAATAGAAAATTGTTTCAAATGAAAGTTGTAGGAAATTACATTCTCTATAACTTTTGTTTAGAATTGTACATAGAATAATGATATTTTAACCAAGAAATATCGCAAAAACCGAATCGGGTTTCGAATAAACCTCAACTTCCGGTTATCCGTTATTGTCCAAAAACTAATCAGTTCTTTGTGCTCATGTAAGAGTGTTAGATATGAAGTTTGGTAACGATATGGCACGTACTTTTTGAGTTAGAGCGCCCACAATAACATACACACACACACACGTACACACACACAGACATCATTCCGAAAATAGTCTAAACGTGTTCTAGGGACCTCAAAACATGTATTTCCGTTGAAATCTCGAAGTCGATTTTTTTCATGAATACAATACTTTCCCATTACTACGTATGGAGAAAGTAAAAATGGTATTTTTGATCCTAACATGATTTTTATGTTCATTGTTGTTTACATATCAATTATAAATTCTCTGAATGGATTCACTTCAAATTCATTTACCAACATACACAATCATACATAATCAGAAAGAAAATGTGCCTCTAGCTTAAACCGCTTTTGAGATTATCCCTGGATGGACTGACAAACCGAAAACAAGTGTTTTAAAGAAATCATGTTAAATCAAAAATTAGTTCCTCAGGCATTTTATTTCTTTTTCTTACCTGTAATACACATCATTTAGAGGAAAAAAGATTTATAACAAGGGCCTTACCGCCTGTCTCCCAATATTTAACCTTTTTAGTTCTACCACCCGCACTTGTCTTTATTTTTCTTATTCCCACACACATACCCATTGCTGCATTGATAATTTCCTCCCTCCTCTCTCTGGGGTTCACCCTTTCTCCGTCTTCTGCAAGACCTTTCTTTTTAGTCCTTCCCGTCTTTCCCCAAACCCTCCCGAGATGGTCTCCAGCCTTTCCTTTCCCCTCCCCCTTTATCCCTTTACAACCTACCCCCTGCAGTAACCCTCTGAGATAGGTTCCTCCTTTCCCTTCCCTCCATTCCATTTCCATCTTACAAACTACCCTCCCTCCCCCGTCTCTACCCATTTCTCTGTATATACTTTCTATTCTCACCATATCTGCACCTGACGATAGCATTGTAACGTCGAAACCCAGGTCGTAAGAGAAATAAAAACAATGTAAGTTATAAAGCGTTATTCCTTTGGTTCATTTATAACAAATATAAAAAAATGTTCGCTATATTTATCAAGGGTCTAGGAAAATTCTTTTCCGTAAACCCTTATTAAGATTTCCTTGATTGAATGATAGATTTAAATATTGAAGTAGACAGTTTCTTGCTTTCCAATGGCGATGATGCACGGCGTCTCAATTTTTCCAACTTTCAATAATAAATTTATGTACATAAAATATTTTAATTAGTTAATTAGTAGTAGTATTAGGAAACCTAATAACAAAATAACTATGCTGGAGGTTGTGGCTGATAAGTGTTCGGAAAAAGTTGACAGTTATACGTTAATTGCCGGGGACCTTAACCTCCCCCACGTTCGATGGGATGGGGAAACGGAATGTGAAGGGAAATTTCAAATTATTGTTAATAGGCTAACGCAGGAGGAGGGTTTTACTCAAATAGTGGATGAACCCACGAGGGGACAAAATATTTTAGATGTTTTTCTTTTAAGACCTTGCATAAAACCCGTAAATTTCGAAATAATTCCTGGGTTAAGTGATTACTCTGCAGTAAATATAATATTAGAAGATTTTGAGACACAAGCATTTAGTGAAATGATTACTCCCATTTGGCGATACAAAAAAGGGAACGCTGAAGGTTTCAAATTATTTTTACGGGAAGCTTATCCACAGTGGGCTGGAACATGGGCAAATATAAATGATATGTGGCTAAGATTTAAAGATATAATTTTTGAGGCACTATTGAAATTTGTTCCAAAGAAAATTATTAAAAATAATAGTGATCCTGAATACTGCAATGGGAAAATTAGGAGGTTAAAACGTAAAGCTAGAAAAGTTAATAATAAAAGATTTTTAGGAGATGCATATCGTTGTGAGTACAAAAACATAATCAAAAATTTAAACACTGAAAAAAAGAAAGAGGGAAAAATATTTGCTGGGAATTCTAGAAAAGAAGAATACAAATAAATCTTACAAATATATTAGAAGGAAAAAGGACAACAGGGAAGCGGTAGCCATGACTGAAGACAAAAATGGTACAATTGTTTTTGAGGATGTGGGCATAGCCAATGTCTTCAATAACTGGTATGCAAAAGTATTTAAAGGAAGCGAGAGTGAGGCTGGAAATATAAATGTCATAGAAGAAAATAAAAAATCTACACCTGATGAGGCAGGATTAAGAGCAAAAAACGTAGCCTATATTAAAGTAACAGATTGAGAAATACTCAAAATTATTTCAAAAGAAAGGTCAAATAAATTAGTAGGACCAGATAATATATCAATAGATGCTCTAAAACTAGGTCAAGAAGCAGTGATCCCATATTTTAGAACCCTTTTCAATGTGTCAATCAATAACCAGGCATTACCTTCTGATTGGAAAGAAGCTAATGTTATTCCGGTATTTAAAGGTGGAGATAAATCAAAAGCAGAAAATTACAGACCAATAAGTCTAACGTTGGTCACATGTAAGGTGATGGAAAAAGTGATAGCTCAATATATCCGTAAATATTGGGACGACAAAAATTGGCTGTTTAAAAACCAGTATGGTTTTAAGAAAGGGCACTCTTGTGAGATGCAACTAGTAGGCTTATATCAAGATATTGTTGAAGTCATTAATGCAGGGGAAGAAGTCGATGCAGTAGCCATAGACTTTAAAAAAGTGTTCGACATCGTATCACATGTCTGCTTATTTGAAAAAATAGATAAACTAGACATAGACTGGAGAGTGAAGGGTTGGATAAAAGACTTTTTGAATGAGAGAAAGCAGAGGGTAAGAATAAAGCAAGCATATTCAGAAGACATAATTGTTACATCAGGCGTTCCTCAAGGGAGTGTTTTGGGTCCATTGCTATTCCTGACTTACATTAATGACTTACATGAAAGTATAGACTCTGACTTATGGCTATTTGCAGACGATTGTATCATATATAGAAGAATAAGAGGAAGAGAAGATAAAGATATCTTACAAGAGGATTTGGGTAAATTGGAAAACTGGATAAAATTCAACAAGATGGACATTAACGTTAGGAAAAGTACACAAATAACTTTCACAAACAAAAAGAACTGAATTAAAGAATTATAGATTACTCGGAGATTTGTTATTAAAGCGTGACAACATTAAATACCTGGGCCTGAACATATCATCAAATCTAGGATGGGGCCAACATATTAAAAATGTGGTGAAAAAGGCATTTAAAAGCCTTCACTGGATAATGAGGAACCTGGGAGGGAGTAACAAGAATACCAAGGAATTGGCTTATAAAAGTATAGTGAGGCCAATACTTGAGTATTCTATGAATGTATGGGATCCCTGCGAAACCACGTATGTAAATAAAATAGAAAAGGTCCAAAGAAAAGCTGCACGATATGTTCTGAATAAATTCAAAAGAAAAGATAGTGTATCAAAGATGATAGAATTATTGGGGTGGGAATCATTACAAACAAGAAGGAAATTAAATAGACTGTGGGGAATGTACAGGATCATAAGTAACGAGGGGGGATGGAAAAATTTCAGTAGTAGTTTAGAAACTCCTAATTTTTACAGTAAAAATGATCATAAATTTAAAATCAAATACAAACCTCAAAGACTAGAAGTTGTAAAAAACTCCTTTCTGAACAGAGGTATTCAAGAATGGAATGAATTACCTGCAGATATCTTTGACCCCTTTCCTAAAAACCTGAAAGTCTTTAGAAAGAAGTGCAAAAAGTATTTGGTCTAATTGATAAAATCATGAAATGAGTTATGAAATTGACATGGTGTTAATGTTTCTATTGTATCGTTACCACCAAGCCAAGAGCCTAATTGTAGCGTGAATACGTACATAAATAAATAAATAATATGGAATAAAATATTACTCCGAATGAATTTATGATATGTAAAACTCTAATAAATTCCATTATTAATTCTTATTATTATATAATAAATTCAAAAAGACACTTTTAGCTCGATTCCAAACATTACATATTGCTAATTTTTTCTTTTTCCACCTTAGAAAAGTAATCAAAAATCAATATGATAGTAAAATTACGTTACAAGAATAATTTAAAATTAATCGACAGTTCGGGGCAGATTATTCAATATACGAAGTGCGGACACTTATGGTTCAAAACAAACGATTATAAAATGTAGAGTGACCCTCTTTAAATAACATTAACATGTTAATTAATTTTATTTGTCTCAAATAAAGTTTACTAAAATATTATTAAAAATACACACTTTAGATAATTCAAGGAATTCTGCGGGAAATTAATGCCTCCGATCCAAGGGATCCGCCAAAGTCCTCGCCTGTTTTTGTTGGATTATAAACCACCAAGTAATGGAAATACCTTTCATAGAAGAACACCACACGAGAGTTGGAAAAGGAATGATGTCGTTGAAAGTTCAAGCCGTTGAGAGCAACAATTTGAATTTTTTTGAAGAAAAAGATATGAGGAGAGTTAGTGGTGTTCTAAGAAAGACACAGCGGGGCATATTTTCTCAGGTCTGCTAATTACAATGTTGAAGGGGATGATGGTGATGGTAAGGGCACGGATTTTTCTTTCGGCACGAAAGCGTATTACGGCTCCTTTCTAGGTCATTGTAAAACGACCATTTTGCCTGCGTTCAGATAAAGATCTTTCTATATTCGGTTGGTCAGTTTCTGCATACAGTGGTTTATCCAGATATTGTCGCAGTTGGTGTCCCCATAACCCTCACCATAAATGTCGCCTGTGGATAACGATAGTAGCAGAGAGGAAAGAGATAGACACTTTCCTTTGAAGCAAACCCGCTGGTTTTTCCAATGGAAATTCCTGGTCTTTTCCTTGGTCTGTACTTTGTGGATTGAGATCGAACCGAAACCGAACCACTTTTGGAAAAAATTACGGTTCGGTTTTCGGTTCATTGAAAAATTAATCAGTGGTTTCGGTTCGGTTCGCGGTTCAGCAAAATGACTGTGGTTCGGTTCAGTTCAGCGGTTCGGTTCGGTTTGTAGCTCTGCTAAGGAGTTAGATTTAATGAAAGCGGTTAATTTGTTAAAGTTAGTGAATGATAAACTTAGTGACTATCAGTTACATTATGAAGCTAAAAGTGAATCTGTAGAAATTGCAAAGAAATGGTGTGTTGAAGAGAGATTTACAAATAAATATAAGGAAAAAATGAAGAATCGTTCTCATGAGCTGTTTGAGGATCATAGAGCTACTAACAGTGAAGAGAACTTCAATATTAACATTTTTAACAAAACATTAGATATCATTATAATGCAAGTAAAATTAAGGAATGTACCGGGTGGTTGAAAATTTTAATTCCACAGAACTTACAAGGGGAAGGTACTACTGACCCCAACTGATTTGGCTGAAACTTCATAGAGATAATGTTCATGACGTCCGATTAACGAAAATATATACATATCAGGGCCAATACCCAGCCGTTTTTATTTTATTAATAAAAATAAGTTAATATTTCCCGAGTCACTGCTTAACTACCATACACGGTTACGGATCTCGTAAGAAGCGGCGCTGGTGTAGCGGCTAGCGAGTTTGGATGTAAATCTCAAGATCTGTTGTTTGAGTCCTTGTTCCGAAATTTCTTTTCATTTTTTCCCACATTTTCACTTTCCTCATTTAAAATGCTTATTTCTTAATAATGCTATATATTTTTATTTTTTAATAGTTAATATTTTTAATATATTGATGTGCAGTTTTGAAGAATTATTTTTAGCGTACATAGTGGTTGGTTTTCCTCTTCAATAAATTTTTCATTGTAAAGCGATTTATTAGTTTGTCCTCCCCATGATTAAACAATGAAAAGAAACTTATTGTCTCGCATGTATTGTTTCACAATCATGACAATGTCGAAAAATACTTTGAAAGCATTTGGAAAAGGATCGGAGAGGAGCGATTTCAAGTCCTACAAGATCAGTATTGCTTCTTTCATCTTTTGGTCATATGTTAGAGAAGTTCAAGGTCGACGCCCAACCGTAGCCCCGTTAATAAACGACAAAGGAGAGGTAGTTAGCGATAGCACAGATAAAGGAAATTTGTTAAACTTATTTTTTCAGAGCGTATTTACTACCGAAGACGTGAGAGCGAAGGTCGTGGCGCCCGAACCAGGCAAGGAAAAAATGAACGATATAGTCATATTAGCGAAAGGGATAGCTCAACAGCTTAAAAATATCAAGTCAAATAAATCTCTGGGTCCAGAAGAGATACCAGCTAGAGTATTCAAAGAGTTAGCACTGGAAATAGCACCTTATCTCGAAATAGTTTTCAATAAGTCACTTAGTCATGGCGTTGTACCTAAGGAATGGAAATTAGCCTTTATACCGCCGTTACACAAAGGTGGGAAAAAAGACGACAGAGAAAATTACAGGCCAATTTCGCTTACCTCCCTATCTTGCAAGGTTCTCGAGCACATTATCGTTAGCTCCGTGATGGACTTCTTAGATAGTCAGAACTTGCTAAGTAAATATCAGCATGGCTTCAGGAAGACGAGATCTTGTGAAACACAGCTTGCTCTGTTCGTTCACGATATACTAAGATCAGGAGACTGTAAGACTCAGTTAGATGCTGTTTTCCTCGACTTCAAGAAGGCCTTCGACAAAGTCCCGCACAGTAAGTTAGTGAAGAAATTAAATGACTGTGGAATAAATCGAAAGATAATCGAGTGGATCAGGGACTTTCTTAATGACCGTGAACAAATAGTAGTTATAGATGGATTTAAATCAGATTCAGTCAGCGTAGCCTCAGGCATTCCACAGGGAAGTGTAATAGGCCCCCTACTATTCCTTTTATACATAAACGACTTAGATAAGGTTATTAAAAGTAAAATCAAATTATTCGAGGATGATACAGTAGTTTACAGAGAGATTAACAGTCCTAATGATCAATTATTACTTTCTGATGACTTAAATGCAATTCTCGAGTGGTGTAAAGAGTGGCAGTTAGAATTGAACTTAGGAAAGTGTTCCTTTATGAGATTCTGGGGAAACAAAAAAATTGACACGACGAATTACACTGTTGAAGGCGTCCAGCTAAAACTAGCCGATTCCGTCAAATACTTAGGTGTGACTTTAACAAGCAACCTCTCGTGGGATATGCACATACGAAATATATGCGGGAAGGCTAAACAGAAACTAGGATTCATCAAACGCATAGTAGGTAAAAGTGAGGAAAAAGTCAAAGAGACATGTTACTTCTCGTTAGTAAGACCGCTATTAGAGTACGCGTCGAGCATATGGGATCCGTACGTGAAAGGATCAATCTCAGAGTTAGAAAGAGTGCAGCGAAAAGCCGCTAGATTCGTCAAAAATTGTTACGATAGAAACAAAAGTGTTACAGGCTTGATACAGGACTTAGGACGGGAATCACTAACTGAGCACCTATCACTCTCTAGGTTAAAACTTCTTGAAAGATTTAGAACGCATATATTCTCCAGCGATGTCGAAGAAATAATAAGAGTGCCAACTTATATTGGTAGAATGGACCATCCTCGTAAAATAAGAGAGATAGCCTGTAGGACAGAGGTACAAAGGCTCGTTTTCCCCTATAACGATAGATGAGCAGAACAGAAGTTACGATAAGAAATCAGCCGATGTAGAGTGATACTATTCATTATTATGCGCTTTACCTTGGTGCTATTGCACCCCCTGCCACACACCATTGCGGTGGCTTGCAGGGTGAACTATAGATAGATAGATAGCATTGTGAGCATTTTAACTAGTGTGTTTCGAAGTGTATTTTTAACATACTGCAGTTTTTGGTGTTTCAAAAATGGAATATACTGCTTCAACATCTTCAGTGGGGAATCCTGTAACGAGCAAAAATGTTACATCTTTTACGTCTCCTCCTTTGGATGCTGAAACAGCGAATGATGTGTTGAACACTGCCATGCATTACTGCATGAAGCTCCTCCGAAAAAATGGATTGATGTCGGATAAAGAAGTTTCCAAAAGTGAATGCGGCCGTAGTGTTGTAATGGCCCAAGAAATTTATACAGGTGTTCTGGATATGCTTGGCGAGATGAACTTCCATGAAGATTACGATCTGGTGGGGCCCGATGAAGTCGACGAAATGCACGGATGAGGAAATCGAGTTAGCTTATAGTTATATATACCACCATTGTGATTAGGAATTTTATTTAGAAATAAATGGATATTTAAACTTAAAGCAATATTAGGAAATTAGGCAATAAATACTTTAAATGAGGAAAGTGAAAATGTGGGAAAAAACGAAAAGAAATTTCGAAACAAGTACTCGATCTTGAGATTTACGTCCAAACACGCTAACCGCTACACCAGCGCCGCTTCTTCCGTTACCGTGTATGGTAGTTAAGCAGTGACTCGGGAAATATTAACTTATTTTTATTAATAAAATAAAAACGGCTGGGTATTGGCCCTGATATGTATATATTTTCGTTAATCGGACATCATGGACATTATCTCTACGAAGTTTCAGCCAAATCTGTTGGGTGTCATTAGTGCCTTCCCCTTGTTAGTCATTTTAAAAAACGATGAACTTAGTAAGGCAGCAGGATCATTACAATTATATTACAGTGAAGATTTATCCCATTCATTTCCTATGGAAGTTAAATCATTTATAACCACTATGTCAATAAGAAATGAAGTGAAAGAGTTAACTATCATTAGAGATCTTGCAAACTTTTTAATAATCAAACAATACGCTTACATCAAGCTTTCCTGATATTGTCATCATGATATTCATTTTGTAACATTGCCTGTAACAGTTGCCTCAGCAGAGCAATGATTTTCAAAATTAAAAAATCATAAAAAATTATCTGCACAACAGCATGCTGCAAGAAAGGCTGTCGCATTTAGCTCTATTATCTATCAAGGCAGAAGCAGAATAAATGGATACAAAAGGTCTCATTAAAGATTTTTCATCCATTAAAATAAAAAATAAATTTTAGTTCCAAATGTAAAATTTACAAACACTGTAATTTAATTTATTTTTGTTTGAATATTAAAATCATTTGCCTTTGAAATATTTTTCTTTATGTTTTTCTGGTAATATAATTTGTTACTACGCATCTCTTAAAGCATTTGCTTCTATCTCTGTAAAATCTATTAAAGGTTGCAAATAAAATTTATATAGGTTAATCACATACCTCTTGATCCTAGTTTTTCATTTCTATGCCAAATAGATAATAAATAAAGAGGTAACAATACATTTGCAACGGTAAATGTGTTGTGAAGTTTGCATTTACATGCAATGGTAAATGTGTATTGTGTCTATATACAAAATGCAATTATCGTAGCATATATAATTGCAGATCTTGTGAAAAAGCCCAAGATAAAAGGTGTGCAAAAGTAAATATAAAGGAAAAGAGGACGTAAGGAAAAGAACTCGGTAATAGATTTGACTGATGGGATAGGAAGGTACGAGATATTAAGAAAAAGTTATATGTATATGGAAAATATGGATTTGCTGATAATAATCATGAACCTGCTTATGGACAGACAGCCATATATGACGATATTATAACTGGGTGTAGAAGCAAATCATAATGGGTCCAAAGATATTTTTGATGAGGGGGAAAAACTTTTATGTAGTTCCGCCACTGATACATTGCCAACAATACATTCTCACAACTTTGAGACCCAATCACACAAGTATTTTTTAACATGGACACAATGTAGACACCATTATTACATGTCCCTGAGACTAATATGATTTCCTCTTGAATCACTAAGGCACAACTCCGAAAAACACATCATTACAAAATGGTCTCTGAAATATACATTCAAAAATATTGTGCAAAATATTAGCCAGAAAGTGAAATGAATCTCACATAATGTATTGACAATTGCAAGTGTCTCATCACCTCTAAGTGACATGAGTTCAGCTTGAATTATTGCAGTTTTTGTCTTGCTTTTATTAATAATTACTAATGATTTTGGAACTACTATTTTAAAAGTACAATCACATCACACATTGCGACCAGTCTTGACTTATTAGTGGGTAAATATAAACAAAATTCCACCACAGTAATGAAGAGTACATCTGTAATGGAAGGAAGAGTACTACCTAACAAGGATTTCATTTCTGAGGTTATTAAGCCACATGATCTGCAATGATGTTTAAATCTAAGTTGTACAAATAGTGTATCCAGAGAAAAATATATGCATCTCAAGGACATGGTATTTACCGATGTAATTGAGTATATTTAGAACAAGGCTGGATCTGCAGCATGCATATGATTTATATACACTAAATAACTTTTAAGTAAAGGCATTTAGTCCATACACGATCATGCAAAAGAAATAAAAGTCAACACAAATACCTGCATTTCTTTTTTTACAAATTGTAATTAAAAACAAATTTGAGTTAGATCACATCCATACTTAAAAATTCTATTTTAACTAAAAAAATTAGAAACAATCTAATTAACATTGAGTTTCTTGGCTGTTCTATGCTTGAATCAATCAAGCTAAGACATAAAGTGCCTTTTATCTGATTAATCCTTCAAACATGATTTAAAAAAGCGTTATCTTTCTGATTTGTATGTCACAGAATGCAACTTTGGTAGAAAATTAATGTACAAGAAATAAAGGAACCATAAAAGCATATGCTGCACAGGAGATGTTATCACACATCTGAGGGGATAATAGTAAGCAGCAGGCCTGTATGTGTGTTATAACTCTCTCGTGCCTCAAATATATTTTGCATCTTGCAGATTAGTGCTCATGTAATAATATTGCTTATTATTGACTGAAAATTCTTTTGGGTTTAATTAATGAGGTTCAACCAAGTTTCTCTGAATGGTTATGGACAGTTTACACTATTCCTTACTTGCTGCTGACAAGAGATGATGAAAAATATAGTAAGCATCTGTATAATAAGCATCTGAACAACATAAATTTAAACCCAATAGAAAGGAAGTCAATCAATTAACACCAAAATGGACTAGCTTAACATTTTAATACGAAAACCCCTACAAAAACTGATTGTTAACCCCTCAAGCCATAAATTTTCTGATCCCCATTTGCCTCTCACAGCAGTCATTTTAAGCTATTTTGACAAACTTGGCATTTACGTTTATTTTCCATTGAGGACAAGGTAAATACATGGCTCAGATATTTATGTTTAAGCAAAGGGAAGTCAGGATCTGTACACTTTTATGGAAAACCACTGCTGAGGCACAATGGCAAAGTCCATACACATGTACATAGAAATTGGCCATAGAGGTTAATTTTTAATTGATTTAGAAAATACTCTTAATATTTATTACATAATTACTATTTACAATAGCATTGTTGTGAATGGCATCCTTCACGAAATAAAAAATTACAATTACAATAAAGGCCATCTACCTCTATCATTTATCAACTTATTCAAAGGGTATTAAAGATTATGAGCAGAAGATGTAAACATGGTGCTCGACCCTTCAATAAATTGTCACAAACGACTTTGCGCCATATTTTCCAGTCTTAAAATTACCATGGCCATGACGAGCTCACTTTTGTGCCAAATGCACCTTCTTTCCATAATTACAATATGCAACTGCAGTTCAGCCACAATTTTTACCAAAGTTATCATCACTTTACAGTGTAAGTTTATCTGAAAGTAAGGACACAATTATCTTCAGAACACATATCATTCAACATAAACACAAGCAAGATTGAGGGAGGAGATGCTGAAATGAATATTACATAATTCCAACTGGCAACCTTCTCAACATAAGTTGTGAAACAAACTCAAGACTTAAGCAACTCCATACCTTGAAGTAATAGATCCCAATCAACAGATGCTTGAAATACTTCCTGTTGAAGCCACACTTCATAATGCTGTTTGAACTCTTCAGTCAATTCAACAGGGCGTCCAAGCACACTAGTTATGCAGTTGTCTACAGGCTCAAATTCTGGATCCTGGAGAAAGAAGAAAAATCTCGCTGATGAAAATAGCAAATATTTAATTAAGTATAATGAATACTAACTAAGAACAAAATTATAGCTAAATAAATCCTAGTGCTTCTGCTACAAAGTTAAATACCAAATTTACCTTAACCCCCAATACCATCCGACATATATATACATCGAATGAAAACTCCGTATGCTGCCGTCCGATGTATATATATGCGAGCGCCATTGCTAGCTTTCTTTATTTTTTGCTGCGCTGAAATTTCTTTGATCTTAAACACCTTGATATATTTTAAAAGAGGAAGTTTTGGCCTTAATAATTATATTTTATTCGTCAAGTTTTATTGTATTTCTTATTTTTTCTAACGATTTAAAATTTTGTGAATACATTTTATTTTGCCACACCCATAGTGTTATTCCTTCCTTTGGAAAATCGCAAAGAAATGCTGAGGCTACCTATCTTTGAGCAAAGACCCTTTTTTAGTAAAAAGAATAGAAGAAAAGAATGCTTTGGCCTGCGTATTTTGTGGGGGTCTACCAACCAAGAGTTTGGGTTTATGCGTCAGTGTATATTGAAAGAGGTCTGTTCGCAAAACAAAGAATGAGAAAGGACATTTCAAAGAGACCTATGACTCAATATCTTGAAGGGAATAGAACACATTTCTTGCTTGTCTTAGCTGCTGAGTTAGTCTCATGTAGATGCATTTGCTGTGAACGGAGCGTACTTTTTCTGTTCTCTGTGGTTAGTCATGTGAGGAATTTTTTTCTGGTTCATTTTTTACTGCAGTTACAGTGATTATAAGGTAAGATCCTTTTCTCTCCCTTACCCCTGCTTGGTTCTATAATAACAATGGTGAGATGAACCTTTTTTCGGGCAATGTTTATGAGATGCTCGAGATCACTTTTCCGACCTTACACTTGTCTCCGCACCCTAGACCCTATGCCTCAGCTGTCTACGGGAACAATATAGTGTGTGTGTGAGAGAGAGAGAATAGGAGTCTTCTCTGCACGTCCCATGTAAACATCTGTATACAGAAAGATTGCTAAGAGATCTCCTTCTAAGAAATTTCAGACCCAATACCTTGAGCAGACCAACTATTAAAAAGACCATGTTCACTTTTGTAAGAGAGCGATGAAGAAGAGAATTTAGACTACGCTATAAGTGTTATAACAATAAGGGTAAATGCCACTAAAAAATCATTTTCGACAATAGATTGAAGGTATAACAGTTTTCTTAAAGTAAATTTCATGCTGAATCTGATTATGAGTGTTTAAACATTCTGAAAAATGGGGAAATACCTTTAAAGTTTAAAAAATATTTTGTATTTGGCTTATATCTTCTTTCCTTATACTTACAACTTTATATTTCGGCTTCCATTGAATAAAAAGTGACAATTTCTTTTATGTGACTTCTGTAATGAATCAGAATAATGACCAAGTAACTTAAAAATAAATAAGAATTATGAACTGCCTTTTAAAAAAAAATGCAGGCCAGGTTAGACTGGCAAGCAGTGCACCTGCCTTCCAACCCAAAGGTTGCTGGTTCGAATCCCGCTTCGGGCATGGATGTTGTGATGTATGTTGATTTTCTCTAAGAGAATTTGACGGTGCAAAATAACCTTAGCTGTTGACACACCTAAAAACCTAATTACTACTACTTTAAAAAAATAACAATTTAATATCTAAAATTTTCAGTCGAGACATGAAAAAGTTGACCTGCGGGAAACTTTTTCCCTATTTGGTTTAGAGGAGTACATTCAGCGAATGAAATGTTCAGAATATTTTAAATATATCTTTGAAAAAGATTCAATGTTAATAACTTCTATAGTTTTCACAATATTGTTGAATAAATGAAAGTGCAGGCACTCGCTGGATAAATAAGCAATTGGTGTGCCAACGCTTCTCTCCAGCAAAGAGTTTGTACTTAATATATCATAGTGTAAAAGTTATAGTTTTAAAATATCATGTTTTGCGTAAATCCACAAAATATTTCAAAAAAATCTGATGTGGCCAACACGACTTTCTCCATATTTGGGGTATAGATATTTAAATTCTTTTTATGAATAGCATTATAAGGCAAGATTATTATTTCGTATCGTAAAAGTATACAGTCGTCCTTATTGCTGTAAATTACGAAAATTTTGAATATGTTCACATAATCCACCGCTACATGGTGGTGGCGCTGTATACTGCAAATTAAGAAAAGGCAAAATATCTTCGAAATGGATGGTTCTACGAAAATTTGTTTCAAACAAAACTTGGAAGAAATATTATTCTCTACAACTTTGCTCCTCACGAAGATTACCAATAACGACGTTTTTAAGGATATATTTGACGGAAACCAAAAAAACCGATTATATATAAATAATTCCTAAACAATAACTGCTATCAAAATTGTTTCAAATGAAAGTTGTAGAAAATTACATTCTCTATAACCTTTTGTATAGAATTGTAAATACAATAATGATATTTAACGAAGAAATATCGCAAAAACCGAATCGGGTTTCGAATAAACCTCAACTTCCGGTTACCCGTTATTGTCGAAAAACTAATCAGTTCTCTATGCTCATGTTAAAGTGTTATATATGAAGTTTGGTTACGATATGGCACGTACTTTTTGAGTTAGAGTGCCCACACTAACATACATACATACATACACACACACACACACACAGACATCATTCTGAAAATAGTCTAAACGTGTTCTAGGGGCCTCAAAACATGTATTTCCGTTGAAATCTCGAAGTCGATTTTTTTCATGAATACAATACTTTTCCCATTACTACGTATGGAGAAAGTAAAAAGTAAAAAGCAAAATATCTCCGAAATGGATGGTTCTACGAAACTTTTGTTTCAAACAAAACTTGGAAGAAATATTATTTTCTACAACTTTGGTCCTCACGAAGATTACCAATAACGATGTTTTTAAGGAGAAAACTGAAAAATCTCTTATTTGTAAATAACTCCTAAACAATAACTACAATAGAAAATTGTTTCAAATGAAAGTTGTAGGAAATTACATTCTCTATACCTTTTGTATAGAATTGTAAATACAATAATGATATTTTAACAAAGAAATATTGCAAAAACCGAATCGGGTTTCGAATAAACCTCGACTTCCAGTTACCCGTTATTGTCGAAAAACTAATCAGTTCTCTATGCTCATGTTAAAGTGTTATATATGAAGTTTTGTTACGATATGGAACGTACTTTTTGAGTTAGAGCGCCCACACTAACATACACACACACACACAGACATCATTCCGAAAATAGTCTAAACGTGTTCTAGGGACCTCAAAACATGTATTTCCATTGAAATCTCGAAGTCGATTTTTTTCATGAATACAATACTTTCCCATTACTACGTATGGAGAAAGTAAAAATCCAATAAAAAGGTGAGCTTTTATATATTTTTTGCAACTTCCGCACCTGCATTTCCAGTTTTTTAAAATCTCCTTCAGCCTCACAGTGGGATTTCATTAAATGTCCTCCGAGCTTGAGGGGTTAAACACAACAAGATAAAAAAGAAATGGTACAACCAAAAGCAACATTATCACCAAGTATATTCTACGTTATGTTTAAATATTATTGAAAAATATATCTGCAAATTAGAAGCTTATAAAAACAATTTATTTGATGTAACTGAAGATGACTAGAGAGCAAAGTTCAAATTTATTGCATACTGAATGCTATACATCAATATTATGGAAAAATTAATGATTGTACATATCAGGGTATGCCTGCGCTGCATATAAATTCTATGAAATTTCAGGACAAAGCATAATATCTTTATACCAAAGTATAAAACTCAAGGAATTAATGTTTTGCAAAAACCACGAAAAAACTGTTAAAGTATAAAACATGTTAAACTAACAGAAATACTTTATACTTGCTGTGAAACCTGACAACACTGATATGTTCCGAGTATTAATCTTATGATATCTTCGGACTTTATAATGTAAAACATTTAATGCCTCAAAAATCAGAACAGGTTAAGCTTTAAATATCATAACATTTAATGTGTGAGAATTATTAATATGAATATTTTAAGTAAAAGTTAATTATCTACTGTCTACATGGAATGTTCAACAAAGTCCTATAAAACCTATAATTACAACTGTGAATGCAAACAGCTAATTCTCCCTTAAAAAATTACAGAATCATATACAAGTTTTAAAAAAGTGGAACAAATCCATTACAAAGTAAAGAATTTTAAATAAATTAAATTTAATTAATTAAAAAAAACGAATAATTTCATGGAATATATATATATATATATATATATATATATATATATATATATATATATATATATATATATATATATATTTATATGCTTAAGGAAAAGGAAAGGTAATTATAAAGGTGGGTGGCAACAAGGTGTTGGAGGAAGCCCAGTGGACACTTACCAAAACTGGAGAGATGCTGAGGGTGCTGAAGACACACAAAAATCAGAAACACTCAAAAAACAACACAAATTTGAAAGCTTTTCGGGCCGAAGCCCTTCGCCAGCAATGGATAGAAAAGTACTATTTGAAATGATGCCCTGGGTAGGGATATAAGAGGATGATGCGAGGAGTTTGAGGATAGGCAGGGAGGGGGAATGACCAATAAGGCTAGTGGAGATTGAGACTGAGAGGGAGGGAGAAAAAGTCAAGTAGGTGTATATGGGCTAATTCCTACTGTTGAAGTAAGGGGGCGGGGATGTTGTCCAGTAGGGTGCGGATAATCCTTACATTAAAGCAATTATTAAAAGTTACCTTGTGTAAATTAGTGTGAGAGGCCACCGGAAGGGGACGTTTGAGATTTTTGTTATTCCGGTGGCCGTTCACTCTTATGTTAAGAGGGTTGCTGGTGAGGACAATGTAGAAAGGAGGACAGAGGGTACAGGTGAGGAGATAAATGACATTCCTTGTGGTTCAGTTACTTCTGGAGGTGACGTTGGTGGAGGGGCTAGAGAAGGAAAATGAGGGTGGGTGAATGGGGCATGTGAGGCAGTGGGGTTTGCTGCAGGATTGAGATCCTGCAGCGGATGGAGAGTTGGGAATGGATAGTTCTTTCTTCCACAGGATATTTCCCAAATTGGGAGGCTGGCAGAAGGAAAGAATGGGGGAATTGGTGAAGGGAGATTGATGAGAGGTGGAAGTAAGAATTGGCAACAGCAGATTTAACCATTTAATAATTTTAAGATACCTTTGAGTCGATGTTGTATCTTCTATTATTAAACCTATCTACACATGCCCTCAAGGCACATTCTTCTGCTTGAAAATCCCAGGGTCTGGCATCTAGATCTAGAAATGAAAATTCAAAAGATGAGCAACATCATCAGCGATTTTCAAAAACAAATAAAACAATTTTAAACAATGTAATTAACTTACCATTTCCAAAAGCCCAATCATCATTTAACCTATGCCGAACTTTTTGATATATTGCACTCATTGTCTTCATGTTGGACTTTCTCCACTGCCTGCCAAGGTATTTTGTCTGCATCTTGAGAAGCTTTAAAACATAAAGCTGCATCATAGCATGACGAACCTTCAGAGTTCTTTTCAATATTGGTGCAGATTTGAAAACTACCAGCATCTAAAACATGAAATATTAATTCCTTAATACATAAAAAAAATTGAAAACACTAAGCACTTATTTGGCAGGAAGTTTGTTTTTTAACCCTTCCAAGCCGAGTGATGTCATTCAGCATTGCAAAAGTCCACATCCGCTGAGCTTGTTCAAATGAACATGTGCATACATGGAATCATTCAAACATTAAAAAAGCATTCTGCAGACTTACTTTAGTCGTTTATGCAATACTCTTCTACAGTAATATGTGTTCTTGCTTCCTGGTAGGTTTTTAGGTGAATTCAATTGTATTTTAATTCGACTTTTATTTTTATATTCACCTCTTGAGTCTTGCCTGAGTAGCCAATTTTTATGACTCAAAAAGCCCTTCGATTCTCAGGGGATTTAAACTTTAGCTCATAAGAGTTGAACAGGCTGACTGATATGAATGACACTGATGTCCACTTAACTGCTTGCCTATGATGCAAAACAGGAGCGGCCCGAGGAATTTTGGTGCCCCGGGCGAGATAGCACTGCAGTGCCCCTCTCCATAAATTTTTCTTGATATATTTACAAAGCACATGTTAATTTATTCATCGCTCTGTGAAACTTATTGATAATGAATAAATAAAAGAAATTTAATCAAGAATCCAGCCTGTTCCACGGTATAAATTGGTGCCCAATATTTATTCACTTGCAAGTAATGCACAGATAGACGATCGGCATAGCGCCCCCAAGACTTTTGTGCCCCAAGCAGCCACCTGGCTCGCCGGTACCTCGGGCCGGCCCTGATGCAAAGTACAAAGAAAACCCAATTCCTCTTTTGCCACTTGTGGGAATGTAATTCCCTCACAAGAGATGTCATAGAACTGCAGAGAAATGTTTGAGCATACTATACTTCTGTCTTTCCTCCTGTACTTGCTTTCCTAGCTAGACTGCTTACTTCCCTGACCATTTCTATTAAAACATTCAATTTCTCTCAGTCAGCTGATTTGTGAGAAAGTAATATAAATATACACACAAATGCACACTGTTTGCTGCATGTTTTATGATGGCCAATAACCAGAAATCCTCTCCCCAAACACTTGTTCCTGTGGCATTTCAAGTTGCTACATGTGTTAGATTGCATGTATTTAAAGTTTACATGCTTTTCATATCTCAGCTCTAAGATTTTAAGGATAAAAATCAGCACTGAAACAAGAAAAATAATAACAGAGATGTTTGTGTCAGCTGGCTATCTTAGGCAAAAAACTTGTGAAGCCATAATGGCATCAGCCATCCTTTAACCCTTCAATCATGATTCAAATACCACAGAATGCAACTTGTATGATTTTAATTAAATCAGACAGAAAATATTTGCATAGAAAGGTTCACTAATCCAATGAGCCTAGATACATTATGGTTTCTGGCAGAAACTCAAAAAGAATAAAGGAACTGTAAAAGTAAATGCTGTACAGGATATTTCTTCATACATGCTTGAAGGGTTAAAAAGGTAAAGTAACCAACTAGTTTTAGTTGAATATCCATTCAACGGCATCAAGATAATAAACCATTATGCCAGTTCAATTTGCCATAAATAATAATTTCATTTTTGCAACACCACAGTCAAAAATTTTGAAATATTATATGACCAGAAGTAATGGTTATGGGAGAACTGAATTTAAAATAAAACATTTTCGTTAAATGCCTGGTTTTTCAGGACAAACCAGTTTTTATACTGCTAGAATCGAGAGGTTTTACTGTTGTAGGAATCAACCAAAAGAAATGCTCACCATAATACGTGAATGTTTCCATTTTGTAAGTTTATTCAATATCCGCAGCAAATTTATACAGGAAAACATATTACGCCAACAAAATCTTTGATAATCGCCAATTTCCAAACTATCTGTGGTCAATTCTGGTTGATCTCCAATGATGCAAGATGGAAAATCCAATATGGGTATTCTATATTTGATAAAGAAATCACAATGACATTAAATATTGCACAAAATCTTGTATTATAATCTATAATATTATAAATTTTTTTGTACAAGTTTCAGAAGTTTTTCAGTGCAAGATAAGCCAAAGTATCACACTAAAATTATAGAGAACTGTTCATCAATAAAATATATAAGACGTCAATGATACATTTTAGAGTAATTCTGCATAAATAGAGAAATGGAATTATGGAAATAAAATAGGCTAGCACAGGCAAAAAATACATTAGGAAATACATTTTAACACATTCCAGACAGTGGGTTATCATGATTCTGTACTCTGGACAGAGTCTGCCTGGTGGGCTCTCTGTTGGTAGAGGAATACCATGATGACATTCGTTTTTCACCGAATAGGAGCCTGATGCTCACGCTTCTTCTAAGGGAAAAAACAAGCATTCCTGATTCCTTACTATCGCACTCCTTAATATGTTTCAGGTGAATCATTTTTTTTATAAGGAAGAAGAGAAGCATTCAGGCATTTAAAAAATTTTTTTGAAATGTTTACAACTTCATCACTCATGACTGTAAAGAATATATACAGTTACTCGGAAACTTTAGTCCAATTTTGTGGCCACTAACTAATTTTTTGATCGATTACACTTTGAATTGTCAAAAGAGCACAGTAAGGGCCCTGGGCAACTTTTAGACTCTTTGATTAGTTTTGAAGACCCAAGCAGTTTCTGATGTAACTTTTGAGTCCTCCACCCCAAATACAAAATTTGATAAAATTTTACAAAATTTTATCAAATTACAAAAATTCATTTCATAGGAGAAAAACGCATTTTTGACCACTGTTTGGAATGTATTAAAATGTTTAATGATGAATATAGAAGCTTTGTATAATAATAAATAACAGAAATGTGCAACTGCTAAAAAAATTAGTGAAAAGATAGTTTATACAATCACTAAAAAGTTGAAAATACATGCACATTCAAGCTCAAGGAACCCTATGTAGAAAAAATGATAATTATTGAACGAAAGGAACTTCATTTAAGATTATTAGCATTAACCTTTCTACTAAATAGGTCTCCAATAACTTCCTATTACCAATGAAGTGCATTATCCTGTAGCAGGCATGTCAAACGCAAAGAGGCATCAGTGCCACATTGAAGTGATAGATGTTATATAATGAGGGTCAGAATTGGCAAAATAGACTTTACCTAGAAGACTAATTGATTGTTTTGTTTTTAAAATAATGATTTAGAAACTGCGTTCTGTTGTATCTCAACAACTACAAAAAAAATCTTGTCTCCTCACAAAAATAAAGTATATAAAATCTCGAACAAATTAGTTGAGAGAAAAATTAGTGTTTGGGCTGCAGTAGCACAGAGAAAGGGCCGCATGTGGCCCACGGGTCGCCAGTTTGACATGCCTGTCCTATAGCTTTTGGTTAATTTTTACCATATGACATTTTTATAATGACTTATTTCAAATAGCCCTTACTGGCCTTCAGGTCTATCTGTCCATATGCCTGCACACTTAGATTAAAATTGTAACAAAATAAAAGAAGCTGTGACTTTCAGGGGAGACTGTCACACTGGTGCTATTTTTTCTACACTAACTTTTTATTTTGGGAAACCCTGATGGAGAGCTTTGAAAATTAATGTATTTTCCTGGTCACATTTTTTAAGGTAAAAATTATAAGTTTGGTAAATATTTAAATGGAAAAAAGACCCACATTTTCCTAAAACTAAGGTGTCTATATCTTTTTTTTTTTAAATAACCACCCTCTTTGATAGCCAAGGCCAATCAAAGGTCAAACCTGATTTTAAATGACCTTTACATTGATTTATCTATGTTCGTCTCTTCTGCTGCAATTACATACTGAAAATAAAATAACCACCTTGAGTTTTTAAAAACCTTTCATAATTAACCCTTATTGACCATGTGTAAATTTAAATGTAGGCACAGCCATGCATACATTTAAATGTGTGATGTCCTGAGATACGATAATTTATACAAACGTACACATAAAATGTAAATATTCAAACTAAATTGGAGAGAGAGAGACAGCAGTGGAAATTTAAATGCCATATGATAAGGGTTAAGGAGAGTAATGAAGATACCCCAGAGAATATTTATAAAAATCTAGTTGTCAGAAAATCTCTCTCCTCAGTCCCAAACTCTTCAAAAGAGTGTGGTGGCATCATGTCATTTGCATCCAGTTTTTTCAGTCCAGGGCTAGTTGTTTTGAATCATTTAATCCTTGGCCTATTAGATTTTTGGTTTGGTCCACCCATCGTGTTGATGCACATTTTGAACGCTTCTATTCTGCATTGGTCAGCTTGTTTAATGGTCCACGTTTTGGCTGCATATGTGGCTATCGAAAAAAATCAAGCTATGTACTAGTTTTAGTTTCGTAGTTTTTGTTATCATTCGATCTCTCCATATCCTATCAAGTTTCACCATTGCCGTCCTTGCTATCGCATTACGTTTCCTGATTTCAGGTTTGCATTCACCCTTGTTGGTCACAATAGATCCCAGACAAGGGCAGAGCTAGAAACTTCCCAGGAAGGGAAGGGATTATTGACTAGGGGATATTTTTAATTTGTACGCTAAATCCTTGTCAAAATTATTTTCTATTAATAAACCATTTTACACGATAGGAAAGTATGTTGATTATCACAATGAAGCCTAATGGGGAAAACCTCCTGCAGCATGACAACCCTCTCTGCTTCCCCTTTTGCTACCCTTAAGAATATCCCATCATCCCCCCCTTGGATCCGCCACTGATCCCAGACATTCATACCTGTCTACCACTTCGAAGCCAGCCATGTTTTGTACCTGTGGATGGTTGTTGTTTGCATGGTCTACGATCATTACTTTGGTTTTTAATCGATTTATTTCTAATCTGTGTAATTTACTTTCTTCCTTTAGGCTGTTCATTATGGTTTCTAGTTCATCTTGAGTGGACGGTATTATTACTGAGTCATCAGCATGCCTAAGGTTGTTGACTCTTTTTACCACCCACTGCAATTCTGCCGTTCCACTCATTTAAAATTTTTTGCATTATGTACTCACTGTATATGTTAAACAGGATCGGCAAAAGCATGCACCCTTGCCAGAAACTAGATAAGGAATATATGTTAATGTGACTTTGTTTAGCAGACTCTAGAACAGGGGTCTCAAACACGCAGCCCGCATGTGGCCAACTAGTTCATTTTATGTGGGCCTTTCGCTGATCTTATTCTAATTATATGTTGAAGAATTTTTTAATTTAAAGATTTAGAAATGTTTTTAGTTCTTCTGAAGTGTAATTTTTTCGTTTTTGTCTAGGTTAGTGTCTTAGTGTTTAGGGTATTCTCTTGCAATGGTTTTCCAACTGTTTGTGCTTCTCTCCACTCCCAAGAAACTCAAAAAAGCAAGCTCAAAAGGCTTGCCATCCTTACTTTAGGGACTCTGCAGCCGTTTTATTACTCTGGGTTGCACATGGAAAATGACAGAGCTTCTCAGATGTGTCGCTCTATTCCCTGCACAAAAAGGAGGGGTGAGAGCTGGTTGTAGATAATTTATTGGCAAAAACTTATGTTTGTGTTTATGGGGACCTTGTGTTACGGAGGTTTCACTTTTTCGCTGTTCCTATATGCAATCAGTTTCTCCTTCTGCAATATCCTTATGCACCGTTTTGCAGTTGAAAATTAAATAAAGGCTTGTGAAGTTTATTTCTACTACTGTGAATTGTAAATACAGTAAACCCTCACATAGCATGAATTCACAAGACGCGATTTCTCTAAGATGCATTATACATTTCCCTATATATGCGGCCCAACTAAAATTTCATAATTATCCATTTGGTCCAGGTAAGATTTGAGTTTGAGACCCCTACTCTAGAGAATGAATCTACAGAAGAAAAAATATAAAATGTTATCGAGAGAAATGTATACAAAAACATCACGGGGTAACTTCTTTACCATTCCCTATTATTGGAAAATTTAATGTAATTGTGGCTTTGCTAATGACAACTTCAGCATCCAACATATTATCAGTAAGCATGAGCATTCACCATCCTTCCTAATGAAGTTCGCACCTCTCTGGCCCCTCCTCTTTTCTTCCTACCACAATTTACCATGTTATAAAATCTTAACCACAAAGTATGCCATGCAGTTTGTGCACCACTCCACCTAACTAATGAAATCCTCACCCCTCCACTCTTTCTATCATGGCTGCATTTGCATCTCCGAGTGTTAAGGATGGAGACAATTTAAAGCTGACAGAGAGAAATGGATAATAGCATATGATTGAACATCAAGGGGAGAGAAAGATTACAATATTCTTTTAAATGAAGCATGGAATGTTTGGTTGCATAAAAATAATGCAACGTTTTAGAGATTATAAAATGGTTATCTAGTTACATAGGCGGATTAATTAAAATGTGATGGTTCCTTACAGTGGTAATTTTAACCAGAGAAAAACATTGCATGATTGCACATAATTGGAAATTTATTATATTTGTCATCCTATTATATGTGCCTGCCAAGAAAATAAACCTTCATTTAAAATAATCTTTTCCAGAAACTTAAGATAACAAAATAGCAATGTAGCACACTAAAATAGGCAATTAAAGCTTAATTTATTTGGCACAGAACTTTACTTAACCCCTGAATGTACATCACAATAAATTACCTTATTAATTACAAAACATGCATCAAGGAAACAAACTTTTATGAAGCTTTATTACTGAGAAGCCAATGTTGCAAGGTGCAATGTTAAAATCTGAGAATCAAGGGTGAGAGCCTTTACATTATGTTTTCAACATTTAGACCCAAAATTATTTTAGAAAATTAATGATGCTACTTTGTCATAAAGTCTGTTTTTAGAATGATGCTGGTCATTTTGACAATGAAATACACACATTGTAAGATTTGTATAATAATTTTGGTATTCACCTATGAGTTTTTTCTTTTCTCTTCCTCCTATTCATAGAATCCTACAAGGTATTGCCTTCGTCAGTACATCATACTATTTCTACATGCTCTGCATAAAATCTGGGAGAATAATTTGCATTATGAAGTGACTTTGCATTGTACGACCCGGCAAGGGTAAATGCCTCAGTATCTCCTACTGGTGTTGACATTAAATTGACGTAATCTGTTCAAATATGAACTCCATAACCCACTTACATTCAGCCTTTAAGCTGCAGCTAAATTTTTGCTTCACTTTTCTTTAAATGCATCTTATTGGCTGACAAATACAGTAAAAACTTTTAAATGAATAACAGTACAGTAAAACTTCACTCAATACAGGGGCTACATTCTAGAAGGCCACCATGTTGTGGAAGTCCACATTAGGGGAGTCATTAAACCGGGGAAAAATAGGGTTAGGTTCAACGATCGAAAAAGTTTATTCTAAATATAATGCTAAATGAAATGGTTTTCTTTCTAATTTCTTACAAACATCATACACTACATAAATTAATGCTGTACAGCACTACGAGATTTACTCAGCAAACTATTTAAATGAAATTAAATAATACAACAATACTCACCATATACATCTACCCACTTCTTTCACTTAAAAAATATTTTTATGAAGTCTCAAGAAACATCAAAATCCCATAAGGTCAAAGTTTCGAAGAAAACATGGAAGTAAATGTCTCAATAATGTGTAGCTAATTTTATGATTAGGAAATCTGAAGAAAATATACAACATTCACGACATCTTTGACATCACATTATTATTACTCAGTGGCAATTATAGTAATACAGGCAGTCCTCGACATCTGTACATTCAACATCTGTACAATTCGCTCTTTCGTACATTATAAATTCTCTCCCCTAAACCACCTTTCATACTCCGACTTCGGACTTCCGTACATCAGCTGATGAACAAACATTTCAAGCTATCGCATAATGGCGCTGTCTGTCAGTCAAGCCAACACTTTTAATAAATTACCAAATTAAAGTACGCTATGTAATAATATACGTATTATATGTAATGTTTTTTAATATTGTACTGAAATTTGACAAGATTAATACCACTGTAAAGTTGGTTATTAATCAATAAATTATTATTATTCAGTCTCGGCAACGTTACCATCTTTGTTTGTACGTACAGCAGTGTTTCTTTGTTTGTGCATTTTACACCTATTATTTTATAAACATGAGTGAGAAACAGAAAACTGAAAGTGCTAATACAAGTGAAAAGAAATGTAGAACTCTTAAACTGAACACGATTGAGACAAAGATAGAAATAATTAGGCGTGCCGAAAGTGGCAAATCTCTAGCTTCAATCGGACGCTCATTGGACTTAAGCCGGTCGAGTGTGGGTTCAATTGTGAAGGAGAAGAACAAATATAATAATACAGTACCTACTGTGGTGTTCTAAATAAATGCCACATTTTTTTAAAGAGCAAGGAACCGATCTACACACTCTTCGATGACGTTGGTGATATCCCGTTAGCAGACCGCGAAACAATTTGAGACATAATGATCTTGCAGTTGCTTGGCTTTCTCGCGAATGACAAGTGAACTCAGTGAGATTTTCTTGCGAGTTTGGGTCTCGATTCACAGGTTTAAAGCCTTCCCCGTCTTCTCTAGGTACAAAGGACACTTTTGTACTCGTTGAAGTACCACTTGCAACACTAGCTCTAATCGCATCTTCACTTTCCTTATCGATTTTATTGTGGACTCGGTCACACAAAGTAATTTACCAACTGATGAAGCAGATTCATTATGCGCAAGCCTATTTAAAACTTCAATTTTCTTCTCCAAACTCATCACTTTTCTTGCCCTTTTTACTGACTTTTCTTTCATTTCAATCATCACTCTCTTTGGGGCCATGATTAGGCAATATTACCAAAAAACTATGAAAATAGAAAAATGCTTAAATGAAAAAAACTCGAACTTTTGTTCATAGTACATTTACACCCCTAAACCGCCTTCCATATGCCGAATTCGGACTTTCGCGTGTCAGCAAAATGACAAACGAATATTTCGAGTGCTGCTGGTTGCCAGCCACAAGGCCACCAGTTTCTGCCACGCCGCCATCTTTGTCTGTACAGCAGTGTTTATTTTTGCAATTATTTAAATATTTTATTGCTTTTTGTCCTATCTCTCTATATTATAAAATCGACGATTGTGTCTAAAAGGCCCCTGCTCAAAAAACTAAACATTTATACCATAATTAGAGATTTTATAATATTAATTGGCTCTCTGGGAACGGAACCCCCCCAATAACATGTAAACCTATGTTCCACATCCGTACATTCGATTTCCGTACACGTTTTCAGGAACGCATTATGTGCGGATGTCGAGAACTGCCTGTATACAATATAAATTAACTTAGGTTATAATTAAGAACAAACTAAAATATATGGAAAAATCTCAAGTTTTTTATACAGCGAGCTAACATATTAATTGTATACAAAGGCACATGGTATGAAAAGATTGTTATTTTTCTATATGTAATATTATATTTATAAATTCTGTTATATGTTTTTATACAAGCAATATATTTATATACATATTTTTGTAGTATTAGCATGGCAGGTGCTAGGGCACATCCCACACCTTCGGAGCCCCATACTCCAGTGACAAAAAAGCTGATTGGGTGTTACTCCCCCACCTGCGATTAAAAAGTTTCCATAGATTTATCACTAAATAGCAAAATAGTATATTTAAAGATTTGTATTTTTATAGTTGAGACATACTTGTAAGTGCGGTGAGGGCTGTTTTCTGAATTAGCACAGGTTTGCATGAGCACCTCTGCCAAATAACGCTTAAGCTACTAGCAATACGAGCACCTAATTCGGAGCGTTAAAACAGATGTAATAATAGGTACTGAGAGTTGGTTTACTAAGGACATCAACAGTCAAGAACATAGTTCCCTCTAAACTGCACAGCCATGCAGCAGTTTTTGAAGTGTCACGCACTAAATTTTTCAAGCGTGCACGACTGTATTTATCTGAACAGTGCTGCGCCAACCTGGGTGCACATCCACACATTAGCATCATGTAGGCATGCTAGAGCTCTGCACGGGCCTGATTTTCTAGGCTTGGCCCGGCCCATGGGACATTACGGAGGACCATTGTGACTCGCATGAGTTTTAAAGCCCGGGCCTGAAATTAATTCCATAGGATCAGCCTGTACCCAGCCTGTGCAGGACTCTAAGGCAGGCACAGTGATATTCATTCTGCACGTGGATGGAAAAAATTAGAGGGAACTATGGTAAGAGGTGTTTCCTTTAGAGTACCATGTCTTCTGTTAGACAAGTCACATTATTGACACAGAAAAAGACATTACTGAAAGTGTTTGGTGTTGTGCATGTGTTCGAAGAATAAAGAAAATCATCATTTGTTCATTGTACAGACTGCCCAACTCGAATGCGAGTATAATGCAAAATTTCAACGAAAGAGTAAGAATGTACGGACAAAATTATGGATATCATCACGGTTATGAACATGTCTCCAGGTTCAGAAGGCATACATACCTTCCAGAGTACTGAAGGAATTGGCAAACAATGTGGCCCCATATTTTAAGATTATTTTTGAGAAAACTCTTACAAAGCAGTTTTACCAAGAGACTGGAAGATCGGATATGTCACACCTGTTTTCATGGGTGGAGGTAGGGATAACCCAGAGAATTAATGTCTCATTTTGCTGAATCTATAGTGTGTAAGGTTTTAGAGCATATTATATTTAGCTCAATGATGCATCATCTAGATCAGGAATGGCAAATACGTGGCACACGTGCAAGAAGTGGCATGCTTGGGATTTTATTTGACATGCATAAGCTTGTATTTTCTATATAATATATGAAGTTTCTAGAGAAGGAGTAGACTAGTGGCACGCGAAAAAATTCAGATGATTCACATTACTTTCCTGGCACGCGACACAAAAATAATTTGCCAACCCTAAACTCGATAGACATAGTTTATTAGCTAGCTTCAGAAAAGGCAAGTCGTGTGAGACCCAATTAGTGCTCTTCACACAAGATATTTTAAATTCTAGTGAAGCAAATATGCAGGTAGATGCCGTACTTTTAGATTTTAGAAAAGCTTTTCAGAAAGTTCCTCATTATAAGCTTATTCAAAAGTTGAAATGGTACGGGATTAATGAGAGTTTTCTTTGTGATCGAGAGCAGATGGAAGTAACTGATGGACAGTGTTCAGATTTTGATAGAAGGTTTTTGCAGCGTGGTTGTTCGATGATGTTGTCAGCTTTCGGTTTCAGCTGTATCTGGAACATGATGGAACCGACGTTTCGCGACCGTTGCAGGTAGCTTCTTCAGGGCGAAGTGAATTTGCAAGAAATTGGCCACGTATATATATCCAAAAAAGTGTCGTCCCCTCCTCCTCAGCCATTGGTTACTGGAGAGTCCCCCCTCCCCTCACCAAGGGCGAATTACTCCACACTGTTTACCGGAAGAAAACACCGGTATCTCCACACGGCCTCTCACCACCATCCGCTGCAGAAGTCCGTGCTCATTAAGACCCTCATCCACCGGGCAAAGATTGTCTCCGAACTGGCATCGCTTACTGCTGAAGAAGCCCACATAACCAAAGCTTTCATGGACAACGGATACACCAAATCCTTCATAAGGAGAAACATGGTCTCCAAAAAGAAACCAACACTGGAAGAGCGAATCAAACCCTTAGCATATGCCAAAATTCCCTACGTCACTGGAACATCTGAGAAGATTGCGCGGATCCTATGCAGGGAGAACATCGGCGTGCATTTCAGCACTGTGACTAAAATTAAGGAAAAGCTGCCATTGGCCAAAGATCGGCTTCACCCTTTAAACACCAAAGGGATTTATGAGCTTCTGTGCTCCTGTGGAAAAGTGTATGTTGGGCAAACAGGTCGCTCGATCGAGTGTAGATTAAAGGAACACCGCAGAGCGTTGAAAAACCTGCAGTGTAAGGAATCAGCGATTGCGGAACACTGCAGTTTAGGAGAAAGGGGCATCATATCAGAATGGAAGATGCCAAGGTTCTCGAGAGGGAAAAGTTTTTCTTTCCCCGTTTAATCCAGGAAGCCGCTGAAATAGAAAAACGGCCAACGTGGAAACATTTGTTCCAACGGTCAGGAGAGAAGAAGGCGACCGTCAACAGAATCGGTGAAAGGAACTTCGACTACAAGAGAGAAGACGGGGGAGGGAGGAATCTTCAGTAACCAATGGCTAAGGAGGGGACGACGACACTTTTTTGGCTATATATACGTGGCCAATTTCTTGCAAATTCACTTCGCCCTGAAGAAGCTACCTGCAACGGTCGCGAAATGTCTGTTCCGTCATGTTCCGGACGCAGCTGAAACCAAAAGCTGAAAACATCATCGGACATTGTTCAGATCCCATGAATGTCACCTATGGCATTCTCCAGGGACGTGTCTTGGGCCCGCTACTTTTTCTAACATACATAAATGATCTAAGCAAAATTGTGAGCAGTAGTTGTAGATTATTCGAGGACAACACAAAGGTTTCCAGAAGAATTCGTAACGTAGGAGATGTTCAGAACCTCCAAGGGGATTTTCATTCCATTTCGGAATGGTGTAAAAAGTGGCAGTTAGAATTAAACAGTGATAAATGTTCCTTACTTAGTTTTTGAGTATGCATGAAGCATATAGGACCCTTATGAGATACTCCTTATTCAGGAGTTGGAAAATATTCAATGAAAGGGAGCACGTTTCATGAAGCATAGATAGATTACAATAAATACTCATCTATAAGATGCAGATTGGTTTTTCGTTTCAAATTCTTGGAAAGTCAATGTATATGTATATAGGATGCAGATGTATTCTACCAATCTAATACAGTCACAGACAGGATTTACCACTCACTAGGTGGAAAAGTCACAAATAAAGGACCTTAAAACAAAGAATTTCACAGATTTCAATTTGTTATTTTTAAATGTATCTCTGTTACATATGTACAGGCTATTTGAGTTTAAATTTCATTACTCCTTACATTAAAACTCTCTAGTTAGTTTTTTTACATAATTTTGGGTTTTTATGATCAGATTTATGTGTAATTCTATTGGTTTCCTTTATATTAAAATTAATTTCCTGTAATTTATATATTCAGCTGTTTTGTCTTTTCACTTTGGGATAAATTATCTACAGTGTATGTAGGGCTATCTCTAGGATCCGTAAGGCCCAGTGTGAGGCAACAGCCATGGAGCTCCCTCTACCCTACTCAGAAACATTGTATATAATTATATTATGATTATTTTTATTTATTTTTAATCTTTGCATACAGGTTTTTATTTTCCAAAACTACAAAAATAAAATGTCTCCCACACCCTATAGAGTGAAGGCACCCCACCAATACCACACTCTAATTATCACCGCTGGTACCACCCTTGGGCAGGGCTGGCGCAGTTTTTCAAGGTGAGGCCAAAAAAATGAGGCCAATACCTTGCAGGTAAATTGTTTTACAGAGCCAGTGTAATAAGCTGCAAATATTACAACATATTTATTTTTGAAAAAAAAGTTGCGTGCGAGTCCACTAAAAGCTCAAGGCCAGGGGCAAGCACCATGTTTGCCCTGGCCTTCCATTGGCCCTGCCCTTGGGCATGCCTGCTATAAGCCATTACCAAGACCATATTTAATAAATTTGCAATGATGACCTAGTTACCTCAAAACAGGTCATATTCACTTAATAAATCATGAAAATATCTGTACTCCTATTCTTTAAACCTAGTTGATTTAGGGATGGGCATACCTTTTACTTCCCTAAACCCAAGACAATTCCAACCTGGAGCCCTCTTTACTTTTCAATTTATCTAAAAACAAGAGGCCTGAACTATGATCTTTATATTTTAGGAATAGGTAACTAATCTTTGAAATTGCAAAAAAATGTTTCTGAATAACTAAACATTTTAGCTAGTGCACCAAAATGAAAAACAACCTATATCAAGCAAGTGAAATACCGTATATACTCACATATAAGACGCACTTTTTTCCTAAAAATTTTGGCTGAAAAGCAGGGTGCGTCTTATACGAGGGCATATATTTACCAGGGTATTTATTATAATGGACTGACATTAGAAAATGTCATCGATTTTACTTCCACGCGATAGTGGGATGATGTTAAATGTTCTGAGGATATTATCATGCGTTTTCTCGGTAATAACTTGAACGAAAAATGTAAATTAATGAACAAAAATGCCAAATTTATTAAATAATTATACTTGATGTACAATACTATATATTTCAAATAAAGTACAATAATAAAGAACATTATTAACCATCGCAAAATCCAAGAAATTCTTGATCACTGACCCATTCATCGGTGATGTTATCGGAATCATCTTCCGCGGAAGATAGTGTTATGTTCTCCACAGCGTAATTCCACATTGTAATTTCCAGATGATTATATTTATGTTGGTGACTAACGTGCGAATAACAGAATTGGCTATATCAAATAATGGCACCAGTCGACCTCCACCAATGGGTCCGAAGTGCAGTTAAACTGCAACTATGTATTCTGTTTCGACTGATATTTAAAACTGTTGCCCTCACACTGGGAAACCTCTAAACTATGTAACAGCTCTTTTCTTAAATGGTGGATTTTTGACTTGAGTGAAGTCCTGTCTTACTTATTGTTAGTATGAACTGAAGTACGTATATTTTCTTTAATTTACTTATCTCAATGACATTGACAATATAATGAATAATTTTGCCGTCGAATGATAAGCATGTGACAGAAATCGAATTCTAGAAACATATGTGTGCTATGCACGGGTACATAAAAAAATCAAAGAATATGGTGCCAAAAACCTGTGTATTATACGCGGGTGCGTATTATACGTGGGTATATACGGTAATCAATTTACATACCTTTATGTACCTTAATGTATATCACTATTCAGGCACTAGTATATATTTTATGAATCCATATTCCAAATAATGCTCCGAATCAGTAAGCGTCCAATTTTAAGAAACAGTAATGGATTGAGAAAACTGTTTTAGAAAAATATATTCCGCGCTTTTCTAGATATTGCAGTGATTTGACCTGTACCAGACCAGTTATGGGTTAAATGAAATATAATAAAAACTAATTGTATGGGGCCAGAAGTTAGTATGAAGAAAGATTTTATGAAAAGTGCTGGTTAAGTAAAAGAGGCAGACAGACTTATATGGCAAATATATCCTTAAACATGAATTTTCATGCTAAAAATTGAGGTTGCCTTATACACTGCTTTATATAGTACCACTTCATATGATAATGATATTTGCCTTTTGTTCAATAATATTTGTGATGCAAAACCTCATTTAAGCAAAGATATCCAACAGAGTATTAAAAAATCATTATACTTACACATTCTTTGCACCAACATATGCTGTTATATTTTGATTGAAAAACTTCAAAACTAAAGGAATACAATTAGCAAATACTAAATGCTGCGACATGAATTCAAACTGATACACATGATTCAATTTAAAGTGTTTCAGAAGGAGTAGTAATATGCCAGAAACGGCTTTAACGATAATTTCTTTGTGACGATTAACATCAATGCCAAGTTCCATGGACTGAAGAACTGTCATCCTGCAATTAATAATTCAATGTCATCAATAAAAGCACCACAAAAAAAAATTAGTCATAAAATATAATATTTAAATTAGTCCAATAGATGCTAGAGGATTGCTTTAAAACTTACGGCATTTCTTCTGGTAAAACATCTGCCATTATATTTATCGAGTCTGTCTTAGCTTTTGAGGTTGGTGCTGCAGCCAGCAATATTTTTAACAGAGCAATCATATACTGAGGTAAATTAGGAAGCATTGCCTAAAACAATTTAACTTTGTCCATAAAACATTGTTTAACTATGCAGAAATGGATGTAATTTAGCACAACTTCAGTCAACAATCACAAACCTGGTATAAAATTTCTACAGGAGTCAAAGGAACTTCTACCTCAGGGTTTGAAACTGGGTTTCTAGCAAGCTCTTCTTCTCTTTGAACTTGGACTTCTGCCAAAGATGTGTACATATGCTGGAGTAAAAATTCTCATGGTAATTTATGTTTATTAAAAGTCAAATGGGAAAGAAAGTAAGTGCTTAACAGATCATAAACCTTGCAAAAATATTCTTTAACTAACAATTTGACCGCCAAATGATAGTAACAAATTAATTGAAAATCACTTATAAACAGGGTTGCCACATGTCCAGCTTTCCGGACATTGAAATGGTGTCCTCTCTCATACTTAAACCGAATGTGTCTGGCTTTTCAAGTTAATAGAAAATAAAGAAATTTCATGCAGAATTCAAGCGAACAAGTGTGCTTCTGACATCATCTAATACAGTATATATCAACTACAGTTTTAAGTTTGTGCATACACAGCATTTCCAGTTTTCTTTATACAGTAGAAGAACGTTTATCTGAAATGGTTGGGGTCTGACTAGGGTTGCTACCTGCCCGGATTTTGTACGAACAGTTCGGAAATTTGTTAAAATGTATCGAAATGTCCGGTGTTCAGATTGCACATTTCCGGAAGTGCTTTGTCTGGATTTCTGTTGAATGGCAAAGAGTAAGCATATTTTATAATTTGATTACTTAAAAACTGAAATTTTATTTACAAATATTTAACAATTACAATTTATCAAAATCCATGATGAAATTATACCTTTGCCATCTGCTGACAGGAGAAACATCAAGGCGATTGCTTTAGAAGCCGCTCAAATGGATCACCAAAATATGACTACAAAGAAAACACAAAATCATCCATAATTGTTACATCTTTCCTCAGGCGACAGAATGTGTATGTATGCCACTGTGTAGGAATCGATGTTTATCATAACTTGCAGTCTTCAGTTTATAGTAGTGGCCAGGTTAATCATTCAATGTCTTTCTCAGAATTTGCACGCAGAGGTTTATTAAAATTTGCTAAGAGTAACAAAAAGTACAAATTCAAGAATAATACTACTGTATAATAAGCATGAATACATCAATTTCTGTATATCATCTTCTACGAAAAGTTGCATATTTATTGTGCCTGGAGATTATTAAAGTTTTGAAAATGTAATTATTTCGCTATACTTTTTATATGCTGGTTAAATAAAAAGGTACTTAACGGAAATGTATATTTTTATACATATTTTTTTTAAATATTCAAATATTTTAGATTGAATAATGTGTTTGGAAAATGTCCGGATTTTCTGTAATGAAAAGTGAAAAATGTTCAGATTTTCCATTCTGAAAATGTGGCAACCCTACTTATAATAACAATATTTTTAGACAATTCAGCATCAAGAATTTTTCATTAAGGATTTCATTCACTTCTTTAACATGTATTTTCACTTTTGCATTTCTTTTTGGAAATATTTGTTACTATACTAACACAAAAGCTAAATTCATTGCTTTAGCATACACCAATGAAAAAAATGTGATAAGGAATAATTTGGAAAACTTCTATCAATATGGCTCATCTTTCAATGAAAATCAGTTAGCATAAAAAATGTAAAAAACACTACTCAATGGACTATATATCAAATTAAACAAAATCACTGAAACCGGATGAAAATGATCTATACCTTATACATTGTATCAAAAAATATCCATGGAATACTAAAAACAGATTATGATATTGATCAAGAGGTTTCGAAATTTTTAGCAGCTTCAAATACAACTTATAAAAAGGGAGCTAAACTAACAAAAAAAAGTATCTAAGATATACCAGGTGATACCAAAACATCACAAAGTTATATAATACAAATGATTTAGTAGATAAATCAATGTAATGAGAGTATGTTTTTAAATGCAAATGAATTTTAGGAAGAGTAGACTGCATAAACAATGTATGTGAGAAACAAATTTATATTAAATCACACAAGTCTTTCTAGTAATGACAAATTGCAATGGGTCATATGCAGCGAATAATTTTTTCATTAAAGCTCTTGGAAGAAATAAAACTCAGATTACATACTTTAAAACATAGTAGACTAGCTGAAGTGCCCGTTGAATTTCAACGGATTTAGTGAATCTAAAACTTTGACCGTATAACATGTACACATCGCAAGAATAAGATAGTACACAGTTATACCCATCGAATAAAGCAAAAATGAAGAAAACCGCTCCGCATTTTCCTATTTAGATGAATGAAGGAAGAAAATCTTACAAAAATAACATATAAACTCCCTCCCCCTCCCTTCCACCTTCTCCTTCCCTTCTCCCCCTCCCACCCCTCTCTCCCCCTCCCTCTCCATCCCTTCCCTCTAATTCCCTCTCTCCATCTCCCCCCTCCATTATCATCCATCTCTCTCCCTCCCTATCTCGTATTAAAAGCATTCAAAGCGAACTAACTTACAAACATTCTCCTTTATATGTTAGATTAGAAGATAATTCAATTAAAAACAACAAATATTTGGTTTCCATGTAAACAAATTAAAATCGTACACAGAAACTGACTTACAATATTACGTTAAAATTTTTCCCATTTAAATGCATTGAACTCTCAATTTCAGCAACAATGGGAGTTGTCATGGTAGCTTATCATGGGTATTGTAATAAAACATAAAATCACGTATTTTATTGATTCTAAATGCATTTTTATGCTAATTCGATCAGGATTTGGATTCTGTCTACAATAAAAATAAACTTTGTTCTTTTCTTCGTAGAACCATTCAAGTCTCAAGTTCGTACCATGTTTCTAAGTAATTTTAAAATTCAAATGAAAAATAAGCTGCACTCATCCCTATGTTATTCAAATGGAGAAAATGAAAAAAGAAAATATTTCTGTCTGTCTGTGAGGGGTGGTTGTTGGGGTTCCCGGGTACCCTATGTTACTCGTAGAGTCATATGAAGTCAATTTGCAAAGTTTGGTCCCGATAGCTCAAAGGGCATGGGAATGTATAAGGAACAGACAGACAGATGGACAGACATTCAATTTTATATATACAGATTTGCAAAAGCTAAAAACAGTTAAACCACCATCAACTGAGCAATCACAAAACATTATTTCCCTAAGCCTATATATTTTTCACATTTAACCCAAAAAGGCCAAGTCATATCAGGAACAAAAACTGCAAACTATTCACACTTTTACTCACAGGTAATATTTCTTTTGGACGAATCACATTCATCCTCCAACACATTCTTTTGTCTGCCATGTTACAGGCATTTTCACTCCTTGGGTTTGTTAAAAAATTATATTTTGTCTTATTAATCCCAAACCGGAAACATCGGTCTTTCAGACTGCTAGTGTTTTAATTTTGTTGTTTATTGGCAATACTGCACAGTTGAAGAGACTGATATCAGTAGTACCTTCAAGTTAGTTCATGCCGAAGGATGACTGTGTCAGGTGACTCCTTTTGTGAATTACAAGTGTAATGAGACATGTTAGTCGGCCTCCAAGACAGGTTTTCTAATTACACCTAACCTGTCCCCAGGCCAACAGACCACTCATTTGAATAACGTACATTTTTTCCGGCAAATTTGTGGTCTGAGTGCCTATGGTTTTTGAGTTTCCAATACCATGTCTCGATTCTTAAATGATGATCTGACCTCAAAAATTCAACAATGTTTGAGGAAATCTGACAGAAGTGAATGTGAAGATTTTGACAGTGATGTTTCAGATAATGATCTGAACCTACTGTATACTGAAGGAAAAACAATTTCAAGTGGTATTCTGAAGAAAAGAATAAAGCAAGGAGAGTTCTAAATCATAATATAATCAAAGGACTTCCAGTGCCAGCTAAGGCTTTAGGTGCCAATCTGACATGTCATAACATATGGAATTTATTATTTGATAATAAAATTATCAATGAAATTTATGAAAACAGTTGTTTTAAATGGTTGATTATATTTTTAGCCATTTATGAACCACAAGATAACGATTTACCCTGATTGTCTACACTGAAATGGGTAAAAGGTGTATAGCTGTCTGTGAGACTGATGTTTCGAATAACGTAAAAAAATTTCATGTTTTGGGTTAAGATTACTGAATTTCATTCCATAGAGCTTGGAGGGGATGGAGCATGATATTTCATTATAGATGACGATTTACAAGATGGAATTTTATAGCCAGCAGTTCACTGAGAGAGTACAGGATTATACATTTTGTGTAGGTAGGCAATCCAGCTTCATCATACCAAATTGATATTTTTTAAATCTGAACAGGGCTCTGACAAGACAATCTAAGTAATGCATTCCGGCACCCATTACGTAACTCGAAATTTGCGTGTCAAAAATTACTGCAGAAAGTACAGCAGAGGTGGAGAAACTATGGCCCGCAGGCCGGATCCATCTCCCAAAGGCATTTTATTCGGCATGCAAAGCTATTTCGAAAAAGCAATCTCTGAAAATTAAAGTACATAAAATCAAGCACCTGTGTCAATGAAGGGATTGGGAGAGAAACCACAGTACCACACAGACATGTAACAACAATGTAATCTATTATTGTATTCATATGAGTGCAGATATACGCCGTAATTATAGCCAGTCGCTAGAATCAGGTAGATTGTTACACTGACTCGCTAGATTAGTAGGTAGTCGCTGTTGCCTTTTTTCAGGTGCAATTCGAACCCAAAGTTGCTAGATATAGCTAAAAATTCTCTAGAATGGCAACATTGGCTGGGTAGCATAGCGGGGATTTCGCATTACAACCCACGCCTTGTGTTCTTTCTCCGCGCACATACATATAGATTTAGTTCGCGCTCGCTTACAAAAACCGCTAACATAAGCCTAACGAAATTTTTTTCGTACATAATTTATAAGGCTGCTTACGTAAGTGCGGGTTTACATAACCCGGAGAATACCTGTACAATAAACTTGCAAACAAAATAATGGAGCTCATTGTAATTAGTCACCAAAAGTTTATTCTGCAGTGTAAACTGAACACTTCTTCCTCTTCTCTTTAAAAGTTGTAAAGCAATAATAATAAACAGAAATTAAATTTTAGAGTATGTTAAATGATTCTTATTTATTAAAGGAAACAATAATGTTATTTAACCCTGTAAAGTATTAAATTTCTTAATTCATATTTTTTATATTCTTTTCTGAAATTAAATGCAAAGGAATAAATTCATCTTAGATTTTTTACATAAATCTATTAATCAATAAATTTATTAGACATCTATCAAAGAGCACCTGCTTGAGAACTTTGACTCCTTCGTGAATTGGTTGTGGAAGTCCAGCCAAAGAATCTCGATCGCCAATAAGAGGGAAGCCGACAAATTTTTGTCTTGTACTTTCCAAGAACTGATCAAGGTCTTTCTGCCTCACTTTTGGAGCCCAAGGAAGACCTAAGGGAGTATATTTAATAAATGCATTAATCTAGTTACATTTACAATTATCAGATCTTCAGTTAATAGCATTCCCATAAGTTTAAAAAAAAAAGAAAATTTAGGCATGCTTAAATTGAAATATGTGAATAATATAACTAGAAACAAGAAAAATTTTTAATTTGAGTTTTAGAATTAATATGCCATGTTTACTTGCATATAGCCATCCCTGAATATACGCCACATCCTTGTTTTTCAAGACAAACTAGGAAACCCCATGTTTTTTCAAGGTCAGCTCAAAAATCCCTAGCGTTTCTCAACAAGTGGGCTGCAAAAGGATTTGGGGTAGGCAGAAAAATTTTTAAAAATTTAAGATAGGTTAGCCTACTTAAAAAGTCACAAAAGTATCGCCAAAAATGTAAAAATAATAAATACCTAGTGGAAATCAATAAATTGCTTTAAATTTTAAATTACCAGCTACTTTTAGTTGGTAGTACAGAATTTTCTCCTATATGTATTGTTATTTAGGAGGGTCATGGAAAATTTCTTGTAGTTTAGGTGGGCCATTATCAAGAAAGGTTGAGAAACACTGCTATAGTTGAATAGACGATACAAATATAAGAAAAATATCATGATTAAGCTTAAAACATTCTGGAATATTAAAAATCACTAAAATATCACAGACTTTGCATAAATATTATTTATAATAATAAATTATTTTGGTGAATTATCTTGGACCAACCAGCAACACATTCACATTGCTGGGTAAAAAGGGCACTACACCCAAGAGAGGTAGTCAAGTAAAAACTGCAGGATATGCAATATATTACCCAAGCATGCTGCATGCTAAAAACATGGGATATGCAGCTGCAAGGTTCACTTTGCCTTATATAACATTATTTTGTCTTTATTTGACAACTTGACACATAGCATGCAGTCCAAGTTCTGATATGGATGTTTTTAAAAAATAGGGAGTACACAGAGAAATCAAAATTAGTTCCAAACCAAAAATAACAAACCAAAATGTCTGTCCATATAGAACTGTTAGAATATGAGACCATTTTGTCATTATGCCTTGACATATGACGACTTATGGCATCTTCCTTAAAGCTCCTGGAGATTCCTAATGCAATTGTCTCCAAAAACTTAAATGTTTACAGCTCAGTCATCAATAATAATTATATTAATATCTTTCCTTTTTTACTTTTATTTATTTCAATGAACATGCATTGTTTTCATATGTAACATACTCCTTCTTGAAATATAAGAGCCATTTAGCAGTCCTAGTAAAATTTAACGATTATCAAACATTTTAGTTTTCTAATTTTTCCTCGCATATGAGCCACCTCTACATTTTGTAAATGTAAAATTTGGAAAACAAGAGCAGCTTATATGCAAGTAAATATGGTACCTTTGTTAGATATTGTACATCAATAACCACTATAATTTAAAGCTAACGGAAGGTTGTACACAAGTACCACTTCCACCAAAGTTCATTTAAAATTAACTCTATAAACTCTTTCTTCAATTTACAATTTCATATGGAATGACACCAGCACAGGGGTGGAAAAACTACAGACTGCTGACCATATCAAACCTGCAAGAGCATTTTATGTAGCCTGTGATGCCATTAAGAAAGTGAACTGTGAAACATAATACATTAAACCCACAATTTAATGGGCTAACAGGGGGAAGGAGTGGCCATTAAAGCCGAATGTTGTTAAATGGCGAATGGGATTTTCCAAGCCCAAAAACACACTCGTACATGAGAAAACCTACTTTACTGATAGTACATAATGATAAATACTGTCCAAAACAATATTTTACTGTAATAAATTAAATATTTAAACTTTTTGTTACAAAATATCACTCGTGAAGGTCAAGTCATGTGGATGCGAGATCATGCTTTTCACACAGACAGAATTCAAACAAAGAGGCTGAGAGAGCCACTTTGTTTGAGTCAGCTGTATTGTGTACAATGTACACTACAGTGTGCTACATTGTCAGGACTGATTTGCCAAACAATGCCCCGTTGTTTGGGGTGAAGTCCGTTATTGCCTGAAATTCACAAACTCAGATCCAGCAGATTTTGTCCATTAAATCCAAAGTCCACTAAACTGAAGGTTTACTGTACAGATAATTTCATATCTGCTGGTTAATACTTGGGCCAGAAAACCCTATTTTGTGAAGGAATGCTAAAATATTATTATCAATTTTTACTGATAAAATCCTTTGCATTCTTTCAAACAACTTCTGATGTGGACCCTAATGCGACCTGCCAAAGCATTTGGATCTGTTAATGTGGCCCACCTAAGCAACTACAAGTGCTAAAGCAGCCAAAGTTTCATCAAAGTTTTCCCACCCCTACTCCAGTGCTAAATTGAGAACCACAAAACCTGCTTTGATGAAGGCATTTAACACCCATTATAGCCCTAACATCCAAAGTGATACGATAAAAAAGTAAATTTTGCTAACTTTTTGTATCACATGCCTTTATAATCTCAAACTTCATCCAAGCTTTACATTTCTTCTCCTTGGAATTACAGTCTTAAAAATATATTCATAAATCTTTCAAAGAACACCTCTGACTCAACAGAAGTCTTCTATCTAGGCTCCAGCAAAATCCTACCCAATTTTGGGTTCCTCTTCTTCTTCATAGCCAGATGTAACTATAATTTTAACAATCAAAATAAACTTAAACAATAACACTGAAAATAAATGATAATTTCTGTTTTGGATAAAATTATTTATTAATACACTTTGAGTACAGTAAGTCCCCGCTATACGACGGAGATGTGTTATATATAACAAAGCAACATATAGCGAAGCCTATTTTCCCATAAGAACAATAATAAAAGTAGTGGTTACGTTCCTGGTGGATATTTTGTGGCATATTTCTACCCCAAATACTACATATCAACACAGTACATTAGACATACTATACATTTTTTCTACTTCAAAATTACTATATCAAAGATTCATCTGATTGTAAACAGACAAAAATCATTTGCAGTTATGAAATTACAATATTGGTATTTTTATAAAAAAATGCTGGAAAGGGGCATTTGCTCAAAATGAAGATAAAGGCTTACCAGTGAAAATGCAGAAGCAATGAATGAAATTTCTGTACCTAACATTAGTAGGTGAAGTTGAAACTAGTGTGTAATACTGCTCACATATATTTAGTCATTCCGTAGGGAGCAGGCCCAGATGAGGTCGCAAAATGAAATTCAACACGAAATTAAATAAATTAAAATAAATAATAATAAACATCAAATTAAAAAAACGAAGAGGGGTTTTTAATTATAGTAATAAGTTATGTACTGCAATTTGAATTCCTGAAATTTTGCTTTTGGCACTTCATAAACAATGTATATATGAAGCAACACAACTTATAATGAAACATGTTCTTTAATTGATTGATGATGTATATGTGAAACAATGTACAGTGGGCTGACATATAGTGGGGAATTCCCGTATATTAACAAATTTTACATTAACTTCAATCTTATATATACATATCTACACAAAGTAGTCCCTCGCCAACTGCATGGATTACATTCCTGACTTAAGCTGAAGTTGACAAAACCATGGGTGGCAGGAAATTGGTGTTTCAGGAAAGTGACCCCTGAGAGACCTACCTAAAGGCCTATAAGGTACACTTCAAGATTAAAACAGGTATACTATACTTAAAAGAACATACTTATCATCAAAACCTTGGTTTCCTTAAAATTCTTCAAACTTCCAACTCCTGATTAACATGTGATCTTATTGGGAGCTGGAAATTTCCTCTTTCTTATGTCCCTCCTTGTAAATAAGAATCAGTATATAGCTTCTACATTAACATAAATTTTCATATTAGCACAGTTAGCCATGCAAATAACTTCAGGGTGCTCATGACTGGATACCACGGTTGGTAAAATGCTATACAATTCATTAACCATGGATACTCAAAACCACAGTTGGTGAAGGACTACAGAGTGTGTGTGTGTGTATATATATATATGTGGATACTCAAAACAACAGTTGGCGAAGGACTACAGTTTGTGTGTGTGTGTGTGTATATATATATATTATAGATATACTCACACATCTATATGTGGTCAATAAACACATTTCGAAATACCACTTACACAGCATCCAGATTAGCTTTAACACTTTGACTGCATCCATAAAAGTAGATATCATATATATATATATATATGATCGGTGGGGCTGGAATCCCCACCCCATTTTCTAAGGGAAGGATGACTCACTCATGTGAGATAGCCGTTCCCAGTCAGGGCCTCCCTACAACTCACAAGTGTGAGTCACCTGCAGTCAAAGTGTTAAGATCATCTATCTCTCAATGGCAATTTCTTATACCTACTTGAAGGGGAAGGAACAGGACTATAGTCCTCATTAAGAGTGAAAATTTTAATGCTATATACAGGTATGAGAACTGTACCTGTTTTTACCATTAAATTGGGCAATTACTTACACCTGCATCTCACTGTTCCATTAACTCATGTATGAGAGATGTTCAGAAAGTTCTAAGAACTTTGTTATTAAACAACTTATCTTAATTCTACAATATTAAAACTCAAAGGCAAATAACTTTAACTCAAAAGAATGCCCTAGGGACTAATTTACTTATGAGCTACCACCGAAAGATTTTCTGGTAATCTCCACATAATATAACAGCTTGATTAGATAGATTGCAGGACTGTTTTGTTCCTCGAATGGGGATGGGTGCAACATCTTTTTTATTTGCATTTTAAAATAACCTAAAATATATGTATGACCTTGGGACTGAAGAACTACTAAAATAATGAAAATGCATTTTCGATCAATTTTCAAATGTGTCAATTTGATGCACAGATTTTTTTAACACAAATATTGTTTTTTATGTGAAAATTTGTTGTAGTCATGGGAAACCCTATAGTTGCCAATTAAGGGAAAATATGGAGAAAACATTGCATTGTATGGAAAATGCATAAGTAATTATTATTTACGTAAATGTTTGTAAAACTACTTGTTAAAGTCTCACTCTTTACAATGAAATTGACTAGCACATACTGTATTTTTTGGGCTATAAGACACACGTTGACTTTTGAGATTTTTTAGGAAAAAACATTTTGGTTCACCAAAGCATTTAGGAAGGGCCACATTGTATATCATTTCTAGCCATGATAAATTCGTATCTGACAACATTTAAGGAAGATATTATGGCATAATAACAGTTAAATATAACATTTTTGGTAAACTTTATTAGTGAAAGTGAAAGGATGATCAAAAACATAAACAAGAAGGAAAATTATACTCTACAAATGGAATACATATAGATTTCAGTGTTCTTTATGGGATATACATCCAAAATGGTATTGAAAGAATTATTATCTCCGAAACTAAAAGTCATAATTATATGGTAAAGTGGAAGTTCTATTTAACTGACATGCCATTCAAAATCATAATTCGGCAATAAATTTTAATAAGGATCACTCATACCGTTAATGTGGTCATAGCCTAAGGATTGCAGTAGTAACTGCCAAGTTGCATTACATCAAGCTAGCTTTTCAAAGAAGTGGCCAAAGATTTATTATACTAAATCCTGGAAAAACACTAAATAGAGGAGCATTAATTTGAAGAAAATACATTGCTTAAATGTAATGTATGTAAATGTAACGGGACAGCAAAAAATAAACATTAATAAAATTAGGGTTTCACTGTATACAGTTATATGTTGGTTTCTAGAAAGTTTCTCTCTCAGCTGATAACCAAGGGGTCCTAGCTGGTCATGCTACATAAATCCCCTTCTTTTGTTCTTGAAAAAGACCCTCTTTTGTTTTTAGTTACGTTATTTTTATGTACATATCGTCTTGGAAGAGCAGTCATTTTTTAGTTTATTATGTTGCCAGTCCTTATATGCTGTCACTCAAAAATTTTTGTGTTATTATCAACTCTACTAGAGTGTGAGATTCTCTACTACTTTGTCATATACCTTGTAGTAGCACAGTATTGACACTAATAAAAACTGACAAAGGAATACAGTTTGCAAATCAATAAAGCTGAAAGGCATAACTATCGCCTACTTGGAAAGGTTACCAGTGTGAGTGTACCTGACCACAGAGACAATTTTAATCAGAGCCAGGTTTTGTAAAATGCCTAATAAAATCCTTAATAACTTGGAACTAGTAAGAGATCCTAATGAATTAAAGGCTGTGTGCTTTTAGGATTCAAAAGTTAAAAATAAACTGAAATTTGCAAAATTTTTTGTCTCCCTCGGAATTTCTTCGTACACCTGCCATCACAGCAATCTTAACCCTTAGTTATTCACATGAAAAAAGTTACGTAATTAGTCGCGTGGGGTCAATATGAATCCAAAATGATTTGCACATTTTAGGAAGAAAATATTGCTTTATTTTTATCATACTATCATGTTGGGTATGACAGATTTAGATGTCATGGCATATTTCATGCTGATTGCTATGGGTACGCCGGGATTTTCCGTCCCATAGCATCTCGCACTTATAGATGGGTTCTTCTAGTTCGTCCCACCTACCACAGATGGCCTTTTCTTCCTTTTTCTTTGAGAAGCTGGTCTTCATAAGCGAGCTCTGTATATGCGTTGCGGGTTGCATTTCCATGTACTCCACTTCTTGAATGACCGTTTATGACACTCGGGGTTTTTTTCACACCCCCTTGAGAAAACTCACACTTTTCTCTGCATGCACTTTTGTCTCAAAGGTAATCCTGCTATTTATGAATGTTGTTCCTGCTAGTAATCCTAACGGTACATGTGAAAAACAAATGTATATGGAAAGCTCAGTTTGCTTCTGAGATATGAAAGAGATGTTACGTTTCTAAGAGAAGCATTTTTATGTTACGCTGTTTTATATTTGCGGAAACTGGGTGATATTTAACTTTATTTATTTAATTACCCACTGAGGGTGGGACTTGAAAAAAAAAATTACCCAGTTGAGTGGTTAACATTATTACATTGATATAGCATATAAAAACAATTGGATTAGTGAAAATCTCATCTTATGACATACTCATTATAGCACACTTTCATTGTATATACTCTTTTTACAATTTGCCACAATATAGAACAGTATCCATGCAATACCAATTTCTTTCACTATAGACAAATAACATTCCCATATTAATTATATTATTAATAAATAAAATGAAGAACTCACGAGACACGGTGAAGACAATGAATAGAATTGGAAAAATACCTCCAAATCACTGTAAAGGCAGTACTTACATGTCAGGGCACACAAACCTAACATTCCTTTAAGACCTATAGTTTCAGGAATCAATGCTCCCACATACAATTTAGCCCATTGGCTCAACAACGAATTTAAACAAATGCAACTTCCTAATGATTCACGCATCAAAAACTCGACAGATTTCATCAACAAAGTAGAAAACGTAATTCTTTCAGACAACGAAATATTGGTATCGTTTGATGTAAAATCTCTATTGCCTAGTGTCCCCATAAAAAACACAATAGAATTTCTAAAAAGCTCACTACTAGAAAAAAACCTTCCTGGCCCGATTGTGGACGAATACATCCGCCTAACTTCTCTCTGTATGCAACAAACATATTTTCAGGTCAACAACTCTTTTTATCAACAGAAAGAACGCACAACCATGGGCAACCCTTTATCTCCCTTATTAGTAGAAATCTTCATGACTAATTTCGAACGCATTTGTAAGAACACCTTTCCGTATTTTCCTAAAATTTGGCTCAGATATGTAGATGACATCTTCGCTATTTTCGACACATCGAAAGGAAACATTGTAGAATTCTTAAACTTGTTAAACAAGCAGTTTGACACCATTAAATTCACACATGAAACAGAAAATAAAAAATCTCTACCTTTCCTAGACATTCTTCTAACTAGGAAAAACAACAAATTACATTTCAACATTTACAGAAAACCTACACATACATCCACATGAGTTCTCACCATCACATTTCACAAAAACTAGCACCTTTTCATTCCATGATCCATCGATTACTCAACACACCACTATCAAATACAAATTTCTCCAAAGAATTATCCTATATAAAACACACAGCCATTCAGAATGGTTTTAAACCAGAACTCATTCATAAAATGTTAAAAAAAACATCAACAGAATGAACCTTAGAAACTGCACAACACTCAACAACAAAGACACCAATACCAAAAAATTTATGAAGCTACCTTACTACCCTTATGCTACCAAAAAACTTCAAAAAATCTTCTCCGAAATAGGATTACACACAGTTTTTGTTAATGAAAATAAATTGTCAAATCTCATTAAGAACCCTAAAGACAGCATACCCTCCCATAAGAAATCAGGCATATACCAAATCAAATGTGAAAAGTGTGACAACATTTATATTGGACAAACGAAAAGGAAATTAGAAACACGTTTCAAAGAACACTTAGCCCATTACAGAAACAACAGAATAGACAAGTCCAGTGTAGCATCTCATATCAACACCTGCCATCATCCTATCACAACCGAAAATTTAAAACTTCTAAAAACGGTCACCAACGAAAACAAACTAGATGCCTATGAAAGCCTCTACATACAACATAACCAAAACAAGATAATGAATAACGATGCTGGCCCTATCCCCCACTCCCCTCTATTTCAGTTAACGATCGATACACCTTTCTCTTTCCCCTCCCCTACTTCTCTAACGGTCAACAATAGTATAAATACTCCGCCTAACCTTACACACTTTGACATTGCTGAAGATGTCAGCGTTGCTGTCGAAACGCGCGTCCTAAGTGATCCTGCGAGTCTTCTGTGCCTTGACACGTAAGTACTGCCTTTACAGTGATTTGGAGGTATTTTTCCAATTCTATTCATATTATTAATGTTAAACTTTTAATAACAATAAACTGAAGGCATTTCTGCAAAATTGAATACTGTATTTACTCAAATTCAAGATGAGGTTTTATCCAAATTTCAGCTTGCAAAAATTGAGTGTCAACTTAAATTCGAGTACAAGGTAGGGTTATGTGTTGAATCTACTTTTTGTAATGACTAAAACATAACAAAATAATTCTATCTACTGAAAATTTTTACTGCAAACTTACAATCTGGATTTCAATTAACCACTCAATACTGCCATAGGTAGTGGCTAGATCCTGGAATTCTGCCACATGCAGTCATCACATGTAATCACTATGACGGAGATCGCTATTTATTTATATTTTTTGACCCAATGAATTTTCTTATACCTGAAAAATCTTTCTATATATATATATATATATATATATATATATATATATATATATATATAAGATTTTAAAAGAGGAACCTTTGGCCTTCCTTTTTAAGCTTCATTCTACAATTTTATTGGCTTTAATATTGCATATAATATACATTAATTTTTACATTTTCATGCAAGTAGCGAAATGTGGAACTCAGCTGCATAAACACTCCTATATAATGTTGAGATGAAGTGTATCTTGGCACAAAAGGCCACAGCGAAGGAAAAGTGGATATAGACAGCGTGTGACTGATAAAAGAAGCCACTCGCTTTTGGGATAATTAGTTTATCTTATGAGTCGAAACATGAGAGCTGTACATTGAGGGAGAGAGAAGGGTCTTCAGCAATGTGCTTTCCTTAGTATTTCTTGTAAGCAATACAGCGAGAGGGAAGAGTTATCATCCACATGTATCTGATGTCAGTTTACCATCAACCTCCTTCAAAAATATTTTCGATGTTTAGATTCTCGCATTCAAGTCGCATAGAAAACTCTCTCCTGTCACTCTGAGGAATTTAGTCTGTAGGACACATTTACAGTGTGCAGATGCAACTTTTCTGCCTATTTTCCCCTGTGATTAATTTGACATATTATTGTGAAGTTATCTACATTACCCTAGGTCAGGGGTTCCCCAGCTTTTTGTAGCCACAGAACCCTTACATTCAAATATTTTATCTTGCGGAACCCTAACTAAGAGGTGATAAGCCAAATTGCAATAAAATTAACTTTAAAATCACTGAAATTTTTATTTAGATGGTTAATGCATCTTACATTATACAGTTTACAAGTGAGGCTCATGTATTCTGCTGTAAATATGAGAAGGAAGAGCATATCGGGTCTCTTTCTCTGTCTATCACGGAACCCCATTTAGCTTCTGTGTAACCCTAGGGTTCTGCAGAACACAGTTTGGGAAACCCTGCCCTAGGTTATTATGGCATCAACTAGTAGAAAAAGGCAAGGAGCACTGGATGATGAAAGGGAGATGGAAACTTTATTTGCAAGTGATTTGGAAGAAAGTGCGAGCTCCGAGAGTGATGGTGAGAATCATGTTGAATATTGTTCTGAAATTGACATACTAATGAACATTGACAGTGATGAAGAGGAATTTATAAGGTATAAGAATATTTATATGACAGCCAATTCCCTCTTACCTTCAGGAGGTTATCCTCCATGCTAGAGGGGATGACCAAATGCCAATAAAATTCTCCATAAGTAGAATACATAGATGTTAAGATGTTTTCTTAAGGTGAATTTCATGTTGCATCTAATTATGAATGCATAAATTTTCTTTAAAAAATGGAAAATGCTGTATAAGTTAAAAAAAAACAACTTTTAAAGGTTTTCTGTATTTTGCAAAAAAAATATTTCTGATATACACAACATCATATCTCTGCTTCTAATGAACAAATTGTAACAATGTTTTCTATGCAACTTCTGTAATGTTTATGAATAATGAATGCATAACTATAACAACTATAACAAACAACATTTTCTTAAAAATTTCTAGTTGAAACGTCAGAAAGTTGACCTGTGATAAACTTTTCTCATTATTTGTTTTGGAGAGGTACACTCAGCTATTCAAATGTTTAAAAATGTTCAAATGTTTCTTTGAATAAGATTCCATGTCAGTATACTTAATATTTTTCATGATACTGGAGAGTACACTTTTGTTTAATGAATCTTAGTATTGTATTGCATTTTTATGCTTTTATGACTCTGTTTCACCCAATTTTTAATTATTGTATACTCACTCAATGTAAATCATATTCAATTTTTGTTGTAATATATATTATCTTATTTACTTCACATTTTGTAAGTGGGGCTTCCCGTATAATAATAAATAAAAAAACTACAAGTGTTCCCTCTGGACTAAGCAATTTATGTGTATTCGCTTCTATTCAACAATGTTTGTGTGTGGCGTATGATATTTCAAAGAATATCGTTTGAAATTTCATCTCCTATGAAAATCCACAAAAAATTTCATAAATATAAAAATAACAAAAAGCTATGAATTTTTTAAATTATATCACACACAAGAACAATTCCCAAAATTGAATTAAACCACCCTTTTCTATTCGTTAATAGCATTTTGCAGATGTCAAAACAAATGACGGCATAATCCATCGGGATTCCCGCACAAAAATTTTAAGCCATAAATTCTATTTTGTGATTTTTGCCAGTTATTCTTTTGAAATACTTCACCCTAAACTTTAAAATGGCTGATCATGTAGAGATAAGAGGTACAACAGTAAAGGGAAAGATAATATTATTAAAACAGGAACTTGAAAGTGCTAAATCTAGTTGGAAATCACTCAGAGGTCCAAAAAGTGGTCACTTTTATGATGTAGAAAAAAATGAAAATGAGTTTGTGTGCACTCAGAGAATGCGGAATGCCAGTTTTACATAAAACAATTAAAACAAACAATTAACATTTGAGTTAAATAGGCAATGCTGATGAAACTCCAGTTTTCTCTGACATGCCATCTAAAACAACAAACAATGAAAAAGATGAAAAATCTGTGGTAAGGAAACAAAAAAATGCAAGTTACAGTACTGTTGGCTGTTTTAGCATATGAAACAAAATTACCATTGAATGAGATCACAGTTTCAAGTTCTCAATGATGCTATCAGCAAATCTTTTAAAGATAATTTAAAGGGTTTATATTCTGTTACTCCACTGAGACCACTTTTTCCCCTGCAGAAGTACATTCCAAACTTGTTAGGCTTGGTGATTATTATGGAACTGGTCCTGACAATGTTCCACCTAAATTACTATCCTCTTGTGTTAATTCCTTGACCCTACCATTACTTAATTTCTTTAACAAATCTCTTACTCTGGGTATATTTCCTGACATTTGGAAAAGTAGTTATGTTATACCTGTTCATAAGTCTGGAAAACTAAATGATGTTAGGAATTACAGGCCTATCTGCAAACAGTCAGCAATTCCCAAACTCTTTGAATCACTTTGATAGAATTAGTCCAATTGTATATAGAGTTCTATCTCGACAACAGCATGGCTTTATTCCTCAACGATCTACAGTTACTAACCTTCTTCTCTATGAACATCACATATACCAAGCATTTGAGCAGCATCATCAGGTTGACTCTATATATATTGATTTTGCAAAAGCATTTGCTAAGGTGAACATTCTGCTATTGATAGCTAAATTGGAGGCTTTTGGTTTTTATGGTAAGTTATTGCAATGGTTTGCTAGTTATCTTATAGACAGAAAGCTGTATGTAAAAATTAATTCTGGATTATCCAATGCATTTCATGCTACATCAGGTGTTCCTCAAGGCTCTCATTTGGGACCTTTGTTATTTATTATTTTCATCAATGACATATGCAAAATCTTCTCAGATATTAAATTTCTTCTGTTTGCTGATGATCTAAAATTGTTTAAGCAAATCCAAATATCTTTGACTCTTTAATCCTACAACTTAATCTTAATAGATGTGCTTAATGGTGTGTTGAAAATAATCTACTTGTTAATTTAAATAAGTGCTCATTTATATGATTTAATCATTGTAGAAATCCTATTCCCACTACTTATAATATTAATGGAACTGTTCTTGCTATGACAAACGAAATTCGTGATCTAGGAGTAACATTTGACTCTGGGTCTATATTTCAGTAGACATATTGATAATATTACTTGTTCTGCTATAAAACTTCTTGGGTTTATAGGTAGAAGTACCAAAAATTTCACCAATATAAATACTTTGACAATTCTGTACTGTTCACTGGTACACTCAATATTACAGTATGCAACTCCAGTGTGGTCACCCTATCAATCCTCTTATATCAATAATGTAGAAAGAGTACAGCATAAATTCTTGAGAATGATTGCATTTAAGCTAGGCATTAGTTATAATACATTATCCTATTCTAACTTGGAACAGTACTTAAACTTGATACCTCTTTCATTTCGGCGTGAGAGTTCTGATCTAATCCTATCATATAAAATTTTGAATTACAAATTAGATTCCAATGAATTATTATCTTTAATTAAATTTAATATTCCTAGTAGAGTTAATCGAAATTTGGCTATCTTCCATACTGACTTTCACAGCACTAACTACTCTAAATTCTCACCCATAAACAGACTACATAGATTGGGTAATGAATATGGACATATTGACTAGTTTCACAGTAATGTAAAGATTATTAAAAGATTACCTATAAAACAATTTAACTAGTTATCTTCACTTGTAAGTTCTTATACATTTCTTTCTCTCATGACTTAACTTTTATTATATAAGCAAAGCATTATTAAATCTAAATCTTTTTAAACAATGTATATAAAGTGTATTTATAAAGTTAAAAATTTATTTATTTTTTATTTGAATCTAAAAGTGATACAATTGAGAATATTATTATTATCATTCTTATTATTTTAAATTTGACGGTTATTTTTGATATGATTTTGTGAATGAGAGACTATATTAGGTCTAATTTATAATGGTTCCAAAGTTCCTTTGAGAATACATGTAACTGTATGGAATAAGATATGTAGTAATTATTATGTATTTCAGGGACTGATATACTGTATTTACTCGTGTAAGCCGCACACCTTTTTTCCCAAAACGCCTGTGAAAAAAAGGGAGTGCGCATCTTACACGAATTTTTTTATTTGCCATGCACCTTTTTTCCTAAAATGTCGTGTCGGTAAACAAATATATGTTAAGCTAGCACCCATGCCACATCTATTATTCTATTCCCAAATTTTGGTGTATTTAGTCATTTTCATTCATTGTATAAAAATTTTAAATGAATTTTAAGTTTATTAACGGGTGCTCCCAAAACTCGACGAAGTCTTCTGCTGCAATTGTCACGGAGGCCACAGCGCATGCGCGACCAGTTTGGGTTGGTGGGGGTTTTGTGCTCACGGCAGATGACGCCTACCATGTTCAGATATGGCATGCTTCCTTTATTCACTGATGTATCTATGAAAGTCATGGCCACCGTGGTGATCATTGAATGATCACCGATCATAATTTTGGTTTGCCAAAAAAATTACGACCGCTATGGTAGCGATCAGTGACCATATGGCTGGAAAATTACGTACAGCAGAATGATTGGTGATCGCTCCCGGAGCGATTTCTGCCGAACGTGATCAATATGACGACAAAAACAGTTAAATGTTTAACAAAAGAGGACTATCGAGGAGATTTATGCTAGTACCGATATAAAGAGATCACCCAATAAATTCGTCATGTAGGAGTGTGAAGATGCTTAACTTGAGCGTAGCATTTTTGAGAAATAGGAATTGGTGATTTAAAAAACCCTTTTTCGACTCAAATAAATTTGTTCCCCTATAGCCAGCCCAAAAACCAGGGTGCGCGGGATACACGGGGGCACGGCTTACACGAGTAAATACGGTAGATAGTTATGTTATTGTTCATTTTTGTTAAAAAATAAAAACTACTTTTGTCTGATTTAATTAATCCTTTAAAGTTTATTTAATTTTGTTAAGTTCTTTGAGTGTTAACATGAGAGGTTTAAAGACTATATTTTTCTTTAATACCTAGTATTTTTGTTAATCTGCATATATCTCACTGTAACTTATAGTGTGCAATTTATTTTATGTAATGTGACTGGTGCTGGTTTAACTTGTTCCTGATTTGATAGATATGATAAGTACATTTTTATTTGTGGAAATTTGAATTTATGATATATTGTTTATGTGATCTATTTTGTATCACATTCATCCATATTTTTGAAAAATTTTTGTAATTGGGTTCATATACCCGTATGAAAAACAAATAAATAAATAAGACAGTGATTCTCAACTGGGGTGACATGACACCCCAGGGTGACATGATGGTTATTGATAGGTGACAGGAAATTCACTGTATATCATATTCTGGTTAATAAATATGAATAACACCAGGATAATAAGCAACTGTGCTTATTTAAATGCTAGAATTTTATCTTTATGTGGTAGGGAAAGCCCAAATTATCTTTAAAGGTGGCTTGAAGGTATTGGAACTGTAAATGGGACGATGCATAATTGCATTAACTGAACATAAGGTGATGCAAACAAAGTTTGAAAACCATTGTTCTAACACCAAAAGTAAATCTACTGTTGAAACGCTCTGCCAATGTATCAGGGTAACAAATAAATCTAAAATAATAGTGAATGAATTTAAGAAGTGCTGTTTATCCAATGCTATGGATAAAATTGGATCAAGTTTGAAATGATACAGATAGTGAGAGTGAGGAAAATGGTGAAAGAGCAGGGAGTGTGATGATGACTGATATAATAAAATGACCAGTGGAGTAGCAGACACCCCCGCAGCCCCCGCATGGCGGGTTGACCCAGGACCGAAAGGGGGCCCAAAGCGAACCACGGCTAAAAGTCTTCACGGCTAACAGACACAAAGAAAAAAAATATTAGGAGGTAGATTAAAGAACCATGGGTTCGAAGCGATCGAGCATTCTCCGGAATATGGAACATTGAAAAGCGTGCTCAAATATGCTCGCTTGCGCTGGACCAGGCCCTGCCGACTGGGTTATCTGAGAGATAAAGGATGTTCCTGTCTTCTAGAAGGTTTCAGCTTCATAAACATTACGTAAGGGTACGTTGTTATCCACTCACAAAGCTAATGAAGCTTGCCTTCGTAGTCATCATTTCGAGCGGTTTTGTCATTTTCCTTTAGTGTATCTTTCGATGAAATCTGGTATAGAGCGACGAGAGGTGAGCGGATGCTTGCTGAATTGAGAATATTTCCCATGCAACTAGGACACAGTCATAATTAGAGGCAGATCGTAAATATTTTTGAAGGATTTTTTTGTAAATTAACTATGCACAATGGAACCCTCTCTTCTCTCACTGCCTCTGGATTAGAAAGTGAAATTGTATTTACGATTAAAAAAAGTGGTCTTTGACTAAATGTCGAGATCAAGCATATGATGGTACCCGAAATATGAGTGGAATTTATAATGGTGTTCCGCAACGAATTAGAGAAAAACAGCCAACTGCTTGTTACATTCACTGTGCAGTTCATAACTTGAACCTTGTGATTAGAGATGCAGTTGAGGGTGTTCCGGAAACGAAAAAAATTTACACTATCATTGAAAAGCTTTATGCTTTTTCGGCAATAGCATCAAACGTTGGGAAATACCGTATTTACTCGTGTACCCCGCACACATTTTTTCCCGAAACGCCGGGGAAAAAAAGGGGGTGCGCGTCTTACACGAGGATTTCTGAACAGGTTATATAAATTGTATCAATAGTAAATTCTCTGCAATATGCTTGCGTCTACGTTTATATTCGTAAAAGATGTCAAATTCTACCAAGTATACGCGTATTTATGCGACCAAGCAAACGAGTAAGTTACGCCCGCGCTGCAGGCAAAAACTCGAAAAAGTAGGCAGAAAGAATACGCTGACTAACTGATAACTATAGTTCAATGACTACTGAGGGTTTGCTGGCTTGAGAATAGGTGGGCGCAAGTTTAGTCCTTTTCCCTCATCCACTTCAAGGAATTCGGAGTGGCGAAATATAGTTGGGAATGAAAGAAAAGAAGGTGGAAATCTCCATCTCAAGTGTTTGGGCTTGTTTTTTCCAAACCTTCCAATATTTACTCACGAGACGATACACGAAAAAACTCCCCATCCGCGTAGGGAAGTTCCCGATCATAGATGAACAAATATTTTGTGAAGCTCCGCAATATTACGCACTGTAATATTACGTCAAAAACAGTGGTGGGGATGAAGTTGCGTAATATTATAACAAAAACAGTTAAGGGGTTAACAAATGAGTATTATCGGTGAGGAGATTTCTGCTAGTATCGTCATAAAGAGATCATCCAATAAATTGCGTCACGTAGAAGGGAGAAAAATGCTTAACTTGAGCGGAACTTGTTTCAGGGATTGGGAATCGGTGACTTAAAAAAAACTTATTCTGGCTTAAATTAATTTTTTCCCTCTGAACCGGCCCAAAAATAGGAGTGCACGGGGTACACGAGTGTGCGGGTTATATGAGTAAATACGGTACATTTCAGAAAATTAAATTTCTTTTTCTAACTGCAATAGTATCCAACTGGTTCAAGTTTTCATCCCATGAGAATGAAAAAATGATGCATTTATATTTTCATGTTTATATTTTTTGTTATAATAAGCCTTGTTAGATGTAACTGCCATCGAAAATGTAACTATGTTAATTTTCCGAGTTTTGTGCATTGGAACAGATAAGTTAATAAAACTTCATGGTGCTGTTCTTGACGGCACCGTGAAGCTATTATTGTCCAATGTATCTTCAATGCATTTACACATATCTAGCGCCGTGGCATCCAATGACAGAGTGTCTGTGCCGTATTTTCAGATATCGTCGGCTATTTTTCAAGTTTTCATGGTCATGTTACTGACACTGACAGTACCGTTTTCATCAGACCGGCGATGTGTGTGGCACCCAGCAAAGTGCTTTCAGTGAATTTGCGTGCGTTGTGTTGAAATTCAAATTGTGCTATTTCTAGTGTATTTAACAGAACTAAACAAATGCGCTTAAAATATTTGCTTAGCATTTTTAGCAAAATCTTGAAATAAAGTGAATAGTAAAATATGGGATTCAGCAAAAGTTTAAAACGTGCGTGGACAGCATTGGTACGGTACGGTGAGGTGTAAATCGACCTTTAGTGAGGCATTGTGCGGGGAGGGGGGGCTGGCGTAGGTCCTTGGCGGGGAGGCCCAGAATGGTTCTGCTACACCACTGAAAATGACCCAACTTATATTCAAGAAAATGAAACTTTCTGCTTGTTTTGTAGTTTTCAATTTTTGCAGGAGTTATGCAATAGTCGTAAAATCTTTTTTCTATTTTGAGTCTACCAAAAGAGGTGGTCATCTTGGATTTTGGTAAATACGGTAATATTTTCATTATGTGAAATTAACAGTGAAAATAACTGAAAGGAGAAAATTCCATATAATGTACAAGCTCTAAATGTCTAACAGCTTCAAATCTTCAAGGATGCTTCCAGACTATTTTTAACACAAGAATGCAATACTGGCAACACAATTCTAAAAAATAAAAATCAAGGGTTAGTATTTATTAAGTTTTCATGTATGCAACCTATATTCTAATGTTAGGTATTATATCATGCTATATGCCCAGACATATCAAAAAGTGAATTCGACATCATAAAAGAATGTTAAGAGTTAATTAATACCAACATTTTAATCCCACATCCTATCAAAATTTAAGGCGAGCAAATTACAGGCAGTGTCCGCTTAACGTATAGGTTATGTTCTCGAAGTCTTGTACGTTACGCAGATAACAATCTACCATATAAACACGTTATAAATGTAGATACCAGTACAAGCCGAAGAATTTTTTTACCCAAAATTTATCTGGATTATTGTACACTAGGGCCCCGATTTGCATCGACTCAATTTGAGCTGTTTCACAGTTGCGTTGCTCTGATATTAATGGCAAAAATCTGTTTTGCATCATTGAAACAGTTGCATTTTTTTCTACTTGGGTTTCCCCATTCACTGCATTTGCTGTTCCAAAACAAAGATCGCATTGCCCCCAAAAAGTTATGAGCAAGTGATTCAGAAGGATTTGACTTTGGGAGGAACTTGGCATAAAAAAAGAATCGCATTCATAATTCAACAAGTGTTGAAAGTGGAAGACATTTTTTTGATAAAGAAATGCTTCACGTTGAAATAATGCAGGTGCAATGAGTGCCAGAAATATTCATGACTCTGCATTAGACTAGATTGGGATCTTCAGGAACTAATCTCATCATATAATTTATTTGCATTTCACAATTGCTTCAAATCGAGATATGTAACCGGAACTTGAGAAGAAGCGACGGAAAAAGAGCAAAGTTTTACTTTTGCCACGAAGAGAAATGGAATTCAAAACAAGAAAGGGGGAATGAAGTAGGCCGACACTGACGAGGTACTTGGTTCTCATGATAAAGAGCTGAGCATCAGGGACTTAATGGATCTAGATTTGCAGAAAGCCTTTGAAGATGACAACTCTGCAGAAATATCTGAGAAATAAATTTAGACAAAAATACTTTCCAAAGCCTTACAGTTGATAGGTATGGAGATCTTTGCTGAAGATGACCTGGATGAGGGATAGAGCTCAAGAGTGGCAAGGAAAGTGGTAGATGGTATAAAGTACTGTAAAACAATTTATAAGGAGAAAATGAAAACAGCTGTTCAGCAAATTTGAATAGCTTCATTTCTGCAAGTTCTTGGCAGGTGTTTGAGTCAAAACCTGAGTTGCTATCACTGTCTTTAGTTTTGTACTTTTAACCTCGAATAAATTATGTATTTGTTCAACTGAATATCGTGTTGTATTTCTACATCACTTCTATTATTTACTGTGATGGCATTTACATATTTAAATGTGATTTTAGATACAGAAAATTGGAATGTTGCTTATTTAAAGGTTTTATTATGGCAAACAGCATTTCAATTTGCGTATTTTCACTTTGTGTTGTGTTTTTCAAAAACGTAACCCCGATGCAAATCGAGGTCTTAGCGTACACCGCATTTGTAAAGAAACGAACAAATGTATGCATGTAAACAATAAATTAAAGCATAGAAGTATTATAAATATGAATAAACTTGCATAACTGCCTGTCAAGTATGATGGTATGCATGAATTATCCACAAAGAAAATAACACATCTAGAACTGAACCAGACTTCAATGCAGATAGTGAGCAGCTAAAATTTAAAAAGGGTAAGGCCAAGTAAATCCTAAAACAGTGGTGCCCAAACTTTTCTACATGGTGGGCCACAACAGTGGCTGCGAATCCTTCAGTGGACCCCATTGCAAGATGCCAGTTCTTCTGTGGGCCGGATTCGAGTTTAAATCGAAGTTAACTATATATTCTGAGGTGCTATACAAGCAAAAATTGAGTCAAAATAAGGTTTATATGGTTAACATTTCAATATTAATAGTTTTATCATCAAAAGTTTCTTAAAAAAGTATAAATTTCTTTGTTATATTTTTCAGATTGCTTTTTCATCATCACGGGCCACACAAAAATCCTTCGCGGCCTGCATCTTGCTCATGGGCCATAGGTTGGGCACCACTGTACTAAAGTAGGCGTTCAATGGATTTACCACACTGCCCCTAGATCTTATGCTGCCAGTGGTGCTCTTAGTGATATGGACAGATAGATAGAGACATAGATCTAGGCTTTTATTACATGAATAAATAAATACAATTTAAATAATAACTTCTTGTAGAAAATCATGTTTTCCACTTGTTTGCTATAGTTTGTTGAGTTGTTTTAATGCAGACAAAAATTTTTGGCAGGAAGAAGGGAGACTATTATCAAAAGATTTTGAAAGGAATTCAGGAGAAGAATTTGGGGTTGATTTTTGTGGCAATTTGGGGGTTGTTCAAGGAGTTCTATTTTATCGTCAATTATTATTTAAAATTACACTCAAATTGTTTAAAATTGAAAAGGGTAAGCAAAATCCAAGAAGTCAAGGTGGCCAACTTTACATCACACAGCAATACTGTACGTGTGGCAGAAAGCCAAACAATATAGTCCACATGAGTACGAATTATGTATCAGCAGACAGCATATACCAATGCATGGATATGCACAGTGGCATGTCCAGGATTTCAGGTCAGCAGGGTAAAAAATAATTAAAAAGGCATCAACAAAAAAAATTTATTAAAGATTATAACAGCTTCCGTTGAGACTCGATAATTAATTCTTAACAAAAACCCATGATTCACACTGCATATTGCGTTGGAGGTATCTAAAGACCACAATGACGCAATGGGCCGATTGTACATGCTCGATCATATAGGGATACATTTTTTGTGCACAAGTACTTGCTCAGATCGTAAAGGTTACTACAGGCGACTCCCGAGTCTCGTTGGGGATGCGTTCCTGAAAACGTGTTCGAATCTTGAATATTCGAGTGTCGAACGTCGTTTTTCCATATATTTACGTTATAATCGGGGGATACGTTCCCGCATCTCGGGAAAAAGTCTCCCCTCACGTTCTATAAAGATAAAATAAGATTACTAATATGTTAATACAACAATATTAAATTAAGAATAAATTATATAATAAATATTTTAAATGTATAACTTATTTTTTGCACTAAAAAGGAAAAAATAAATTTGTATTTCGAACTTCAAAGATAGATGTATAAAATATGCTTTACAGACAGCCGTCTGGATCGCGCGAGTCATTTGTTACAAACGACTCGCGCGAGCTGGATAACATACCTGCGTACATCTATCTATACATACAACTATTTATTGCAGCGAAATTAATATAAAAGTTATTATAAAAGCACAAAATAACTTAAGAATAAAGAAACAATGAAATTAAAAATACTTTCATACCTTAAATCCTTTTCAACTGCGCTTACTGGACTTGGTTTATTAATTGAGAAGTTCAAAGATTTTAGTTGGAAGAGGAGCTATTGGGTGGGGAACTGGATGGGCTCTTGACTAGAGAATTGGACGGGCTAGTCCTTGCAGCAGATGTTAAAGCGGCTTCTGCTGGCTGTGGTCTTTCAACCTTCTGAAAGAATTTATACAGCTTCGGTTGAATTTTAGCCTTCTTCTTTTGTTCATAAAGGACCCTGTAGCAGGCTATGTCCTTAAGAACAGCACTTTGCACCAATGAGCCCCTCTCAGTATTAGGATCTTTTTCATCAATCAAGTTTATGAAATTATCCAGACTCCGGAAGATCTCACTAAGGTCTTTTAAAGACAAGTCCATAGGTTTAGTTGGAGAAACCAAAATATCATCTTTGCCATCTTCCTTGTTCTCAATGGATTGTTGCAATTCGATGAGATCTTTATTGGTCAACTCCTCTGCATGAGATGAAATTAGCTCATCGACATCTGCCTTATCCATTTCTAAGTCAAGTTGCATTCCCAGTGCAACAACTTCTCTGGTGATCTGCTCAGGGGTCTCTTCAAATCCTTTAAAATTAATGACAAACTGTGGGCAGAGCTGATTCCATGACCCATTCATGGTTGACTGCTTGACCTCAGCTCAAGAATCTCCAATGTTGTTAACTGCATTCCAGATGTTGTAGCCTCTCCAGAGGTCCTTTAGGGTTGGACCACCTTCCATATCAGTTGCTGCGATTGCCTGCTGCATTGTGCGACGAGCATAATACCGCTTGAATGTTGCAATAACCGTTTGGTCCATAAGCTGGAGCAATGAGGCAGTGTTTGGAGGAAGAAACAATACTTTCACATTGGGATTCATGTCATCTAAATTCTGGGGATGTCCAGGTGTGTTGTCCAAAATTAACAGAAATTTAAATGGCAGATTGTTGTCCTTACAATATTTTTTGACTGAAGGCACAAAATAAAAATCAAACCAGTCCCTGAAAACAGATCCAGTCACCCAAGCCCTTTGGTTCGACTTCCATATGACAGGCAACATACTTTTTGTCTTCCCTTTAAAAGCTCTGGGATTTTCGGAGGTGTACACCAACAGGGACTTAAGCTTCAAGTCTCCTGCTGCATTGCCACCAAGCAGTAAGGTCAGCCTATCCTTTGCTGGCTTAAATCCTGAGGCGGTTTTTTCTTCCTTGGCAAGGTACGTCCTGGCTGGCATCTTCTTCCAAAATAATCCTGTTTCCTCACAATTAAAAACACGACGAGAACAATAGCCACCCTCTTCAATCAATGCACATAATTCATCAGGATAACTTGACGCAGCATCAGTATTTGCACTTGCAGCCTCACCAGTTAATTTAAGGTTATGCAAACCTGCCTTTCTCTTAAATCTGTCAAACCTGCCATGACTTGCACTAAATGGAGGCGCATCAACAGAAATTTCATCCCTTTCCTTCAAATCATCATAGAGATCCTTAGCATTTGCTCTAATCATGGCCTCACTAATGGGAATGTGTATCTGACACTGATCATCTACCCAAAGTTTTAAAAGTTTTTCCATTTTAGGAATCACAACACCGCACCTAGGACTGTTTATTGTTGTTATCAAATTACGTGAAGTTATCACATCTAGAATTTTCTCCTTCTGTTTCACATAAGTGCTAATAGTTGAAGGACACATTCCCAATGACCATGCGATTTCAGCTTGGCTTTCACCTTTCTCAACACGCTTTAAAATTTCTAATTTCAATTCATAACTATGAATCTTAAGCCCTCTTTTATTTGATTCCCTTACATTATCACTATTACATTTCCTTTTAGATGCCATGTCAAGTGATAAATTTATAAATAAATCAATAAAATAAATAAATTTAAATAAAAGATTAACAGAAAAAAGAGTGAAATCAGCACAAATTCAAACAATTACAGCAGATATAACTACGTCTACACCAAAACTAAACCTCGCGTTTGGTCGGAACCAATAACTACGTGAAGTTTATTCTGCGTATATTATCGATCGGTGGGATCGAAACCTTGAATTAATCGAGACTCAGGAGTCGCCTGTATAAGGTAAAAAATTTTTTTTTAATTTAACAAAAGTTTTAAAAAGATGCCAACAGCAGATTCCAGCATCAGAGGGTGCAGTGACCCTTCTGACCCCCCACTGGACATGCCACTGGATATCACTATACAACATATGTACCAATAGTTGTACGTTAACCGGAATACATTAAGCAAATGCTGCCTGTACATTAGAGACTGAATTATATCCTTTTACACAATTATTCCTTCCTAAATTTATAAAAATAAACATTAAAGTACAAGAGATTGTAATTCATGCACCATTCTTTGTTAAGTGAAATTTAAGGCAACTTTATTTGATATAAAACAATAATTCAATTCATAACCCTTTACTTCCAAAATTTTATGATTTATGAAATCAAATTGAATTTAATTTTACAAATTACTTTACAATGAACAAGTTTTAAAAATTAGTGAATATGCTAGGCTTGTGAACATTAGGTAGATATAAGTGAATGTTAAAGAAAAGTTACTATTCTGCATGCATTGTTAACTGAAAATCTGAGAGAAGAGCATTAATATAAAATACATTGACATTTACAAAATTACCTTTCATTCTTGACACTATTGGAGTCAAAGGTCTAGGACTAGGTGGCTGAGGAAGCTCTCCAGCTTCTTCAAGAGCTCTGCGTTCCTCTATTTCCCTCATTTCATCATCCGATTGGTCATTCGATTCTAGATCTACTCCCATAGGCTCATCAAGCGAACTTTGTTTCATTAGGCTCTGAAATTAAAATGTACATGCTTAGTTGATTGAAGCAAAGATTAACCTTTTGCAGTCCTATCCTGGTCTTAGTACCACAATTTAATGTGTTAGCATTGGCTATTCCTTTTACTTTACAAAATCTTTTTTGAAACTTTTTGCTTGGATACATGAACATATTTACGAGTTGAAAATCATGCTCACAAAATAAATTCTCAATGCTGAGTTTTCAGAGCAGCAAACAATGAAAAAATTATAAGAAAATTCTGTTATCCCAAGTTAAATGAGTGAAGACAATAATTTTGTGATAAGATGATGATGGGAGTGAGCTTGAGGAGCATGAATGGAAATCTAGCGATAGTGAGACAAGATGTGATGTTATTGAAAAATATGTCCAAGAAAGACAAGTCTCCACCCAAATAAGTGCTTTGCCAATTACCATATGTTTACAAATTATTGATAAGAACATGATAATTTTAATAAATTGAGTAAATAAAAGGAATAAAAAATTTTAATTTCATATTTTGTGTTACCAGATTTTCCTTTATTTCTCATACACAAATAGGACCTGGTACTGACTCCAGTCAGGGTAAAGGGCTGCAAAGGGGTGAAACAGCAATGGCAACAAAAAACACCTCTAAGAAGAATTTTTCACATATAAATTTTCTCCAAATCCACCTAACAACTTATATGCCCAGGTGGTTGTGCTTACCCTATCAAAATTTTACTGTGGATAGCCAAAACTGCGAAGCGTAAGAGCCTACTGTACTACACAAATTATCAACAGCATTAGTACTGATTTCTATTTTGGTGTCTTTATTTGAATATAATCTACAGTGGGTCCCCAGTATTCGCGGATTCAGTATTCGTCATTTCACTTAGTCATCATTCATGTACACTGAAATCTCATTACAACATACTTCATTATTATGTATGTTTCAAATTAACGTACTTTTTTTGAATCCGAATCCCCATCAATTTTCCCATATAAATGATGTATAAATATTTCAAAATAACGTACTTCAATTTAACAAACTTTTCAATACTACGTATGAAATTCAGAGGATCCAAAAAAAGATTTCTGTGGTTTTAACGTATGCTTTCACCCATAAATGAATCAACTATAACCAGTGCTGTAGTGGAGGGTATACGACGGTATATGCCAGTGTTTTTCAAACTTTTTCTCCACAGCCCATTAGTTATAGAAATATGTTATTCGGCCCATCAAAATTATATCTTATAAAATATTGTTAATTAAGAATATGAGGATATTTAAAATGTAAACAGTAGAATTTAATAACATTTAAATACCATTCGTTGATTTTGGTTATCTTGGCGACAATTTAACCTAAATTTTGCTTAAAAATATCTGTTTGACCATTTCTTTGATGCCCTTATCGAACGTTTTGCAGTCGCGGCCTCTACTTTGAAAAACCCTGGTATACGCTGTATACCCTCTGCCTTTTTCGAATGAATAGGTTATACCCTCTGCTTTTTTCAAACAAATAGCATATACCCACCCCTTATGAAAAATTATATAGGTCGATTGATAAAAAACAGCTCATATGTTTTCTCCTGGCATCATAACATTACAATCATGTAATTTGCTCTTTAAAAACCAGGTAAGAACCCTCCCTCAAAGTTTTATCTTAGTATACAATATACCCTCTGCTTTTATTGAAGACTATGGCAGTGACTATAACTAATTCTTGCTCATTCAAGTCGTTTACACCAATTTTGCAGGCATCTTTTGTCTTTAGTATGAAAAGATCTAAAATCCCAAAAGAAGGGATTTTCCAAACTGAAAAATTTTAAACTGATGATCAGTTATCCCTCTCGTATCTTCACAATAGCATTGAGGTAAAATCTTAAGTTCTAAGGATTATCTCCCCTGTTAGACTCCCATTCTAGCTGGTTTCGGTTTGCGCCGGACCTGCGAGAATGCTGATCCCTCCATGAGATGCTCCCAGAGAAAATAATGTACTCCTTATGGGTATTTTCAGTATACCGTATTTTCAGTATAAAAATTCATGCTCCGTAGAGATACGTAGTATCGAGATTTTACTGTATTATGGAATGTTTCAGTACCAGTGTTTTTTTATTTCACTTATTTGTCACTCTGACTACTTGCCGCGGTGCAGTAAAAAGTCGACACGCATGCTACTTGTTCAACAGTGACTGCCTCATTAAACTTGTTTTATTTTATTTTCTGCCCTATTTTATTTATTTTTTGTTATTGATAATGAGTATACTATGTCAGTCATTATCAGAGCCGGCTTGATTGAGGTATGAATGGTGCGACTGCACCAGGCCTCGCACTTAAAGAGGCCCCGCGCTTTCTGATATTTGTCGTACTTATAAAGTAGACACATTTTTGAAAAAATATTGATGTATCATAGTGAGAGAGATTTCTTTAGTTATTATAATTTATTATTATAAATTTTTGAAGTGCACACTTTGCACCGGGCCCCGTGATTTTCCTAGTTGTCTCTAACTAGCTTAACAAAGTGAACTAACACCATCTTACCATCTGTGTGTTATTATGCACAATCATCACGTGCTTTGTTTTGGAATTGTGCCGTGAACATCATATCTGAGATTCTAGCAATGTTTATCTTGTAATAACTGTGTGCGCGTATTGTTTGTGTTATGTGCATGTGAGTTATTTGTGTGTATGTGTTTTCCATTTGTACTTACGTACTTTTAAGTTATTTTAATTTACATAAAGAATGAAGTATGTACAACTTAAACCTAATTTTCATGAAATCTTATGAGAAAAAATTCTTTTTTTGTCACGAGTGATTTTAGTGGCAAATTGGAACATAACACCCCCTTAAACATATAATGTATTTTTATGGGGAAAAATTCCCAGGTATTTGCTGTTTCGGCATTCGCGACCATTTTCTGGTATGTAAACTCTGTGAATAACAGGGTCCCACTGTATTACATTGTGTTTTACTGTGGCATACATATCAACAAATCAGGAGTTAATGAACATGTAAAATATTGTATTTACTAGCATATATGCTGACCCTGTATGTAAGTCACACCCTAGTTTTTTTTAGACAGACTAGGTAATGTATACCTGAACATAAGTCATACCCTGTTATTAAAAGGTGACCTAAAAAATTTGGACAGATGTAGCTGTTCATTCATTTTGTGAATTCAGCCACTAACAAGTCATTTAATGTTTACAATCAACAAAACACAGCTCCAAATAAAATGTTAGAGTGATACTTTTTCAAGTTTTTATAAAATTAACGAAAAAGCAAAAAATTTCATAATTTTACAATGTATTGCAAAACATTTCAGAAAATTCAGAATCCATCCTTTATCAAAGAGATTTTGAGATGAAGTTGTAAACTGTGCCTATGAAAATAAGCCATTGACAAGGTGTGCCAATTGCATGGTGTTAATGTGCAGGGAGCATACAATAATCAAATGTTCAGTGTGGAGACAACACAAATTATTAAAACCTAAAACCAAAAATCATAATTTTATAAAATACTTCAAGCAAATTATTAACAAAACTAATTGAATTGTGATATAAGAGTACATATTTCCACCATGATATAGGTTAATATTTTCTTGCAAGATTTAAAACTTCATAAGGAGTTTTACTGACTTCATGTCACTAAATACAGAAATTTTTATAGGACTAAGGGATAAGATGAAACATTACATACTCTTCGGAATGGTCTGCTATTTCTTTTTTGATTCTGGGCTTCAAGAAGATCAGCAGCACTGGCAGGAGGAGACGATGCCCTCATTGTTCGGGCAACCTCCATTGTATCTTCTTTCATCTGACTTAATCCAGCCTTTTCTCTGTAAGCACCTAGTAAATGATTAAAATACCCACACAGTTCTAAATACTGTTTTGACACTGACACATTTTAAGACAACAGTTTGAATAACCTTTCTACTTTATTTCAATGTGACTCATCATCAAGAGAGAGCTTTGTGATTCAATAATTGACATTCATATAATGCACACGTATATTACCTCTGAAAAAACTAGATGGCAGAATTTTTTAAAAACACATGCCTCAAAATTTTAAATAATTCCTAGCAGATTTATTATTTTAAGTAGAGTGCCCAATTACCAACTGTAATTTGAGCTTATTGGTTAAAATACTGAAAAAGGGAAGCTTTTTCCATATTACAGATATTTTTAGTGAAATCAAAGATAAAGGGGCCAAGAAGTAAATGGAAATTAAGTATTTTTGACATACTTTTTACATTTCGTAAAACATCCATTCCTCCTAATGAGACAAGAATCACTTTCCATAACAAAAGGAGCACTTTCTTCATGGGAAAATGAGGAGCTGAGCCACTGCAAAAACGAGTAACCATTCCTAAAAGCTTGACAGCCAATATCTCATCTCCATTTTGACTACCTGAAAATAAATAATGAGAAAATATAATGAAGTAATCTTTACATGCAAATCCCATCTATAAAAAGGAAAATATCACTTAAATGGTATGTTACCTAGTTCAGCTTTGAAACTTTCCTTTAAGCTTTTAATTTCCTCAGAGCTATCCTCTTGCATTACTCTAATCACTTCCACCATGACATACAGCACACTTAAAATCACCCGTAGATCTGTTGAATCAGCTAAGCTGACAGCAAGTTTACGCAAAGCTGTGGTTGCAGCAGTGTTATTTCTGTTGGATATAGAGTTTGTATGGGTGAGATTAGTATAAGTTTGTAGAAATGACTTGATATTAGTTATAAAACTCCCTTCTATGTGTACTGAACAGCAGTTTAATTCATTACATCTCATTACCTTTCAAAAAGTTTTTTGGTTCATAGATGTTATGTCAACAGCATCACAAATTTACTAAACTTTTTCAGATAATTTGGAGGTATAGATCAAAAGATAGTCATTGCCAATGGCCTGTTTGGGAAGTTAGTTGTGTTACACAGAAAAATGTTTTCAATTTTGGTATTATTTATGCTCGGTATATAGTTATGGATGGAGATGCATGGCAGTGACCAAGTTTGATATCCACTGAACTATTTGAAACGGCAAAATAGGACTTTTATATTCGTCAAGTTTTTAATTTTTACACTCACTCTGTCTCTATGTTTAGAAGTTCAACAAAAGATGAGAATAGACCACTTTTGTAAAGCAGCACCACATTTTCGAGAGCCCATTGCTGTTGTTCTTCATCCGACTGAACTTCTGCCCAACATCCCTAAATGATGAAACCAAGAGTTTTGAAATGAAACGAAAAATTCGCCAAAAAATGTAAAATCTCATAATGGCCGAAGCACATCCAATGAGATTAATAAAAACCGAATAATTTGGCGTAAACCTTATAGATTCAACTATTACTGATACGTAAGTATGGATCTATACAACTAAGCAAATACAAATAAAACTTACTTGAGCTAGATAAAGAAAACACCTTGCGGCTTTCATTCGCATGCTCTTATCTGAAAATTCCAAATGGTCCAATAGTTTCATTACAACGGATTTCCGTTCCTCCTCAGTTAAAGATTGCCAACATGGATTGAGTTTATAATCTTGCATCAAATCTTCAAAGGCCTAAAATGTCAATTTCAAACAATAAGGGTACGTCATACAAAGTAAAATACAAATCACAACATCAAACCTACCTTGACATTTAACTGAAATTCTGGTTGTTCCGTATAACTATACAATTCGGCAATTTCGTTAGCATGACAGTCGGCGTCATCATATAAAAAATCCAGATCTTGGCATTCCGCGCCTCCCTGTATTGACATAAACAAAACAATAAGTTATACGCTACGATGATACCCAGTTTCGTTCATAACTGGCAGCGATAACTACTGTTCCTAGACTGAATTCCTACATTAACAGTATATGGTTAATTATTTAAATGGTTACAATCATTATTATCAACAGAATACCACTTCAACAACCCTTATAATTTGAATCACATGAACTCACGTCGGAGTCTTGCATTTGTCTTTTGAGAATGTCTTTCAACTTCGGGAAACCACGCTTCCCGTTGCCATTAGCATCCATCATTGGCAACGGGCAGCTGAGTATCAACGATAAGGAAGTCTAGTTCAAAGAAGAATGTTACTCTAAGTAAAAATATTGCGACTTCAAATAATGTCACACATACTTACAAAGATGGCAGCACAAACAACAAATCCATCTACATGGTGAGTTTATTTATAATAATTAATTAGTGTAGAAGTACCATACATAAATAATAAAATCAATTTTTAAGGGTTGAAGAAAGATATAAAAAAGATGTTCATTAATATCTGAAAGTCACAAAAATTTTGCAAAGCAACGACATTGGTCTTTTAAGGTTTTTTTTTGAATTACCACTAGAAACGCTAGTGAACTCCAGGCGGGAAGCTACCTTTGAATAGCGGGAATTTGAATGTATTTATGGTTGTGATGGTTTGATTTGCATTGGGTTAAAATACTGGCTTTGTGGTGGTTAAGGTGTTGGGCTTCCGATATGATGTTCATGGATTCGAATCCTTCGGAGGGTATGCTCGCATGCACTTGCCATTAAAAATGCAATATAACACATGCAAACAAGAAAAACTGTCAAATAAATTATTATTCGAGAAAAATGCTGAAACATGATTGACCAAAGTAATAAAATGGAGTAATATACAGCTATTTCTTTCAAGTTTATATATTTTTCCTCCTATTTGTCACTTTTTTACAGAATCCAATTCAACTCACCCACCTCAACCAATGAACACATTCAAGCTGCCAACTGTCATTAGAGAAATTCACCTGCAGCAGATTTGAAAATTCCAACAAAAGGCCTTTAAAAATAAATCTCCTATTAGGATGAAGTTGGTGAGATGGTTTTCCTCAGTAGAACAAATGGTTATTTGGAATAATATGTGAGAAAAGAATTTGATCTCTTATTTTTATGATGCATATCACTAAAAGTAGAAATTTAAGAAGGCATACTTTATTTAATGATTTTTGCCTTATTTTCCTTCAATCGTATTTTAATTGCCCGAAGCAGTGCATTTTATTTGCTCCTTGTTTGGTTTATATAGCATATAAGCAATTTTAGGAAAGCTTCCAACAATAGTAATTTTTAAATGTAATCTTAGACTGATATACTCCTTTTTTCGGACATTAATGATACTGTGGGTGAATATTCACCCAACCTCAAATTCTGCAGCTCAGTCATATCTTACCATAATTTAAAAGTTATATTGACATCACCAAGGAATAATAAATTGTTAAAAAGTAAAAAGGCAAGATTTAATTAAATAAAACTTCCACAAATTATGGTAACATATTTTGAAAGTAAACTAAACAAATGAAGCAAAGCAAAAGATTAAATGTAATATTGATAGATAAGATCTTTCTCAGCCATTTTAATAACCTGTAATATAATACAAATAAATGAAATAATCAGCAAAATCAATCACTGAATAGTTTGTGTTATAAAATTAAATTGCAACGTTACTGCACCCAGATGGACATAAATGAGCAAGACAGAATGATCGCTCACCTGGTATGACTACGTCAGTCACTAGATTGATACTAAGTAGGTGAATAGCTCAAATCAGTGGCGTATCCAGGAATTTGTCAGGGGGGGGGTTTGAACCCGAACTCGAGAGGGGGGGGGGGGGTTTGAAGCTAACCCCCATGATACTTTTTTTTTAGTGATTAGCGAGCATGAAGGAAGTTTATGAATAGAGAGGGGGAGGGTTATGACCCCCCAAAACCCCCTCCTGGATACGCCACTGGCTTAAACCACAGAATTATTATTATTGTAACAACTGCTGCCATCTCATGGCAACATGTGAAAGGTACGGATTGGTGAAATTTCACCCAGGGTAGTAGCATAGGGTTAAAGTCATTTGAATAAATGCTAAAGGTTGATGAATTGTTAAATGTTTTATAATTGAGTAATAGAGGTATGAGCAATAAGCACCTAAATCAATATTTTTGCTTGATTCAGCTTGACGACACTTCGAATGTCATACATAAGCATCGGTGATGAAATGTTCCAAAATAGGAAACTTGTCAAAAAACATAAATCTTTGGACATTTCAGTCAATAAATCATTTAAACAAAAAACAAGGACTCATTGGGAGAAATTGATGATTGATGGATATCACTCATATACAAAACCTGGTAGGACGAGACAAGTGTTTTATGCTGAGGTTTGTAAATTGATGGTAGAAAGTTGGGAGACATCATTCCTAATAGCATAATTAATGGATTCAGAAAATCAGGAATTTATTCTTACACAATCAAAATTCACTATGGTGATTCCTTGTCTGATAAAAATGATGACGTTTGTTGATAAGACAATTTACTGGATTCACTGATTAATGCGCTAAATGAATTCAATATGAGTTGCCAGATTGAGTCTGAGGACTTTGATGGTTTTGATGTATAATTAGCTTTCTTGCAATCATAAAATATTTCCTGAATATAAAATTGTCTCTGAAAAAATTATTCCTTATACATAACACTCAGTTTGAAATTTATTTGATGAAAAAACATGCTATAACACGAGTGTTAGAAATGAGAGTTTAGAGTACTTTCAGTTTGTTTACATTTTCAAGTAATATTGACTGCTGCAAGTACAGTCCAAACATCTCTACAATTCAATAAAAATAATACAGTAAATTAGAATATATAAATGAAGTAGAAGCAACTTGTTTTTAAAATGAGCATTATCCAATGAATGATTCTGGAAAAGAAGTTTCTATCCTCTATTAAAACTCACTGTTGTATTCCTGAAGCAGAATTGTGAATCTTTAGTTGATGATAATTCTTTGTTCATACAATTAAGTTGACATATAAAATCCTCACAAGATTGCAAAATAATGCATGATAAACCAGACAATAACAAATTTCATTAACAAATACATGCAATCAAATTATTCAAATACAATACTGCTTGTTATTGTTTTCTATAAAATAAAATATTTAACAAATATTTGACAAATTTTATTAATATTTGAGAAAAGAATCTTTTCTGACAATAACAAAAAGGAAAGAAATTGAATGGGATCTGATAAATGATTTTTAAATAACAGTAAAACATAATTTATACTATGCCTAACCAATTTTAATACAGTATTTGAAAGTGTTAACATTTGTGGAGGAGGGAGAGTGGGAGGTTTACATGAATGTTACGTAACAGGTTTTGGCTAGAATTTCTTATTAAGGTGCATTAGATCTCTGCACGAGCCTGATTTTCTAGGCTCAGCCCGTCCCATACAAATTCAGACCTGGCCCGGCCCCTATGATGTCGAAGAAATTTCAGGCCCGGCCCAAACTGTGAGACATTATGGAGGATCAAAGTGACTTTTAAAGCCCAGCCCATGCCCGTAAGTAATTCTAAAGGGTCGGCCTGTACTTGGCCCGTGCAAGACTCTAAGGTGCATTTTTACTTGAAACTTATATTTGAAACAAAATTCTTAGCTATGACTTTTTGGTTCCTCCTGCAACTTTGTAAAAGATGTTAGATGTCTGATATTTTTCCAGGTATCCACTTACTAAGCAAAATCAAATTTAGTTTCAGTTGAATTCTCTTTTGCTTCTCTTGGCATCATAACATCTATTGCCAGCATTCTACACTAAATTCCTAACATCTATTCAGTATTGCTATTTCTTAATTTGGTGGTCGCTATAAATAAAATGAACATTAACAAATGAAAACTATTACATTCACTTGTTGCACCTTGTGCCAAAGCATTACTAAGCAAAACATGTCAGCAACTGCAGATGTATTCTACTGAAAAAATAGAATATAATTAACAATTAACTTGATCTTCCAGCCGTCATTGCATTCTTAATGAAAGATTAAAAGGCAATGACTTATGAAAATAATAGGATATCACTGCAGTTTTTTGGTGAAGCTGAGGTAAAAACTCAGTCAATTGACCATCCATATGACAGTGCCTTCTTGTAATAATAATCAACCTACAATATCCTAGATGAAAATGTTATCAATATCAACATTAAAACTTCAAATGGCACTATTTTTCAATCTGGTTCTTCTCTAGGTCATAAACTTCTCAAAGCCGAGGTACTAGAAGCCAAAGCATCAGTTACCTGTTTTGAATGGCGATCTTATCAGAACAATACAGAAAAAATCAACTGGCCTTCTCTTAGATGAACAAGAAAGAAAATTGGCATAAAAAAGGTGAAGGTGTCAGAATTGAATGTTACACTCAAACAGAAGATATACAGGGTTAAAAGAACTCAGAAACCTCAAGAAATAAGTAAAAAGAATTCCTCAAAGTCTGCAAAAGTCTTCAAAAAGTCCTTGGTTTGAGAATGAAACCTGGTAGATCCCAACTGAGTTTACTCAGTTATTCTTTTGTCATGCATAATCAATATTTCTCTACATAGATCAGCATCTCATGAGAAAAGGTAGAGTGACATTGCAGCATCAAAACTCACAACAAACACCTAAAAAGATGGGTTTTCCATCAGTAAATGTGGGGTATATCATCGTAATTACAGAAGCAAATCTACAGAAGTGAAATGTCACATTGCCAGTCAAACTTCTGTAAGTTCGGAGTGACAGACATACAAGTCACATTCATGGGAAATTTGCATTCCCTCCATAGAGCAACAAAAGTATTTCCCTTATTATTTGATCTCTAACTTTAACCTGAAGGTAATTCATTTCACAACTAAAGGTCCCAGTTTAAATCTTTTAGAACAGTTGGAAATACTTTTACACCATAATGACAACACACTCAACCTCATTAACGAACTTATTCCTCCCACCCACTCTCCCTTGCTTACTTTGTTTCTTCCAAACACCCACCCCTCCCCAATACCTTGACTCAGCCTTCCTCCTCCCTTGCTCTACCCATTCATTAGTCCCCTCTACACATTTTCCTTCCCAATCCCCTCCGATTCCGTATATATTTGTATGCTTCTTGTTTTTGTACCTGATGATGACTAGATATTAGTCGAAATTGGTCGTTTCTATTTAAATAAAGTAGAACTTATACCAAGTGATATTTTCTCTCATTTTATTCATGATGGAGTTCCACCAAGTAAAGGCTTCTTCTGTTGATTTCATTCTAAGCACCAGTAACAATACCAAAGCCAAGCTATATCATAAGATCTTTATCAAGGAAAGTTTAGCCTCTCTCAACATCTACTTCAATAGCCACTGCCTCAGACGTGGTCTTATCCCCAAGTATGTCTCCATTCATGCTTCTTCCACAACTCCAGCTGCTAACTAAGCCATTACAACAGCACAGTCTTCCTGGATTAAGAGGGAATTATGCCATTGGTATGTTAAAAGGAACAATCTCTCCTTTTATTTAATGCTTCTTCATGTGGAACTCGCTCATGAGCTGCATCTGGTTGATTGGGGTTTGCTAGAAGATCATATTAGAGACCTCACCAGCAAAACTGTGTTCCAAAAACGTAACGTTATCAATGATAAACTTAATCGTTTATCCTTACTTCAGACTCATCCACAGTGCATCAAGGACCCTCCTTCCTCCAAATCCCCCAGCTATAGTTTCCATGAGAGAATTCTCAATTTATCCCACGCCACCTTCAGTGATAATGAATTTCATTTGCTTAGCCTTGGCCTCAAATATAATACATACCCAAATTTTAACTTAAAATCACTCAAAAATCTAGCTGTAGATTGTGAAGTTGCTCTCAATCAAGAGAATGCCTTTTTAAAGCATACAATAGCTAAAAAAAATTTCATCCTCTGCCTCTTCCGTAAGTTTTTCTTCTTTCCGACCAATCAAAACAGTGATTAGCCTAAGAGACACAATCACTAAAGAAGATGTTGTTATCATGAAAGCGAATAAAGGTAACTGCGTAGTGATTTTGAACAAAAGTGATTACATAAACAAGTGCCTCCAGTTTTTATCCAGTGGTAAAATCAGTCTTCAAAAAAGACCCAACCAGTGATTTTCAAATGGCCATCAAAACCACCATTGCCCGATGTGACTCCTTAATTGATAAAAAATCTTCCTACGAATAAATTCAAATGAGCCCTCTCCCACTGCGTTTTTATGGCCTTTCTAAAATTCACAAACTTTCTATTCCTATTAGATCTGTTGTTTCAAGTGCGTCAGCACCAGGGCACAAATTAGCCTCTTTTTACTTTCTCCATACATAGTATAGGGAAAGTATTGTGATCATGCAAAAAATCGACTTCGAGATTTCAACGGAAATACACGTTTTGAGGTCCCTAGTAGAGATCTGCATGGATACAGATTACCGTATCTGCACCCGACCCATACCCGCAGGCTACATATCCGTATCCGAACCGTACCCGCAAAATTTTCTAAATTACCCGACCCGATCCGTCCCGCAAGCATAAGTCGTAGCCGCAGGCAAAAATTATCTGAAGCAACATCTGCAAACCAAAATCCAAAAATTCAAAAGAAAATGACTCTCAGCAGAATATATCAATGACCCTCTCTTTTAGAAAATCCCACCAATAGCTCCCAAAGAAAGTCGCGTCCCTCGAAAGGTAAGAAGGAGGGTAAAAAGAGACCCAGAGCCTTTAGGGTTATCGGCTTGGATGGGGTAGGAGAAGGGTGCAACCAATGTTATTTTTTCTCATAATCAAGACACTGAATTTTGACATCAGCACGGATACTGATTTTCCTATCTGCACCTGATCCGCATCCACAGGCTATATATCCGAATCCGACCCGCATCCGCAAAAAGTTACGCATAATCTGACCCAAACCGCAACTTTTCTTGCGGATATCCGTGGGTCAGGTCGGGTAAATTGCGGATATGCAGTATTCTAGTCCCTAGAACACGTTTAGACTATTTTCAGAATGATGTGTGTGTGTGTGTGTGGATGGATGGATGTATGAGATTGTGGACGCTCTTAACTCAAGAAGTACTTGTCATATTAATACCAAATATCATATATAACACTTTAGCATGAGCACAAAGAACTGATTGGTTTTTTGACAATACCGGTTAACCAAAAGTCTAGGTTTATTCAAAACCCGATTCGGTTTTTGCGATATTTCTCCATTAAAACATCATTATTTTATATAAAATTCTATACAAATGTTATAGAGAATGTAATTTCCTACAACTTTCATTTGAAACAATTTTCCATAGCAGTTATTGTTTAGGAATTATTTATAAATAATCGGTTTTTTCGGTTTCCGTCAAATATCTCCTTAAAACGTCGTTATTGGTAATCTTCGTGAGGACCAAAATGGTAGAGAATAATATTTCTTCCAACTTTTGTTTGAAACAAATTTTCGTAGAACCATCCATTTCGGAGATATTTTTGTTATTCGTAAATTTCCAGTATACAGCGCCACCACCATGTAGCGGTGAATTCTGTGAACATATTCAAAATATACCTAATTTACGGCAATAAGGACGACTGTATTCTTTTACGATACGAAATAATGATTTTGCCTTATTATGCCTTATTATTCATAATAATTTAAATATCTATACCCCAAATATGGAGAAAGTCGTGTGTTGGCCACATCAGATTTTTCATTAGTATCTCTGCTTACATACCAAAATATGGCATTAGAAACTTCACAGACTTAACTACTAAGTTAAATAATTTAGATATTTTATCTTCATACAAATTCGTTTCCTTTGATGTGAAAGACTTGTTTACCAGTGTTCCTCCCTGTGAGACCCTTCATCTCTGTGAAGAAAGCCTAATATCTTCAGGTGCCCATGCTAATGTGATTATCTCCATGAGTGAACTTATAAAAGTGTGCATTTCCCAAAACTACTTTGCTTATAATAAGACATTTTACCATCTACAAGAAAGCCTAGCTACGGGTTCTCCTTTGTCACCTCTCCTGGCTGATATTTTTATGAACAATATCGAATGTAAACTGTTTAGTCCTAAATTACCGACCATTAATAATATTGTTGTAAGGTACCGTTATTTGGATGGTATATTTTGCATTTGGAAAGGTTCCCTCAGAGAATTGGACCAATTTTTATCTATCCTCAATAGCTTACATCCATCCATTAAATTCTCCCAAGAGATTAAAGTAAATAACTCCCTCAACTTCCTTGATTTATCAATACATAGACACACAGCCTACAATTCACAATTTTCAGGAAACTGACTTATACCGATCACACCATTCACTCTTCTTCTTTCCACCCCACTCTGCACAAACACGCGGCTTATCACGCTCTAATACACTGGTTAACCCACACCCCTATCTCACAGGTAGAATTCGATAAAGAATTAAATGTCATTAAACAAATAGCCACCGCCAACGGTTTTCCACACATTGACACACTCCTATATAGATAACAGAGGAAACTAATTCTGGAACATTGTTATTATACTCCGTCTTCTGTTAACAAACGCCGTTGGTGTAAATTACCATATATCCACCATATTTCCTGGCTAATTGTGAATTGCAACCCCAAAGATAAATTACATCCAGCTTTCTACACCCTTACTAATCTAGGGAAAATTTTATCTAACAATAAAGATAAGTTTGGCAATTTATTCAGGAACGGTGTTTATAAACTCTCATGTAATGACTGTAACGCCATTTACATAGGGCAAACAGGGAGAAATTTCCATGTTAGGACTACCGAGCATAGAAAATCCTTCTTACAAGGCTCATTCAAATCACACTTCACCAAACACTTACTCGAAAACAACCATTCCTCCTACATTAACCTGGAGGTAATTCATTTCACAACTAAAGGTCCCAGTTTAAATCTTTTAGAACAGTTGGAAATACTTTTCCACCACAATGATAAAACACTCAACCTCATTAACAAACTTATTCCTCCCACCCACTCTCCCTTGCTTACTTTGTTTCTTCCTAACACCCACCCCTTCCCAATACCTTGACTCAGCCTACCTCCCCCCTCGCTCTAGCCATTTATTAATCCCCTCTACATATTTCCCTCCCTCACTCCCCTCCAACACCATATATATTTGCACTGCTTCTTGTTTTTGTACCTGATGATGACTAGATATTAGTCGAAACCAGTTGTATCTATCTATATCTATACTTAATATATAAAATCGTTCCTTTGTATGTATGTTACCGATAAACTCGAGAACCACTGCACCGATTTGGATGGGAGTTTCATTGGTGTATTCCTTATACTTCCAGGAGTAACGTAGGCTATATTTTCTTCAGGTCTGATGGGTCATATTTTAGGAAAAAAACAAAAACTTGACACCCATTTTCTGTCAGCGAGAAAAGCAACTCCAGGCATGCGCCACTTACGGCACTATCTACTTCTGCCCGGTGGCGATCTTAGGAACTAGGATCGCATTCCCCTCTCGCCTTCCCCTCTTGCCCTCTCCTCACGCCTCAGCGAACACCCATTTTCCTATGCTACTTCATGGCACACTCGCTCGACGCTCTGCTCGCTCACTTGGTACATTCCCGTGCATTTTCTTTCTACGTTAAGTTTCCAGGACAGCTTAAATTGTGTTTTGAAATTTCTATGGTTTTAAAATGCCTAAAGTTAGGTCACAGTTGTCTAAATCATCATCGAGGGCTAGGAGAGCAGTGCTATCGAGAAATAATGAAACACCCGAAGAACTTGAGTTACGACTTTCTCAAATGCGTTCAATGAACAATGCCAGGCGCCTTGACAAGACAAGCCCTGAGAGAGAGCCCCATTTGAATGAAAATCGCTTGCGTAATTCTCGAAATAGAGCAGCCAAATCAAGTACACAGAGAGACACCCGTTTAAGAGAACAACGAGTTCGCACAGCTCAAAGTAGCATCCAACCCAACCCACGGATTCAAGTCAGCATTTTCATACGATCCTGCCATAAACTACGCTGACCATCGTGACATTTCAATAGGGAAAATTTGTAGACATTGTCACGAGAAAAAATGGCCCAAGGAAAATGATGGGATGTGTTGTTCGAATGGTAAAGTTCGCTTACCCGAATTTGAAGATCTTCCAGAACCACTGAAAAGTTTATTGCGCTTTTAATACGAGATAGGGAGGGAGAAAGTTGAATGGTAATGGAGTGGGGAGATGGAGAGAGGGAATTAGAGGAAAGGGGTGGAGAGAGGGAGGAGGGTGGGAGATGGAGGGGGAGGGAGGGTGGGAGATGGAGGGGGAGGGAGGGAAAGGGAGAGAAGGGAGGGAGAGAGAGGGAGAGAGGGGAGGGAGGGGAGAAGGGAAGGAGAGGGTGGAAGGGAGGGGGAGGGAGTACTATCTTATTATTGCGATGCTTACATGTTACACGGTCGAAGTTTTAGATTCACTAAATCCGTTGAAATTCAACTGGCACTCCTGCTAGTTTTAATATAAAGTTGAACTTATACCAAGTGATATTTTCTCTCATTTTATTTATTGATAAAGTGAGAGTTCCTGTCAGCTTGACTGCGGTTTAGAGGCAAATTTCTCTTCTGTGTGTTAAGTTTCATACCAATCTTCATGTTTGTATCATGGCATCCCAACACATGTTACCATATATCTTCGAGTATAAAGCGATTTGAGTATAAGTCGAAATGTACTTTTTCGCCTAAAAAAGCGTCTAAAATCCAAGACTCGAATATAAGTCGAAGCAAAGAAAACAAAAATAAGATAATTTTGTAATTTACAAAAAAATTAATATATATACAAGTGAACCTCTACTTATGAACATGCAAGAAACAAACAATTCGTATTTATGAACATTCCACATACCAATGAATTGCGCCTCGCACTTCATTTACGAACACACCCTCAAGCACTTACGAGCATCGGTCACAGTAAGAACACGTAAACTTGTCAACATGTCATTTGCCGTTTGTATTTGAAACTATACGTGTTTATATACGTACTGTTTTTTATTACCCTTGAAATATGGAAAACAATTGTAAACGTAGTGTTCGTGAAAGTGCTAAAAGTGGTAAAAAAAATGTCGAGTGCTTTTGATGGAAACTAAAATGGACATAATACATAGATCAGAAATAGGGGATCATATTCGCAATGCAGACTCAGTTCAGTCCGTGATTATAAGTAAAAAACAAAATACCATCGTTGAAGAAATGGAACGGTGTGTAACAATTTGAATTCAGGATCAAAATAAAAAAACCAATGCTTGAGTACTGAATTGATTCTTCTCTTCAATCCACTCATTTGGGCAGGTTTTTTAAAGTTAAAATATAAATTTTAAGTTTTCCTTTCAAACTACGTAAGTACGGTGACACTGTATAATTTGCCTTTGCATTTTCTGTTAGTTAGCATGAATTTTTCATACTAATGCACTTCAAGTCAGTCAAATGTTGTTTTTCGACAGTCATGTTTAATTATTGACCCAGAAAAATGTCCAGCTAGTTTGCGACTCGAATATAAGTCGAAAGTAGGGTTTGATCGGCCTAAAAAAGGAAGAAATTTCTCGACTTATACTCGAAGATATAAGGTAATAATGTTCTTTATCGTTTTTACTTTATTTGAAATATCTTGTATTGTACATCAAGTATAATTATTTAATAAATTTTGCATTTTTGTTCATTAATTTACATTTTTATTTCAATTTATTACCGAGAAACCGCATGAGAGTACCATCAGAACGTTTAATATCATCCCAATATAGAGTGGACAAAATCGGTGACATTTTCTAACTTTGGTCCATTATTAATAAATATCCTGGTAAATATATACCCTCGTCTAAGATGCACCCTGCTTTTTAGCCGAAATTTTTAGGGAATAAAGTGCATGTTATACGTGGGTATATACGGTCTATCAAGTTTCCTTAATTATTTCTCATTAAGAGTCCTTATGTCTTGGTAATCAACATAATCTATAATATTTCAGACAATTGATCATATCATAATAGCGTTGGATGATATAAAAGAATATTTGGGTTTATTTTTTGATTTATCAAAAGTATTCAATAATGTCAATCACCAACTTCATCTGAAAAAACTTGATAGATTAGGCATTTAGGGTACACTGAAAGACTGGATCAAATCCTATACACTGCAGACTGTAACACTTAACTTGCAAGTTGTTGAGTATAAATCTCCTTTCAAATCAATATAAAATGGTGTGCCTCAAGAATCTATTTTGGATCCAGTATTATTTCTGGTTTACATCAATGATCTTTTTACCAGTCTAAAAACAGTAGATGAAGCTATAATTTTTTATTATGCCGATAACACAAACATAAACTTTTCTTTTCCATTGCTGCAAAGTTTAAACAATAACTGTAAAATAATCACTGAGCAGCCAAGTACCTGATGCAAAAATAATTATCTGAATCTAAACACAAGTCTAATTCAATGAACTTCCATCTCATGAACAAATCATTGGAAAATTTTCTGTTAGAATAAAACGGCAGTACTGCTCCATGAGTTCAATACACCAAATTCATATACATTTATCTTGATAGTAATAATAATACAGTGAAACCTCTCTAAAGCGGACACCAGTGGGACAGAATAAAGTGTTCACTATATAGAGATGTCCCTTTTGCAGAGGTCAATGCCAAATTGAATATGCACAGTAAAAATACATTTAATAAGTGAAATATAATCAATACAATATTAAACAGACAATAAATCTAATACGTTGTTTAAATTGTACAAATATATATAAGCATGTTATATATATATATATATATATATATAAATACTACGGAAGAGGAAAGGTAAGTAAGGATATTTAGGGCAACTAGGTGTTGAAGGAAACCCAGTGAACACTTACCAGAAGTAGAGCTGCTGGGGTGTTGGAGAGACACATTTGTAGAGGTTAGAGCTCTAACCTCTACAAATGTGTCTCTCCAACACCCCAGCGGCTCTACTTCCGGTAAGTGTTCGCTGGGTTTCCTTCAACACCTAGTTGCCCTAAATATATATGTATATATAACAAAAAATAATGGAAAAGCAATGAATTAAGCATATGTAATTGTAATTTGTTACATATACATATTTTATTATTGAATATTGCGCATTTGTTTTACATATAAACACATGTAATGGTTAGTTTTTATTAAAAAATGAAAATAAAGTGCTTTGCTTGGGACATTTCATTTTGGCAACTTCATTTTCATTGTGTATAATTAAGTCACCAGTTTCAGTCCAAACTAATTGTTTTTGCTTAGATAGAAGCCTTTTAAATTTGTTAAGTAATCTAATGCATCACTATGTTTCTTTAATTTGGAGTCACATTGATCTTTAGTCTTTTCATCTTTATTTTCATCTTCGTCGCCATGTTCTTCATTATTCACAAATTCATTAACAATGTCCCGAACTTCAGTGGTCTTACCTTCTATTGCTATAGTTATAGTTATAGTTTATTATTAATTCCATCAGCCATTAGTTATAACATGGAACAAGTCAGATTCAAATACAGGGGAAAATATAAAAAAGAAAATATTTTTAAAAATAACATAAAATAAATAAAAATACAAATACAAAGAATACAGAGATGTAAAACATTAATATCCAGAGATGTAGAACATAGATATCCAGAGTTAAAGGGACTCTGAGAGATATTCGTTAATTCTATAATAGCATTTATTAAGTACCAATTCTTTCACTTTATACTTAAATATATTTAAAGTGTTAATCTGTTTGATATGTTGTGGCAGATTATTGTAAAGTACAGAGGTGTGGACCCTTTTTATAGGATGAGTATGAATAATGATTTATATGAATATCACCACTGCTACGAGTGCCGTATTCATGCAGTTCTGAATTTATCTTGAATAGATGGGGGTGTGATTTGATGAACATGACACAGTTCAATATATATATACATGGAAGGGTTAAAATTTTGAGGCTATGGAAAATAGGCTTGCCAAGGGTATAAAAAGGCACCCTGCCTTTACTGCTTTCTTCTGCATGGAGAAGGCTTTGAGAGAGAGCCTGGAATTTCCCCAAAATACAATTCCATATGAAATTAACAAGTGGATTTTGGCATAATAAATCATTATTAAAGTTTGCTCAGATAAAATTGGAGCAGTCTTCCGGATCATAAATACGCCTGAGGCAAGTTTCTTCACTATATAATAGATATGGTCGGACCAGTCCATTTTTTCATTGATATATAATCCCAGGAATTTCGTCCCTGGAGAGCGGTGTATATTGCCTGTGTGTAACTTGAGGAGAGGGCTACATATAGGAAGAGAATTTTTAGTGTAAAATTGTAAAAATTGAGTCTTACTTACATTTAGATTAATTATTGGAGCTACACCATGCCACCATTTCTCTGATGGTTTCATTTGCAATGGAAGATAGGCATTGAGATTTATTAGCAGTTACAATGCAAGAAGTATCGTCTGCATATAGAATGGGAATACTGCTTTTACAGTAACTAGCAAGGTCATTTATAAAAATTATGAAAAGCAGAGGCCCGAGTATTGATCCTTGAGGGATGCCACAATTTATTATTAGGGGTTTGGATTGGCCAGTTATAACGCCATTTGGTGAAGTCTGTGAATAGCTTACATATTGATATCGATCACTTAAAAAGGATTGAATCCAGTTTAAGGCAGTACCTATTATGCCCACACTTTTCAGTTTGTTACTTAATATGACATGGTCAATACTATTGAAGGCCTTACTTAAGTAAGGCCTTCAATAGTATTGAAAAAATACCAATACACTATTTTTTTCATTCAAAGAACGCTGTATATTGGTAATTAACTGGTAAACTGCTGTAATAGTAGATTTACCTTTAAGGAAGTCATGCTGATTGGTATTTAACGATTTAAAAGAATGGAGGTAGTTAACGACCCTAATGTAGAACAATTTCTCAAAGATTTTAGAGAACACGGAAATTACAGAAATCGGCCTGTAATTATCACACTCTTCTAGAGAGGAATTCTTGGGGACAGGGGTCACTCTAGCTAACTTTAAGTCAGATGGAAATTTACCATTGCTGAAAGATAGATTGATAATGTTGCAGAGTAGTTTTGCAATAAGCTGGGCAGCCACCTTCACCAGTATCATAGGGATACCATCAGGACCACATGAGAGTGAATTATCAAACTTGTTAATTATGGTTACAATTTCTTTAATGTCTGTAGAGAAAAGAAAGAGGGACTGTGATGCTGTGCATAGGTTATTATAGCTGTTTGAGTTGCCCATGATACGAGCTGTGGTTCCCGCAGCAGAAATGTCACAGAATTGAAGGTTGAAATTCGTGGCTATTTGTTCCGGGTTGGAGATGGATTTTTCATTAAATTTTATGCAAGTTGGACTCGGGTGGTTAATAACTACTGTAGTGTTATGATTTATTACATTCCAGGTTGCTTTTATGGCATTTTTGGAATGATTTATGTATTGCTCAACTGAGGCTCTACTTATATTTAAAAGCCGGGATTTAAAGGCTTTATAGGACTGAAAATACTGAGGTCTAATGCTAGAATCGACAAATTTACTTTTAAAGTGAAGGTCTTGCACATGTCTGGCTTCCTCAATTAACTGTTGGGAATAAATCTTTCTTTTGTAGTTAAAGGTTTGTTGCTTAACCTTTTTCAATGGGAAAGCAGCCTCAAAACACAGAGTAAATGTAAGGAGGAATGAGTGGAATTTTTCATCAACACTGAATGCTTCATATATATCAGACCATGACTCCTGGGAAAGATAGTTTAAAAATTTTATAATAGCCCTATCAGAGAAACATAGTTTAATGGAAAACGAGTTACTGGTTAGATTCCGGGGATGTTGGAAGTGGCCAACGATTTTTAAGCCAAAGTGATCAGTGATACCAGTGTTAATTGTCTCATAGGAGAACGGGAATGAGTCTAAATTGGATATTGCATAATCAATTAATGATAATGAATCAGAACCAGGTTTAGTGGCCTCTGTATTGATTATTTGGAGATTAAACGTAAGTAATAGATCAAATAGTTCGGTTTTTTCAGTGGAATCTTTAAGAGAGTTAATGTTAAAGTCACCAAAAATGATTAGTCCATGGACATTTTTAGATATTGCAAAAGATAAGGCATAACCAAAGCGATTGATAAATTCTGAGGTGTCATTGCTTGGTGAACGGTACACACACAGAATGGCATATTTAGAAGAATTTACACTAAGAATTGCCATGCAACATTCTAGAGACTTGTCCACACTATTACTAAAATTCAGATTCTTAATGTTGATGGTGGGTTTAGCATAAATTGCTACACCACCACACTTATGATTATTGCGACAAAAATACGAAATTAGACTAAAACCATGTAGACAAAAGGTTGGGATTTCATCACCAGTAAGCCAGTGTTCCACGACCATGAAAATGTCAATTTCCCTCTCTTCAAGTAAGAGTTCTAGAAAATATGCCTTATTCCTAATACACTGTATGTTGACATAGAAGAAATTAATGGCATTAATTTTACCATCGGTCTGGATGGGAGGTTCGTCTGTGCCCAGTCACAGTTTCTTGGGCTTAGAAATTCCAGACTGGAGACAGGTAACTCTCTTGTCAGGGTCACACATTGCATTAATTGGGTCGTCATCTTTAACACTACATTGCGGTCCACAAAAACATGTTCCTCGGCACTTAGTGAAGAATTTCCCAATGTCTGTAGCAAACCATTAAGTATGGATGCATCAAGATACATGTTCATTATCACCACCACATTGGTCTACACTGCAATTAAATCCTGCTTTGTAGAAGCAATTTTTAATTGTAGAAGGGGTCACTCCATTCCATGCTGCACTAATCAATAGTATCACCTGCAGTACATCAATACTTTTGCCAAGTTTTGTCCCACTACTATTATTTTCTCAATTCATTTTCGATATCAGGTGTTTAAGCACCAACTGTTGGTATTTCACCTTGAAATTTTGTATTATCCCTTGATCTAGCAGTTGAGCAATAGATGTGATGTTGGGAGGAGAAACACTGTTTCAATATTTTGTAATTTAATCTTGGGGTGACATGCTTGATAAATAAAATAATTTTCTATTCTGGCGAATCACTTTTTACTTTCTCATATGAAGTATTGAGAAAATATCGTTATCGCGAAAAAATTCGACCTCAAGATTTTTACGGAAATATACGTTTTATGTGTCGCTGAATCCGAAAAAGTGGTTTTTGCAATGCCGTCTGTCTGTTACTGCCTCTGGAGCCTAAACGGTAAAGTAAAAATGAATGAAATCTCGTACTTAAATATTTTATCATACTGAGCACAGTATATGTAGAATGGCTGTTATTGCTCAATAATTAAGTTTATTCTACGCATTTTTAACAACAATTTGATTTTCTCAAAAACGGCTGTAATGATTTTGATCAAATTTTGGTTTCGGTTTCCGTCAAATATCTCCTTAAAAACGTCGTTATTCATAATCTTCATAAGGACCAAAGTTGTAGAGAATAATATTTCTTCCAGGTTTTGTTTGAAACAAATTTTCGTAGAGCTATCCATTTCGGAGATATTCAACTTTTTCATAATTTCCAGTATACAGCACCACCACCATGTAGAGGTGAATTCTGTAAACATATTCAAAATATAATTTATGACAATAAGGACGACTGTATTCTTTTACGATATGAAAGAAATATACAATGAATCTTTTCATGTAAACTCTGGAATGCTCTACTACCACATATACAAAACTCTCTAACTGTATCCTCCTTCAAGAAATTTTACTTCAGGTTACTCCTTTCTCATATGCCAACAGTAAACGAGGCAGCACTGAGTATCTCATAATCACAACATAAGCGCATAGTAACAACAGAATGTGTATATTTAATCTTTCTTTTTTCTTCCAGGAAACAGTGGTTCTCAATTTTCGAATTATAATTTGTTATAATGTACCTTACTGTAAAAATTATTTCCTCCTTTTTTTGCCTCCAACTTTTAAATGTATATTCTTAATTTGCACATTATTTAAAAATATCCTGTATGTATATGTATATTTTTTATATGTTCTATATATGTCTATATTACTTCTTTCCTTTTATTTGTTGGCATTCAAATCCTTCATTCTTTCTTTCTTTAATTTTTTTCTTCTGTATCTATTTAGGGATTTTCTGTGGTTTTTTTACACCTCCCTCTTCATAGGTGTTTTTCCGCATTGGGACTTTTTTTTGTGCTAAACAAAGCGATTACACAGTTTTTTTAGCTCACAAAACTAACATTATTCTATGGTAATTCTTTATGTTCATCTAACAAAATCTGTCATCAATATGTATGTGAAACTTTGTAATTAACTTGTATATAATATTCAAACCTGACAAAAAGGTTAAATGTAAGAAGGGACTTTACAGTCTCAATTTCACCCTAAATAAAGTCATTTGTCTGTCTATGTAAACCCCCATCCGGCCTGCCAAAGCACTCACATGTATGAATGCGGCCCACCACGTATAAAGGTTGCATGCCTATGGCTTATGCATTTATAATGTAGATGTTGTGAAATCGATCCTATAGTAAAAATAATTAAAAATATTAATGTCTTGGAGAAAAATACGTGAGAAGTAACACGAAGATACCATTTTTAAGTACTGAACGAGCTACATGATAATACAGTTATTATATTTGTATTGTCTTTATGATAAAATATTATATTAAAAATGCTTGTGCATATTATGCAAAATATCCAAAATGCTAATCCTAATTTGGAGATGGTAATAACTTTCCTCACTGAAGACAATGAAAGGACCGAATGATCGTGACAATCAGACTACGGCCATACTGGCGGTTTTTCGTGGCAATAATGTTGCTGTCTAATTCGTAATATGTTCGTTTTTTCCCAAGTAGGTAATACAGCGTACATAATGTGTGCATACATTGTTTCCCTCTCCTTGAGTCAGCCCTGAGTGTCCTTTATACGGAGGTTGAAAATACAAAAGAGACGCCTTGCAAAGTGTCCATGTCCATATTGGAGAGTGTCCATTTTGGAGAGGTTGCTTACCGTGTAATTTCTAATGCTTCTGGCCAGGACCCTAGAGTAAGTGTCCACAAAAGAGAGGTGTCCGCTTTACGGAGGTGTCCATTTAGAGGGGTTTCACTGTATATTAATTTAATCCAGAGATCAATTAAAATTATATAGGATAAGTCAATAACATAAAAGTTAAATTCCAATTAACAAAATATTATACTTTACAGCAAATCAGTCACAAAAAAAAATAAAATGAATCAAGATGTATGTGAAACAATACAGAAGATATGATTATTGCAATTAGTCAAATCCAATTAATATTATTATTAAGGTATTCACTAGTTGAGTAAAATAACTTACTAAGTAGTAAGGCTTTTAGTCTAGATTTAAATAATCCAGACTCTTTAATAGCCTTCAAATTTTCAGGATGTTTATTATATAGGCAAAAACCAAATGAATTAGGGCCCATTAGGGCTACACTAATTCTAGCAAAGAAAATTTGAAAATTATTGGACCCTCTGGTACAGTGGCGTAGCCAGAAATTTGGTTTGGGGGGATGCACCATATTATTTTTTTCAGACTACTATCACAATTAAGCATTTTTGAATTTATATTAACAATGTAATAACCATAAAATACATGCATTACCGTCGCATTTTAATTAACATTACTGTCGATTAAGGAAGTGAAAATTTCATTATCAGGAGCAGTTTGAGGGGCACATGCACCCTTGCACCTCCCCCTCTGGCTACGCCACTGCTCTGGTACGACAATTATGTAAATCACAGTTTTTTCAAGAATCACATTTTTTAAATAAACAAAAGTATAGTAAGTATATGTACACAGGGTATAGGAGGAATATTTAGTTTTCTAAATAAGGGCCGGCATGGAGTTCTGTAAGATTCATTAGCCATTAGACATCATCGTGAGACACCTACATCAATATGTTGGCTCAGAAACATAAATTTACCTGCATTTTGAATAAGTATATCAGAATCACAGTCAGCTGCGATATCCTCATACCACGTTACTATGGAGAATTGTTTTTCTACATAGTATATAGCAGGGGTGGCCAACCTGTGGCATACGTGCCACTAGTGGCACGCAAAGCTCTTGTCAGTGGCATGCCTCCTGATTTTGAAAAAATAAAATAAAATGTATAGAAATAAATTGAAAAATGTCAACGTTAACATTCTAGGTTCTACAGTGTTGTTCTTTGACAACAGACTGAGTGTTGTGTGGGTGTGCAGATACTTTAATCCCACAAAATGATAATGTATTATAAGAAAATTGTGTACACAAACTAGTCACTGTTTTCAAGACTGAGTTGGACTTTTCTTTTTTCCAGGTAGTTGTCTAAACATTTCAAAATAACTGCCCCACTCCTATATAGTATACAGGTATAACTCTCTTAACGAAGTCTCTGGGAACGAAGCTCCTTTATAACGAGGTAGGAAATTCCGCAGTGAAAATACAAAAGATTCGAAAATGTTGCGAATTAGTTTTCGCATGTTATACGGCTCAAGCAGACGAGACAGAATTTATTCTGGTGCCACTTACATTTTGAAGCTTTGCTAACATAGTATCATATGTTCACAAAATTACAGCTATGTACTAAATTAGAATGTTACTATATTCTCGACCTAGATCCGTTAAGAACCATGAGAATGAGTTGGTCTGACTCTTTATCTCGAAGTAACCAGCTCTGAGATCTTAAGAAACCTCTCCTTTTCAAATTGAAATGGGGTATACATTAATTTAATATTTTTACTATTTTCTGATTGGGATAAAAACAATGTCAAACTTTAAATCAGCAACCGCAAGAGACAAAGGTGGGTCCATCTCTCTACAGGAATCGTGGCTGATCCACCGTAGAGCTCTTGACATCAATACTACTAACAACATGAAAACAGAGTGGAGCCGCAGTAATAATGACATTTTATTAAGTTATATTATTAACTAATTAAAATTGTAAATTCAGTATGTTATTAGTTCGTATGTTTTGAAAGCAGTTGATAAACTTTTTTTAAGTTCATTTCACTTATGCCAGAAATCTTGGTTTAGTATATCGTATTCATTTTTGATAGTATTAATGATCTTAAATAACTTCCAACCTGCAGTCAAAAGGACCATGGACATGTCCATCTTCAAAACAAGTTCTTCCCTCTGTGTTGCCCCTGCCATCTAGACTACCACTAATGGAAAAATATTAGGTGGCACGCGACACATTTTCAGCATAACATGTGGCACCTTACAGAAAAAGGTTGGCCACCCCTGGTATATAGCATCAAATTTTAGGGGTTATTAGCTAGTTCAATCAAAATCTTTAACTTACAAAAAACAATTGTACGGTCTATAGCATTTGAACTGGACAACTCTCAATGCAGCAGAATCTTTTAAAAATTGAACATTCTTCATCTACCATGCATTTATATTCTTACCCTAGTATCTTATATAAAAACCAACCTTTATGAATAGCCCAAAAATTCAAATTACCATATATACCCACGTATAACACTCACTCTTTTCCCTAAAAATTTCGGCTAAACAGCAGGGTGCATCTTAGACAAGAGTATATATTTACCAGGATATTTATAATAATGGACCAAAGTTATAAAATCTCACTGATTTTATGTCCACTCGATATTGGGATGTTATTAAACGTTCTGATGGTAATCTCATGCAGTTTCTCGGTAATAAATTGAATTAAAAACGTAAATTAATGAACAAAAACACAAAATTTATTACATAATTATACTTGATGTACAATACAAGATATTTCAAATAAAGTAAAAATAATAAAGAACATTATTAAGCATCGCAAAATTCAAGAAATTCTTCATTCATCGGTGATGTTATCGGAATCACCTTCATCGGAAGACAGCGTTACGTTCTCCACGGCATAATTCCACATTGTAATTTCCTCGCGATTACATTTACGTTGGTGACTAGTGCACAAATAAAGGAGTTGGCTATATCAAATAACGGCACCAGTCGACCTCCACCGATGGGTCCGAAGTGCAGTTGAACTACAATTATGTATTCTGTTTTGACTGATATTTAAAACTGTCACCTTCACACTGGGAAAACACTAAACTATGTAACAGCTCTTTTCGTAAATGGTGGATTTTTATTACAGACTTGAGTGAAGTGCTGTCTTACTTATTATTAGTACAAACTGAAGTACGTATATTTTCATTAATTTTTCTTATCTCAATGATATTAACAATATAACGAATAATCTTGCTGTTGAATGATAAGCATGTGATAGAAATCGAATTCTAGAAACATATGCGTGGGTACATAAAAAAATTGCAGAATATGGTGCCAAAAACATTCCTGTGTGTACGCAGGTATGTTTTATATGTGGGTATATACACTTTCATATTTATGGCAAAAGAAGACTTAATGATATGCACGTTAACCCAATCAGAACCAAAACAGCTGTGCTTGGCCCTAAATCAGTGGGACTCTACCTTTATAACAGACTTCCAAATATTTTTTTTAATCCAGAAAATGAGTACCTTTAAGTTGAGAGTCAAAGAATTTCTTCAAAATAAACTATTACTCTGAAACAAAGTTTATGAATTAATCAGGCAAACAGCAAATTAATTGTAATAATAGTAATGCTTGCCAGATCTGCAATAAAAAATTCTATTCTTAATAATGTCATCATGTATGACCTATATGTGCTTTCCAGCAACCCGTGTATTTCTAAGACTTCGTGTATGCTACATGGATGTAAGAAATATACTTTTCTTTTGTAGTAATAAGAATTGAACCTGAGTTCAACAATATTTTATGACGCTTTCATGTATATCCTATTTTTTTACTTTCCCTATGCATTTTCTCTATGTCATTGGATGAAAATAAATTATTAAAAAGAGGTTAATTAAAACTTTCACATGAAGTGTAGTATATGGTTGTGAGAAATGGACAACAAGAAAAGATGTAAGCAGACCATAGGCTTCCAGATGTGGGTATGGCATAGACTGAAGATCATTAGTTGGGTAAAGGAAGCTTTAAGTATAGTATGGGAAGAGCTTTATCAGATTAATAAGGAAAGAGTTGGTCAAATTTTGAAAGATAATGTGCTAGAAATGGGCATAATCATTATAACTTAAATCTCATAATCACTAAATCTTAGAATCGGAATTATAAGATGATTCGAAAAAATCTTTCGACGACTTTGTTGTTTAACCCTTCAGGCATGGAGGATTTAAACCTATTTAAATACCCCCAGGACGGAGGATTTTTCCTTTAATTTAGATGTTGTGCAGGGTTTTACTTTACATGTGCTAGCTACGTTAAATATAATCAGATTTCATTGAATTTTTAAAATAAGGTTATTTAATTGTCAAATGTAACATTAAACGTAAAAACTGATATAATAAATAAACTAAAAATTTAATTTGGTATGGTAGACCTCGAAACAGTCAAAACATAAACCAATCTCACACTTTTCACACCAATATAGTGTGTCCCTTCTTCTTCCATGCTTCATACACACTGCGCACTGTTTTTGTGAGTGAACTTTCTTCTGTGTAGGAGGAATTTTATTAATGAAATGTCTTTCTGTTAGGCGCATAACAGTGTTGTCCATCGAATGCCGACCAGGTACTTTTTTTCAGCAATGCTACCATATTTTAAAATTAGTCCTTCTACTAGCTGTACTCTATATGTCAACTGATCAATTTTAACACCTGTATTCTCCCTATAAATTATCATCGAATTCAAAACAGAAACATTTAGAAGTCTATGGAACAATTTCATATAACATTTATTCAATCTTTTTCTCTCGATTTTTCTTTTGTATGAGATGAGAGCTATTACGATGAATCTCTTGCTTCGACCAATGCTTCTCCTTGACTGGACTCTCTCATATGACTGTGGCCTAACACAACTCACATAAATATTGCTGAGATCCAATATCTGAATGCAAGTTGTGTGCGTCTTAGTTTGAAGCTCGATGTTTATAAAACGTGACTTCATTATGAAGCTGGCATGGTTTCTTTTCGCCTTGCATACACATCCTCAAGGATATACGACCGTCTCACACTTATCGCTCTCAAGATAATATGCTGAGAGAGAAGAAATGCACATGGCCCAGTGCGGTGGAGGATGGCATCATTCTATGGACAAGAAAAGACTTGCTTGAGAAACCCACTCAAATTTTACTTTTCAATGAAAAAGTATGGGTTCAACCTACCTGAGAGTAGATTATTAACATAAAATTGAATATAATACACTAAAATTGTAAAGTTTCAAATCATATTCAACGATTTGAAAAAAAAACTAATCTAAAGTTTAACACAATTTTAACATCACTATGAGAATAACTTGCACAAAATTAAATAATACTTATAAAGACAACTATTCAAATATTATATGTAAGTATTATTGAAGAAATATGAAATATATTTCATTTACAAAAGGACGGAGGAATAAACCAATACGCCCGGCGTAGTCTATACGTCGGACGTCCCCAGGTGAAGATTTAGTTTCGCATACTCTGTATGTCGGACGGGCTTGAGGGGTTAAATGTCCATGAATGCTCCTTGTGTGGCCCCAATTTAATATTCGCTCGTCACCAACTATCTACCAAAGCATGACAAATTGTGAGATATTTTTTATCATTTTATTAGCAATAGCTGGAGATTTGTGAAGGCTCCAAAAATGTTTACTCTCGCCGTGATAACGTTTGTCTTTAGTGAAGTATACACTTTGCATATTTGAGAACGTGCACATGTATAGGTATTTCAATGAAATGACATAAATTAAAATGTTAGATTTAAGTTTTAATAATATACAAACAAAATTAAATTAAACTTTTCTTTAAATAAAAACATAATTAAAAACAATTAAAATTAACTTAACTGTACTTTGCGCACTTTTTCTTTAGCAAAATCATCTATAACATCTTCGAAATTTAAATTGGTTGGAATGTCATGTTCGATGGACAATATTGCTATTTCTGTCAACCTTTCCTGTGCTATTGTAGAACGTAAATAGTTTTTAATTAATTTCAATTTCGAAAAAGATCGTTCTCCACTGGCAACGATCACAGGAAGAGTTAGCAGAATTCTGAGTGATATAAAGATATTTGGAAAATTTTCTAATAAATTATTTTTATCTAATTTAAAACATTTAATGGTATCATCTCACTATTTAAAACACTTCTAATAATTAAAAGTTCATTGTACAAATTTAAAGGTTCTATATCATCTGTCAATGATATATGCAAATCTTGACTTAAAAAAAAATAACATCTGAATCTGTATGGATAAACAATGTAATGTCATACAAAAATTCAAATAATTGGTTATGTGTTTCTGGTTGGGAAAATCTTTCCTTGATATAACTGATGCAAACATCTACTACATAATTAAAAAACTCGATTCCATTTTTATAAAAGGATCTACAATTGGCGTATCTCTTCCCTCATACTCAAAATGTCTGTTTTTACGTCAAATTCTAATCGGAGGTGCAAGTTCACCTTCTGCTGTTATTTCCATTGTCAGAGCAATTTCTTTGGCAGAGTAGAGCATTTGTTAAAAACCATTAGTACGGTATTCTACCAAAAATGAGGTAATACTTTTAAAAATTTTAATGCTTTCTGATATTACCATGTTTGGTCTTTGTAATAATTTTGATGCAACATTAACTTTTGATAAAACGTCATACCAAACAACAACACTGCAAACAAATTTAAAGCTAGAAATTTTATCCGCCAATGATTTACATTTGTAGTAGTAGTAATTAGGTTTTTAGGTGCGTCGACAGCTAAGGCCATTTTGCACGGTCAAATTCTGTTAGAGAAAATCAACATACATCACAACATCTATGCCCGAAGCGGGATTCAAACCCGCGACCTTTGGGTTAGAAGGCAGGCGCACTGCCTACCAATCTAACCCGGCCGGCTTTGCTTTTGGTATCGCTGTCTCTCTGCTCATCCAAAGAAATTTCCACCAGTGCATCATATACAGTAAAACTCGTTTATTACGAATTTGAGGGGACCGACTCATTGCTTCGTTATAAGCGTGACTACGTTATATACGAGAAACGTGGTTTTTGGCCTATACATCCCATATAACACGTATACACATACAGTAAAAGCTGTGCTATCCGGCTATTTAGAACCGGCCACCCTTAGATACCGGCAATTACACAAATACAATTCATTTTGTATTTCTTTTTCTTTTTTTATGAATTTTTGTTTGAATAGTATATGTGTAATACCACAACTTCCACTTTAAAATTTCTTAAAATATAAGATATATTACGTATTTACTCCGTATACTTCTGTGGCTGCCGAGTAAGCATGGCGTTTTTGGTTACGTAGGCCATTTTCATTGTCTAGATGTTTTGGTGTACTACAATTTCCAGTTTTATCGCTTTTTATTATTTAAAAAATTACCCATCCATTGAATATTGCATCAAAATAAATACCTAAAAGCAAGGAACAGGAGAGAAAAGGTTGGTTTAACGCTAACACAAAAGCTGGAGCTGATCAAACGAATGGAAAAAGGAGAAAGTAGAGCAGCCATAGCAAAAGAATTCAACATCAGATCTTCCACGCTCTACGATATCAAGGCTCATAAGGCTAAATTAATGAAATTTGTGTCATCTTCTGAGACGAGTAAATCAATTAATAAACATCATACACTTCATAAGCCAAAAATTGAGGAACTGGATAAAATATTATATGACTGGTTTTCACAGAAATGTTCAGAAGAATTAAATAATTTTGTCCTTTTCTAATAGAGTAATTAAAGATAAATAAGAAAGATATAATCCAATAAATTCAATTTTGGGAACAGATTCATTGCCGTAATCCCCAAACTTCCCGGACACCCTAAACTTTTCAAGTCTTTTTGTTTTGCATGTAAGCGTAGCAACATATGAAATAAGAATGGGTAAATAGTGTCTATATCTAACTACGTGTGGAAGAATTAAAATGGAAAATGCAAACCCCATACATAGTTATGTTTGGGGAGTACGATAGTGAACCTAAGCCCAATTTTGTTCGGTTATTGCTAAATTTGCGATGTCAAAATCGAAAATCACTCCCCTAACCGGATATTCCTCCTAATCGGCTTGCCACAATCCCCAAGATAGCCGGATAACACGGCTTTTACTGTATTTGCAGTGAGTTGACTTCAATGCCATACTTACATATGCAAAGAGATGCTTATCAACTTCGCGGCATGTAAAATGTTCGACTGCTATTACATACGATTTTTTAAATGGTCGATTAATTATTATTATGATCATTAATTTACATAAACATTTCACATTTTTAATATCAATTTCAAAACAAAGGGAGCGTGGAAATTCGTATGGAAGGGGTAGATGGAGGAAGGGGACCTCTACGAACAAGTGCGTGGTAAACGGGTAGAAACTATTCATTACTTATCGCCCTGCTCGCCAAAATTCGTTATATATGGGGCATTTTTTGCCACAGGACCAAACATTTGTTCGTTACAGCCGAGAATTCGTAAAATGCGTGTTCGTTATATCCGAGAAATTTAACCAATGCCCTTATGGAGAAGTTCAAGGGACCGAGACATTTCTTCGTTATAGCCGAGATTTCGTTTTAGGCGTGATCGTTATAAACGAGTTTTACTGTATTTCTCCCAATTGGTACCTTAATGGCTTAACAGCATCCACACGATTTTCCCACCGCGTAGTACTAACACTTTTTAAAGTCAAGGATGTTATATACTTTTTTAGTACAGTCCATCTTTTTGTCGAACTTGAGAAAAATACAAATATCTCTTGAACTAAAATAATTAACAATTTCTCCAGATTTTGCTGCTGCATCATTAACCCCAAGGTTAAGCGAATGACACGAGCAAGGTACAAAAAAGGCTTTAGGATTTTGATTTAAAATCTGTCTTTGGATGCCATGATGGGTACCTTTCATATTTGCCACGTTGTCGTAACCCTGTCCGTGCATGTTTTCAATTTTGATGCCCAATGTATCAATTCGGTCAATCCAGCTCCAGTGGTTAATTCAACAGGCAGAAATTTAATAAAATATTCTTTAGGAGAATATTCTGGCTGCTGTTCTTTTGTCACAATGCGAACTACAAACGACATATGCTCAATCCTACTTATGTACGGAGTGCAATCTAATACTATGCTGTAATATTTTGCTTCCTTAATTCTAGCAACAATAGTATTACGCACTTTTTGTCCTAGGAGATAAATAAGATTATTCTGAATGTCTTTGCTCATATAATGGACACAGGATTTTTTGAGGCTCTTCTTAAATTCTCACTTGTAACATGATCAAACTTTGCTAATAACTCCATGACTTTTAAAAAATTAGTTTTTATGGTCAAACAATTTATCTGAATTTCCCCTAAATGCCAACAGTTGTGAGGCACATAATTGAATAACAGCTATAATTCTCTTTAAAATATCTCACCAATGTTGTCATTCCAGTTCTGAGATTCGTTGATGTTCTCTATCAATGGTCTTGCCAATCTCCAACCTGGTATCTAACTCCATCCATTTTTAATATTTTGAAGTAATATTGATGCTAATAATAAATGATATAATGAAGAAAATGAAATAAATAACATAGAATAGAAACTTACTTCTTTGCACAAAATTTACACCAGTTACAAAGATTAATTATTTATTATTATAGCAACAGCGAGTACTAGGACTTCCACAAAATATTAACGCAAGGCGTTTGATCTAATAGACCTAAATTATCCAGTCTGCATCAATGCCTGCACATGGTGAGCTTGTCGCACGGAGTGATGTTCAGCCAGGTTAAGCCCAACCGGTCATCGGATTTGAGATCGGCTGAATACAGGCATTGCTAGTGCTAGTGCTGTAGTGGAATAAACAACTCGATTAGCGGCATATTACAAATGTAGCTGAATCTTCGTATGTGCGCCAATAAGAAAATACTGCAAAGGAAAGCAGCCGCACACGCAGGTGTGTAGGAAAAGAAAAGAATAGCTACACAGGAATATACCTTACTCTGTCCACGGTTGCCTATGTCAATGAGAACCCTTTTCTTTTTCGCAAATCCGCAATGACGGTTGATTTTTGTCTCAATATGTGCCTGAAAAAGTTGCCCCAAGCTGTGCCTTGCAACCACACCTCAGCAGATTTTCGCCCACAAATAAAACAAATATTTTAAGATAGCGCAGGGCCTGGTGCAGTCACACCATTTGCACCACGACCTGTCAGCTCTGCTTGTGCCAGCATAAACTTTAAAATTTTTGGGATATGTAGGGGGGGTGGGGAAGTGCCCCCCCTTGCCCCTTACTGCAGGCACCCATGACTACATGCATATAATTATGAATATAATGTGTGGAGGCTCAGCTTTTTTGGTTTAGAAGCTCAATGTTGAATGAAAAAGCTACTTTCCCATGATACAGAAAAGTCGAAAAAATAATTTTTCTTTTTTTACTCTGCTTGTCTGAGATATTTAATGAAAAAAATTGAGTATAACAAAAATTGGTTATCAACTTTTGCTCATTTTTCCTTTTCTAATGATATATTGCCTAAGTATAGAGATTTTTGTGATATCGTTGACACTCTAAATTTAGACAATATTTTAGGGCTTAATATGGGCAAGTTATTTTAAATCACTGAGAATTTTCATCTAAGTGCTGGCTAATTTATTACATAATTTTATCACAATATGGCTGTAAATAATTTCTTTCTGTCCTAAGAGTATCCGTGAAAATATTAAATTTTGGAATGTCCTACTTAATTTTCAAATGCCCTACTTCAATTTTTTAAATGTCCTACTTAGCTGTCACAAAGAGTTGGCAACCCTAGGTATTTCTATATAATTGCGAAAATTCAACAAACCGGGAGTCTGTATTCAACAGATTCAGGAAACAACGAATATTTTCAGGCTTGTCCCGAATTCATCATTTTATATTTAAAACTTTTTATTTCATCGTAGAAGCCGGAAATACACAACCAGAATATACATCGTCATAGACCCTTATTCCACATATTTAGGGCTGAAAAACTTAGTTTCATATTTTGCTGAATTTACATGTAATTCTAGATTATGAAAAGATTGCTGAACCGTGTGAGAGTGCTTACAATTAAATATCTTCGTTAAAACGACTTCATGGTTGAAGCGGGAAAAGTTCATTCTAAGTGCCGAATTTAAAACGTAATTCAGTGATGTAGCTGCCCACTTACGACGTCCATCTATCTTAATAATAATTATAGGAATCAATGACGCTTTAGGAAAGATAATTACTCTATCAAACTTTCACTATGCCTTAAACTCCTAATAAATTCCCTTCTTAAATACATAGCTTGATCTCACGCCTTTTTAGCTTCAATTGTTAGGTACTCTCGCTCCGTCTCGTTTGCAGAATCGAAATTGTGCTTTGCAGACCAGCGCGCCCTGTCAGACAAGTGTGCAAAGATGGCGAAGATCTTCCGTCAAGTAAAAATATCATTTATAGGGAGTGACTTTATACTCGAGTCTAAATATGACTATTCAACTATTATTGTGATTGATTACGACCCCCAAGGATTAAGCATAAAAATAAAAAAAGGTAATTACATTGATACTTACACATATGACAATGTATGAAATAGCTAAGGCATGACTTAAGCTCAAGCGCTTGTTTTTGTCTATCCTCATTTGCATGTTAGCCTTCTATAGTCTTCGGTTTCATACCAAGGTAGAATTGTTGCAATTTTAAATTGTAATGCTGCTTTGATTATGTGAATTCGCTACTTACGTTGGCGTTAAAAAAATGGACTGTCCCGGTAGTTGTTTGTTTTTCATGTGTTTTTTATATTGCAAATTTTAAATGCTCGTGAAAACGTAACCTACGAATTAAGTAATACATATCAGTTATCAAGCCATCGGAAAATTAATTGGGTATTTTTTAAAACGTTTTAAATGGTAGTTTTACATTCGTTCCAATTGTTAAATGAACTGTTGGTAGTCCCAAAACATTTATTATTGTTTCATTGTTTTAAATACAATTACTGGAAAACTATTTAACTTGATGTAGTGGCTTGATTTCTGTATTTACTAACAATTTCACAGATATCTATGGTAGCAACCAGGATCTAATGGAATTCCCGGTTAGCGGAGGAACAGACTGCTCGAAAATTGGATCAAGAGGGTACCTGTTTAACCTAGATTTAGAGTGTCTAATTTTCAAATTTAACAGTGATACAGGTATGTCCAAAATATTTTTATAATGAGTAATATTTTAGTTGCCTTGTGTTGTAAATTGGCATATTTCTTGTGAATTGTTTATAATTTCATCAGCGTTAGTGTAATACTTGCGATACATGATTCGTGGATAAATATAAAGCATATTTTTATGATTATAATCGTTTTGTTTACTGATGAAATAAGACGCCCAAGATTATAGACTGTACTGTAAATGTTCGTGTTTATTTAAGATTGAAGGATTATTCATTTTGACGTATGATGGTTCAGTTCCATTGATACCCCTTTTACTTTAAGTTCTATTTATTTATTTACCGAATGACAACTTAATTGCTGGTAATTCATTATTTTTGTAACAAAAATTTTATCTGTATTTAGAAGAGAGCCTGCCTTTAAAGTGACACTCCAGTTTGATGTAGACGTGTTAGTTTATCTTTATTCATCAGTGAATGATAATTTAAAAGTTTTAAATAATATTTTTTTGATATAATTTAACTTTTTTCTGTAATAGGACTTTATGCTCATTTGCCAGTGTTCCTTCAGTGACTTATAATATAGAATTATTTGTGTGAGAATTAGGTGAAACTACCAGTTTTGTGATCATATGTCATTATAAATGACAATTTTAATGAGTTTTTCTTTCATTTTTTTCATCATCTTGGCATCTCAAAAGTTTTAACTGGAATTGTATTTATCTGAATTATTCTGTGGGAATAGCATCAATAATGTGCTGCCATAGTGATTTAAACTTCAATGTCCATCTATTTTAGACTGCCAAGTAAAAGGTGGAAATGAAATAATTGTTTTCAATATTATTACTTATTGATACTACATTGTATTGTGCAAGAGACATTATATCCACCTTTTAAAAATCTAATCACCAGATGAAATAACATTAGGCTAATGTTTTTAAATAGTATGTCAAGAAGGTATAAGATAATGTAATTTGTCATGGTTCAGATGGAATAATTAATAAACTTGTAATTAGTACTGGCTTATTCTGTATTATATTTGGAAATTTTAAATGAGTTTCAATATATGCATTTAGATATCTCTTATAATTTAATAAAAAGGAAGGGTATGTTTATTGAAATATTATTAAAATTGAGGTATTTTCTGCAAATTAAATTAAATTTTTTTCAGGTGATTTTTTTTTGTATTTAAAGGGAGGCATTTCAATGCATACAATTTTATTGATAGCAAAGAAAATAAACTTTATTTAGAATAGTTCTTAATTTTTATACTGGATAAATGCTTGAAAAACAATTACTCCTAATTCTTACACATTTATAAAGGATCTCCCAAAGCAGAGGAACTATTGTAGAAAACTAAGTTGTAGTAATCAATATGATAGTTTCCTGTGTAACTTGGTGGAACTGCGTAATGACAATGACATTTTTACTTTCTCATATACAAAGTATATTGAGAAAGTATTGTTATTGCGAAAAAATTCTACGTCAAGATTTTGATGAAAATATATGTTTTAGTTGTACCTGAGTCTGAAAAAGTGGTTTTTGCAATGCTGTCTGTCTGTTCACGGCTCTAGAGCCTAAACGGTAGAGCGAAAATGAATGAAATCTCGTACTTAAGCATTTTATCATACGCAATACAAGCTATTAAGAAATCTTAGACATTGATCAGTAATTAAGGGAAGTTTATTCTACGCATTTGTAACAACAATTTGATTTTCTCAAAAATGGTTCTAACGATTTTGATCGAATTTTGTACAGTTGCTTGAGTTTACATCTTCAATAATACTACATATTTCTCAAAGAATGAATATAAGGCTAGTTTATTCTTGGGCAACTTTAATAACAGTTGGATTTAAAAAAAATGGCTCATACGATTTTCATCAAACTTCGTATAGTTATTTAAGTTGATGTTTATAATGATTCTACATAGTTCATATTTTTGAAAAGTTAACTAAACGATGCATTAGTATATGAGGAAGTTTGTACAATGTATGTTGTACCGATTTTTTATTTTCATTGTTGTTGTATAATCATACAGAAAAACCCATAAACCATGAATCAGGAAATTTGCAGCTGTTAATGTATTATAATAGCAATATTTAACAAACATTGGCAACAGTTTATACTTATAGTGTCATATTTGGTAGATTCATTAATTTCTTTTTCAAAAGATAGAGTAATCTACCTTCTTGTGTGGTTACCAGTTTGAAATTGGTAGATACTGGAAATTTTTGCGATCTCGAAAAAGCGACGATAATTGCACTGCTGCTTTATCGTTGTTCTTTTGTTAGAATATGCTGTGTATCATGAATTTGAAATCTTTGTAGTCCTCTTTTTATAAAAATGTCGAAAAGATCAGTTGAAAAGCCCGTGGTTATCATAAATGCAAAGAGGAAGCACTTAACACTTAGTATTAAGAAGAAAGTGGAATTGCTACAGCGTTTAGAGAAAGGTGCTTCAGTGAAAACATTGTGCAATGAGTATGGTGTTAGTTCATCGACTGTTTATGACTTGAAGAACCAAAAGAGTCAGTTAATGAAATTTTACACAATGTGATGTTCCAAAGTTAATGAACAACAGATAAACACTCCATCAGTCAAAGACAATCAACGTGGATAAAGTGTTACTAAAGAAAAAGCGGCAGCTGATCATGAAGCCGCAAAGGAATATTTGAAAGAATTTTCTTCAATGATATCGAAAGAGGGTTTAACAACAGAACAGGTGTACAATGCAGACGAGTCAGCATTGTTTTGGTAATATATTCCCAGAAAAACATGTAACGGCGGGTGAGTCAGCACCAACGGGATTCAAAGACTCCAAGGAACAGCTTACTATATTGGGGTGTTCAAATGCAGCAGGAACCCATAAGTGTAAATTGCTTATTATTGGCAAGAACCAGAATCCTAGACCTTTCAAGGGGATCAGGGCATTTCCAGTTGTTTATAAGGCTAAAGCGGCCCTCACACAATCAGTATTACTGTCATTATTTTGAATACTGACAGAATTACTGGCCATGTGAGGTTCATACTGATGTATTGACAGTGCGAAAAAATGATATTGATTGGTTGATGAAAATACTGACAGTAATATTGATCGTGTGAGGGCCACTTAATAAGCATGCAGGAATGACAAAGCAAATTTTTCTTGATTGGTTCAAGAAACATTTTGTCCCCGAAGCCAGGGCTCACTGTCAGTCTGTAGGTCTTCCTGTGGATTGCAAAATTATATTACTTCTTGATAATTGTGCTGCACACTCTGATGCTGAATTGCTCATTAAAAACAATGTTTATGGCATTTATTTGCCTCCTAACTGTACATCACTTATCCAACCAATGGACCAAGGCATTCTTCAGGCATTGAAAACTAGATACAAGGCTGAATTCATGCAAAAACTTATAGCGTGTAACAAAGGAATAAGAGTGACCTAATTCCAAAAAATTTAACATAAAGGATGCTATTTGGAATGTTGCAAATGCTTGAGACAATGTTTTCCAGATTACTTTGTTGAATGGATGGCACAATTTATGGCCATCCACCAAATTTCTAAATATTGATGATGAAACTGAACCCAATTTTGAAGGTTTTCTTTCTTCTGAAGAAAGTGAAATTGTTGAAGACTTATTGGCATTTGCAAAAACGTTGTCATGTGATACAGCAAAATTGGTAGATAAAGAAGCTCATGAAGATTATTTAAACATTGGCAACGGAGCTCCAGTTTAGTGAAATTTGCAATATGGTTATGAATCATAGTAAAATGAATGAGAGTGATACTGAAGGGGATGATGAAGTGTTGAAACGGAACAGAAGAGTTTTATTACAGAGCAGCATATAATGTGGGTTTACAAAATACAAGAACTGTTCCAGAAAGAGAGAGCAAAACATATGAAACAACAGACTCTGAAGGACATGTTCAAGAAGGTTTCAACAGAGCCTCAACCTTCAACTTCTTCATCCTGTGCCTATACAACAGCTACCACTTCACATATCCATTCTGATGATAACTGTTCCTCGGATGAGTTTACAGAATAACTGTCCCAGCAAAATTTCGTGGCTTTGCTGTGGTTTATGATTAAAACCTTAAGATGAAAAATTATTTCTGTTTTCAAAGTTTTATTTGTGAAATTTTTATATTTAAATAAAATAAAGTCTAGTGTTTGAAATTATTTTGAGGATTTTTAATTAAAATAAATATTGGATGTGGTTGATTCATTTTCTAGGTAGCATGTGAGATCAACTCTCATTTAAAAACATTGAAATCTATATATAAGATAGTGAATTGAAAACGATAATTCAAAAGTAATAATGAGCTAATACAAATAATAGATAGCTGAAATGTGTGGTTTTTTTAGCTGCCTACGTAGAGAGGAAAGATTCATTCTAGAAAACAACACTTTTAGGTAATAATAATTTTAAATGATAAAGATGCCTTGATTTATCTGAACAAATTTAATTGTTTTGTGATAGAATTCGATATAAAGTAAAATTATCATTTAATTTTATACTCCATTGATATATTACAAATATATACTAAATTAAGGACCTGAAATCAGGAAAATCCCCAAATCTGGCAAACGTCTGGTCCCAAGCTTGCCGGATAAGGGGTCCGGTACTGTGTATTTTTTGCCTTTCTGTAAATATTATTTCATCTGACACCAAGAGGGTTAAAGTAAATTTATGGGGACAACTATCTATAAGTTAGTTTCCTTAGATGATAGAGTTAATGAGTAATTACCATGTAGTGCACCTTAGATTTCAGTACTTAGTGTTAATCTTTCAAATTTGCAGTTCATATTTAAAATTATTTTCAACTCTGAATTTAAAATTACTATTTTCAGATGCCAGAAATTTTCATACAAGCATTGCTAAAGTTAAATCTGGGAAAGGTGTATCTGTATTTTCAGAACGTACTGATGATTCATCTGCTATGCAGTATTTTCAGGTATGACATTTATTGCCAGATTGCTCTTTTGAATTGCCTTTTGTTCATATCAGTTTCATGAAAAATTTTTTGAAAAGGGTTAAGCTATTTTTTGTTGGTTTTGATAGAAGGAATTCCATTTCTATCAATAATTTGGTCTTTATTTCCAGTTTTATGGATACTTGTCTCAGCAGCAAAATATGATGCAAGATTATATCAGAACTAGCACTTACCAGAGAGCAATACTTGCAAATCTAGCTGACTTTAAAGATAAGGTAGTGCTTGATGTGGGTGCTGGTTCAGGAATATTATCATTTTTTGCAATTCAGGCAGGTGCTAGGAAGGTATATGCTGTGGAAGCTAGCACTATGGCGCAACATGCTGAGGTAAAATATTATTTTAAGCATTGATGTCTTAGGGTTCAAATATAAATTGTGGAGTTAGTGTTGTTTTACTAAGGTTTGCTTGCGGTTTTGTTCTATAAATGTGGTTGATTATGTTATTCCACAGCCTAAATTTATTGGCATACTGTTTTGAAGAAAGTTTAACTTGGTTAATAATAGCTAAAATTAAGTAGAAAAGGCTTCAGTGACATTTTCTTGCTATCCTGTATCTAAATATGAAAGTTTTTTTGTTAGAAATGAAACAATTATTATGGGATGCATTATATACAGGCAACTCCCGAGATTTGACAGTTCGAGATTCGACAAATTCGAGATTTCGATGCAACTGATCGAATTGTGAGCTAGTTTACACGAAGTAATTTTCATCCCGACCAACCACGCGAGGTTTAGTTTCAGCGTGGACATAGTTGTTTCTGCTCTAATTGTTTGAATTTGTGCTGATTTCACTCTTTTTTCTGTTAATCTTTTATTTAAATTTATTTATTTAATTGATTTATTTATAAATTTATCACTTGACATGATATCTAAAAGGAAATGTAATAGTGATAATGCAAGTGAATCAAATAAAAGTGTCATTCAACTATTAGCACTTACGTGAAACAGAAGGAGAAAATTCCAGAACGTGATAAATTCATGTAATTTTATGGCTGGTTTGACATATTTAAGAGAAGTGCAGGTTTGCATAACCTTAAATTAACTGGTGAGGCTGCAAGTTATTTTGTGCTTTTTAATAACTTTTATATTAATTTTGCTGCGATATATAGTTGTATGTATAGATAGATATATGCAGGGATGTCCTGCAGACAGCCCGGTCTGACTCGCGTGAACGGGAACGTATCCCCCGATTATATCATGCAAGTCTTTGGAAAAACGGCGTTTGACATTTGACAATTTGAGATTCGAGCGCGTTTTCAGGAATTCATCCCTGTCGAATCTCGGGAGTCGCCTGTACTCAAGTGCTGCTTCTATGCTATTTTTTATCGTACTTGCTCTGTTATAAGATGCGCCAATGATTTAAATGAAATAGTAAGCAAAAATATTTCATTGCTTGTATTTATCCAAACATTATTTTCAGGAACAGGAACAGAAGCGTAGCAAACTAAAATAGCCAAGTAAAATAAAAAATTAGCTGTCATTGAATCCCATGTAGCCCATAAAGGTACTTAACATCAATAAATGAATTTTAACTTCAAACACTTGGCTTTGAAACCCATGCTAATGGTATCATTGCATTGGCCGTACAGGAAAACAACACTCAAGCACCCAAAGTGCTATGTTTATGTTTAAGATTAAAGTATGAACATTTTTGTGAGTTTGAGAGGCAACTGCCTCAGGTGGCATGATAGCAATGGCACTGCCAATCTGCACCTTTGTGTTGTGAACTGGGTCAGCATTCTGTCTTTTTACCTCGGGCAGCAGATTTCGATGCAATGACCCTGATCATTACTCCCTTGAAGATATTTCATTTGCTCATCCCTAAACATATTTAAGAGGGCTTGCCACTTGAGAATTCTTATATTTGTATTGCATCAATAAACTTGTTCAAAAAAAGAAACTGCATTATCATAAATGCACATGGCACTGAAGAAATGCAAACCAAAGAGAGAAAAGACAATGGATTGATTGGAGGGAAATACCCTCATAGAGAGATTTTTCTTTTATGTTTACGGATGATTTTGGAATATTCCTAATATATAGCTTTTTTCAATTATAGGTTAGATTATGTTTTTGATTTTCTTTAGTGGTTTTTTTATTCCTCATAAAATGGTTATCCGTTAAAGTAATTACTTTACAGAATTGTTTTGTTGCTTCTTTAAAAGGCATTTTTATGAATGTTTTATCATTATTAGTTCTCAGTTAATGCATATTAATATTACATTGAGGTTATCTAACAAAATTCTGGGCATAATCTCTGGCCAAGATGGTTACCAGATGATTCAAATGTGGTAAATTAACCAATGTAGTACAGTAGGACCTCGATAACAGTCACCACCGATGATTGCTTTGTTCAACCACTGTTTGTCGCCAAAAAAATGGAAACGTTCCATCGACATTTTTTAATGAAGCAGACAAACTAATAAGATGATGAGTCTGACTTTATATTCATTTTATTTAAGTACAGGCGACTCCCGAGTCTCGTTGGGGATGAGTTCCTGAAAACGTCTTCGATTCTCGAATATTCGAGTGTCGAACGCCGTTTTTCCATATACTTGCATGTTATAATCGGGGATACGTTCCAGCATCTCGGGAAAAAGTCTCCCCTCACGTTCTAAAAAGATAAAATAACATTACTAATATGTTAATACAACAATATTAAATTATGAATAAATTATATAATAAATATTTTAAATGTATAACTTATTTTTTGCACTAAAAAAGAAAAAATAAGTTTTTGTTTCGAACTTCAAAGATAGATGTATAAAATATGCCTTACAGACAGCCCGGTCCGGATCATGTGAGTCGTTTGTTACAAACAATTCGATGAGATCTTTATTGGTCAACTCCTCTGCATGAGATGAAATTAGCTCATCGACATCTGCCTTATCCATTTCTAAGTCAAGTTGCATTCCCAGTGCAACAACTTCTCTGGTGATCTGCTCAGGGGTCTCTTCAAATCCTTTAAAATTAATGACAAACTGTGGGCAGAGCTGATTCCATGACCCATTCATGGTTGACTGCATTCCAGATGTTGTAGCCTCTCCAGAAGTCCTTTAGGGTTGGACCACCTTCCATATCAGTTGCTGCGATTGCCTGCTGCATTGTGCGACAAGCATAATACTGCTTGAATGTTGCAATTACCGTTTGGTCCATAAGCTGGAGCAATGAGGTAGTGTTTGGAGGAAGAAACAATACTTTCACATTGGGATTCATGTCATCTAAATTCTGGAATGTCCAGAATTAACAGAACTTTAAATGGCAGATTGTTGTCCTTACAATATTTTTTGACTGAAGGCACAAAATAAAAATCAAACCAGTCCCTGAAAACAGATCCAGTCACCCAAGCCCTTTGGTTCGACTTCCATATGACAGGCAACATACTTTTTGTCTTCCCTTTAAAAGCTCTGGGATTTTCGGAGGTGTACACCAACAGGGACTTAAGCTTCAAGTCTCCTGCTGCATTGCCACCAAGCAGTAGGGTCAGCCTATCCTTTGCTGGCTTAAATCCTGAGGTGGTTTTTTCTTCCTTGGCAAGGTACGTCCTGGCTGGCATCTTCTTCCAAAATAATCCTGTTTCCTCACAATTAAAAACATGACAAGAACAATAGCCACCCTCTTCAATCAATGCACACAATTCATCAGGATAACTTGAGGCAACATCAGTATTTGCACTTGCAGCCTCACCAGTTAATTTAAGGTTATGCAAACTTGCCTTTCTCTTAAATCTGTCAAACCAGCCATGACTTGCACTAAATGGAGGCGCATCAACAGAAATTTCATCCCTTTCCTTCAAATCATCACAGAGATCCTTAGCCTTTGCTCTAATCATGGCCTCACTAATAGGGACGTGTTTCTGACACTGATCATCTACCCAAAGTTTTTCCATTTTAGGAATCACAACACCGCACCTAGGACTGTTTATTGTTGTTATCAAATTACGTGAAGTTATCACATCTAGAATTTTCTCCTTCTGTTTCACATAAGTGCTAATAGTTGAAGGACACATTCCCAACGATCATGCGATTTCAGCTTGGCTTTCACCTTTCTCAACACACTTTAAAATTTCTAATTTCAATTCATAACTATGAATCTTATGCCCTCTTTTATTTGATTCCCTTACATTATCACTATTACATTTCCTTTTAGATGCCATGTCAAGTGATAAATTTATAAATAAATCAATAAAATAAATAAATTTAAATAAAAGATTAACAGAAAAAAGAGTGAAATCAGCACAAATTCAAACAATTACAGCAGATATAACTACGTCTACACCAAAACTAAACCTCGCATTTGGTCGGAACCAATAACTACGTGAAGTTTATTCCACTTATATTATCGATCGGTGGGATCAAAATCTCGAATTAATCGAGACTCGAACAATCGAGTCTCGGGAGTTGCCTGTATTCTTTTAATGTAACAATAATTCTAATAAATATATTCCATTTGGATTATCTGTGTTTTTTGATTATCTGGGTCCTGGTTCCCCCAATTACCATGGATAATCAGCACTCTACTGTATTTCTAACCAGACCTCTGTACGCCGTGAAGGCTACATGTGTGTGGTAAAAACACCGCTGCTTACTCTGTTTGATTAAAACAAAGTGTTGAAATTATACTTAAGCTTACTTTTGAGCCTAAATTTTGAATTAATGTAGGTAGTTTCTCTGTATGCAAAAGTTGTCGAGTAGCCTGTATGTTCTTAGAATCTGGTAAGTCCGACTACTTTTATGGGGGTCTTTTTTGAAAGACTAAGTGTATGCACAGCTGATAAAGTTTAAATGTAATTGTCTGCAATTTAAAAAATTTTTGACAGTATTTTCTCCATTTTAAAATTTTATACTGAACATTATCGCATTAACTCTCATACCTATTTTAACTACTCCGCTCCCCGATTATAACGTGGGGTATCGGTGAAGGAGCTGCAACCCGCGTTATAAGGCAACCGCAGTATAACCGAGGACATGACTTTTTATTTATTTAATTTCTATACTGCTACAAACGACAAAATTCAAATAAAAAAACACTATACAGTGAGTAGAAGAAATTTATTTAATCGATTCCTTAAAACGTCAATATATTTTGTTGTTTTTAATTTAGTACATACTAAAAAACGACAGGACTTGCTTTCCAAGAAATAGGGAGGAAGACCCGTGGTATATAAGATTCCGCGGTATAACCTATGGTGTTATAACCGGGGAGTGGTGTACTTACACCATCCCACCAAGTATTCTTGGAAAAAAATATGAAAAGAGCTAACATCAGTGGAGGATTTAAGGGGGTCACACTTGGCATGTGCCAGGTGCCCCTTGGAGTAAGGGGTCCCAAAAAAATGTTTTTATATATAATCTCAATGTTAAATATCTCATTTTAAAAGACACGAAGGAAATTTTATTTTTTTGCACTGTGATACTTCATTTATTGAAATGGGGAGTCAAATAAAGGGGTAGTCTTTAGGTTAGGTTTCAGTATATACTTAAGATTGCAGGGCCCCCAATAATTTAGCGCCAGGGGCCTCAGAATGTCTAAATCTGCCACTGGCTAACATTGTTACTTTTCTGGATATCATAAAACAGTTCATAGCTGGAATTCTCATATTGAACTAAAAATATAAGGTGGCCACTTAGGGTTCATAAAAGAGTGCAATTCCGTATGTGAGATGTAATTAAAAATATATAATAAGTTAAGGTGGAAATTAAAAGTTGCCTATGGTTGTCCATGGCTATTAATCTGCTTAAAAATGTCAATAATCAGATCATGAAGTTGATTTTATGTATATTATTTATTTGATTTATCTGTAACTATTTCTCAATGCTCTGGATTTAGTCTGCATTTGTATATTTTCGTGTATTCATGTTTTATTCTAATTTATTACTGCAAGTTACTTGTTTGTCTTCTGAATTTAATTGTGAATGATTCCTTTTTGCATTTTGTTATTATTGTTGTCAAAGGTGATATTCGATTGTCTTATTATTTACATGTTTGTGGAGGAATGAAGCTTAAAAATTGTACTATCCAACTGTTTTATGACAATATTTATTATTATTTTTTTAATTGGGTTTCTCTGAGCAATTTTTCAATGTTGGTAAATATTGATGAGATATTTAATGTCCTTAAATGCAAACAATTATTTTTGTAAAGATGAAGTTTGTCCAACGAAAAATGCATGATCAGCTTGTGGCTTTTACACGACATTTCTGACTGTTAATTAATTATTTCAGCTGTGAAATGTAGTAGCATTAATATGTGCATTCAAATCCTTAGATTGTGTACTCTCCTAATTACTAGCTAATTCTTATTAGATGGTGCTGAGATTGGATCTTCTTGTACAAAGAAAAAATAAAATTCACGGTAATTCCAAGCCCCTGATGCCTTATCTGTTAGTCTTCGGTTTTGTATTTAAGCTATTTTTATCATCTCTTTAAAACTACATAACATTACAAGTTTCCCATTTCAATAAATACTTTTAAAGTAGTAAGAAAGGAACAAATTCTTTCTTATATTGGATTATTTAAGAGAAAATTTTAACCTAAAAAAAGAAAGAATTTAGTGAAATAGCATAGCAGGATCAAATATTAAAATCCCATGGTCACTTTTATAATAAAAATACCAAATTTGTTAAAATGCCACATCCAACCAAAGACAATTCCCATTTCTTTAAGATGGCCGATTTGAAAAAGTATAAATTTTTTATTTAATAAGGTCAATAACAATGGATTTTGTTCATAAAAGTATCTTTCTTCATTAGAGAGTTATTGATATTATTTGTTCAAGTGATGGTTAAATGAAATGGAAAATACATTTTTGTCTAAAATCCTTTTTTAAGGCACCTATATCTTCAAAACAGAATTTTGGAAAAAAAATTGAATGTGGCATTTGAGTAACTATGGTATTTCACTTCTGCTGATGCTCTTTGTTATAGTTTTATCTTAAAATTTATTGAATATATTCTTCAACTATTTGCTTAGAGCATCTATGTTACTTTTTATACAGGCCCTAATAAATGCAAATAACTTGAAAGGAAAAATAGTTGTAATTGCTGGAAAAATAGAAGAAATAGAAATTCCAGAGTCGGTGAATGTGATCATATCTGAACCTATGGGCTATATGCTATATAATGAACGTATGCTTGAGACATATTTGCACGCTAAGAAATGGTTACTTCCGAACGGTGAGTGAACTAATTTTGTAAATATAGTATTACCAACAAAGCCAAATGAAAAGCATGCATGAAAGTCTTGAAGGTTAGAAACTTTGAGTGTAGTAGAACATTCGTATCCAGGATTGAAATTCTTTTATTGTCGATTCAGTGTTATAATGTTTTAATTTAATTTCTTTAATTTTTCTCAATTTATAGGGCAAGGTGTAAATAAAAAAATAATTGGGAAATTAATCCTTTATGTCCAAAATTAACATTATGTATATATGTGTATTTGCTTATAAACATGGAAAAGGTTAAAGTACTTAGGGAGTAAGTGGCTCGCTGTACCTAGTTCAACATTTAGCCGCTATTATGCCTCCCAATAACTTCCTATTTTGGCCATTACGTGGCAGTGTGTGCATTAGTTGCTCAGATGCAGTGTTTCTTCCTTTCTCATTCCAGGTGGAATGGGATTTTCCCGAGTGCACATGACATGGTTTTCACTACTCTTTTGTTATATGCAAAGGAAAATTGGCGGCTAAAGTGCAATATATCCCCCCCATGACTGTGGCATCATGAATTGAGCCTATTTAGCTTGCAAACCAGTACTCAGGGTTAGGTTACATTTTAGGGACCTGTAATAACTGTCAAGCAAAACGTAATTGTTACTGTCACACGTCAGGGTTTCAAAAAAATCGTTGAGTTGTGGCACTCTCTGGACTCGTGAAAATCCCATTCCTCTGAGAATAAGAACAGAAGAAACATTGCATCTGAGCAACTAACGCACTCAGTGCCACATAATGGCCAAAATAGGAAGTACTTGGGAGGCACAACAAGACGCATAAGAAGTGCCATCTGGTGGCTGAACGAACTAGTACTGTGAGCTGCTTAATCCCTAAGTATCAAGGTTAATGTTTAAAATCAATTTATTTGTTGTTGTACTACAATATTTACTGAAATAGAAATTTCAGAAAATTTATGACCTCTGGTTCTATCAAATAAATATACTTCCTAGACCAGGAGTTGCCAAACTGCCCTGTAGGTCGCAAGCAGCCATGAAGAGTTTTTTATGTAGCTCACAAATCTGTTTTAACTGAAATTAAATCCAAAAAACCTCTTATATTCAAAAGTTAAGGCTAAGTAATGGTAGGGTTTGATTTTTGCATATATGATACCACATAATCTCTAGGTTCCTTCAGGTATAAGTTTTTATGCACTCCCCCTAACTGGTTGTAACTTTCAATGCAGTACATCATTTAGAAAAGTTGCTGACCACTCTTCTATTCATTAAACACATCTTTACAACATAATTTAAAACATTACAGGACACAACTTGAGTATATCTCACAGAAATATCTAAAGAAACTAAATACACCGTTATGTAAATGGCAAAATGATTTTGGGAAAGTCTAAAAAACTTTTGTCCTTGCTTCAAGTAAATAAATACTTGCCAGTTCCATGGCACTGTTTTGTGTCTGTTTTTGAGGCAGAATAAAAGTCAAGTAAGGACATAGGGTTTGCATCTTAAATTTTAGAAGTAAATTGCTTTGTATGTAGTATTTAATTATTACCTAATATGCTTGTTGATTCATCTTCAAATTATTATTTTATTTAGGGCGTATGTTTCCTAGTCGAGGTGATCTCCACATTGCTCCTTTCTCAGATGATACCTTGTATATGGAACAGTTCAACAAGGCAAACTTTTGGTATGTTGAGTAAATTTAACAACCCTTTTTTAGTTTGAAATACTGTTCATTTCTAATCATTGCCTGTTCCATTTTTTCAATTGACAGGTACCAACAATGTTTTCATGGAGTGGATTTAAGTAGCCTTCGGCAAGCTGCCATGAAAGAATATTTTAGACAACCAATTGTGGACACTTTTGATATTAGAATATGCATGGCTAAGTCACTGCGTCATTCAGTTGACTTTCAAGTTGCAAATGAAACAGACTTACACAAAATAGGTAATTGCAGACATTTTAGGTGAATGTTAAGTTAGCAGTTGATTGCCTGTGCTTACAAATTAATTTATTTTTCAGAAATACCACTAGAATTCCATTTGCTAGATTCTGGTACCGTCCATGGACTTGCATTTTGGTTTGATGTTGCTTTTATTGGGTCCTCTCAGACAATCTGGCTCTCTACAGCACCGACTGAATCACTTACTCATTGGTACCAAGTGCGGTGCCTTTTGGAAACACCAATATTTGTTAAACAGGGTCAGTTGCTTACAGGAAGGGTACTGCTTCTGGCTAATAAAAGGTGATGTCTTCCGTTTTCCTTTGACTTTATTACATGTTTTGTTTGCTTAGTATTCAGAATATATTTACAAAAATGCTCATGAAAGATATTTTTGTGAAATAGTTGAATATTTGGTAAATAAATTTGATCAATTTAAGCATGAATCGAGTTGTGTAAGAGTATCATCATGAAAATGAAAAAGTCGAAAAAATTCATACTGTTCTATACATTGAATTCATTATAGTTTTGACCTGTGGTGTTCCCTGTAGTTCATAGTAACTAAAAGAATAACCACTGTCATGAGAATACTCATTTCTGCATGAAAATTCATCCTCTCACCAGATATAGTTAAGATATATTTGACAGTTTAATAAACTTTGTAAAGGTTTAAACTAACATCAAATTTTCAACTGAAATTGAGTTCGAGCCGAACATTGTTGAAAATTTCAAGTTTCGAGCCAAGTTCAAACCTATTTTTAAAGCTATATTTAAACATTGGTTCTGGGTGGCATAAAACTACAGTAAAACCTCACTAGTTCAGACGAGTAATAATATAATAATAATAATAAGCCTTCTATATTAGGTCGATATTTTAGACATTATTGTCCATTCTTACATATAAACCTGACAAACACAAACATCCATGTCCTAGGCGGGATTCAAACACGCGACCTTAGTAACCGTCAGCAGATACTTGAACCATCCATCTACCAAGTCCGACTAGTAAGGGGAAGGGGTATTCCAAATTAGTGAAAAGTCTGAATTATAAAACATAATTACATATTTTCAAGTCGTAGTTATAAAAAGAAGCAAATTTATTCACAATCCACCAACGTATGCTTATAATTACATTTTATCATACAAAGGTTATTCACATATATCTGATTTATTATCACGAACAACTGGTACATTACCTTACTGTTTCTAATAGAAAATGCCTTACTTTATTTCACAAACAAAATTGAATACAAAGATTTCAAAACAAATAGAACACAAAGATTATGATTTTTTAAACAATAAACTTTAATTAATGTGTTAAACAGTAATAACTACAAATTTAATCAGATGTAGACGGTCCCTCCCAAGTCATATTGTCTTTTTTGAAGAAATCAGAAATTTTCTGTTGTGTAAAAATCCTCTTGTATTGCCATTTCATAATGTTGTTCTTCCTTTCTCTTAGAGCCAGGTTTCCCAAACTGTGTTCTGGTGTTCTTTGGAACCCAATAATTCTGCAGAATCTAAATGGGGTTCTGTAATAGAGACCAGATATGTTCTTCTTTCTCTTATTTATAGCAGGAAACATGAGCCTCACTTGTGAGATACATAAGCTATATAAATAAACATAATGATTTTAAAGTTAATTTTATTGCAGTTAGGCTTACCATCTTTTAGTTAGGGTTATGTGAGAAGAAATATTAGAATATAAGGGTTCCGTGGCTTCACAACGTTTGGGAACCCCTGTCTTAGAGCAAAAATATTTTTTGAATTCCTTGTCAGAATTAGCAAATTTAATAAGAGTATCAAGGCAGCTTCCGGCTTTGTGTAATTTAACTTTTCTTCTTTACTTTCTTCTTCTTCACTCTCCACTTCACCTACAGAAGGCAGACCGAATTATAAAGGATCCGAATTAGTGAGGTTTTACTCTATTTACCTTTTTTTCATTTTATATTTGTTCTTAATTTTTATTAATTCTTACCAAAGAACACAAACCTAGAATTGAAATATTGAACCAAATGGATCAAAAGATATGTTTATAAATCTGTTGCCATGAATAGATGGAAGATCGCTGGTAGAGCCTTTATTCTTCATAAGCCATATTTTTATTTCAAATTTTTATATTTTGCTGATAATTTAACAATTAAAAGTCCTTATAAAGTGGACAGGTTAGTGTATAACACACAAGCTATCTAAACCTAGAAGTTGAGGTAGGAAATAACATTAACTTATACTAAAGATCTTATCAGTTTAAAAATATTTTCAGTTTGATGATAAAATAATTTTTAAGCAATTGATGCACATTTTGAAAGAATCCTTTAAGAATTACATTAATATTAATATATACCTATTACATATATGTATGTGTGTGTGTGTATATGTATACACAGACACATACATACATACATACAGGGTGTATTTAAATTCCACCGACAAGCTTCTAGGGCTTATAGATGGGTTCAAGATATGATCTGAAAAGTTAATCTGAGTTGTCTGCGTCACCTCATTACCGAGACACAGTCCGATGAATGTACCGTTGCTCCTGCAGGGTTTGCAACTATCCCTGCGCCTCCATCGCTGCTTGTAGTTACGTAGTTGGGACTGCTATGCGCAGTTCGACATGACTGATCTGGCCGCAGTGAACTGCACTCCTTGATACCTCGATCAGTAGCTCATTAGTCTGGCACGTGCCACCACGTCTCTGTTGTATTTGTTTGCATTAGTGCATGAGTGACTTCAGCAATGGATGCGTATACGTGGGAAAACATTTCACATATACTCCTTGCGTACGGTGCAGCAGATGGAAATGGCAGGAAGGCTCAGCGGCTATATCAGGGACACTTTCCTAATCGGCGACTTCCGCACCACAGCACGACAGTAGAACAAGGCCATCAGCAAAAATTTTCCATCAATGTCAGATGTGATATTGTTCATGATTTTTAATAGGCCCCTACGTACTTCCTCCATGCTTGACAGGACCAGGCTACAAGGATTTTTTGGAGCAGTCACTGCCAGAACTGCTGGAGGATATGCCCTTAGACGTTCGCTGAAGGATGTGGTTCATGCATGATGGGGCCCCAGCAAATCTCAGCAAGGATGCACGAGAATACCTGAATGCTGTTTATCCTGTGCACTGAATTGGGCGCAGTGGTTCTGTTTCCTGGCCTGCTCGCTCACCAGACCTAAATCCACTTGACTTTGTTCTGGAGACATCTCATATGTCTCTTCTACAAGACTCCAGTAGAGCGAGAAGATGATCTGCCCAGGATCCAGGAAGCATGCGACAACATACTACAGACATCTGGTATTTTTGAGCGACTGTGACAGTCAATGGTGCGTCGCTGCGGGCTGTGCAATGAAGTCGGTGGTCAACACTTTGAACAATTTCCATGTTAATGCTGAAAGGCCTGATCATCATCATATCATATTACCTTTGCACGATTAAATTTCCCACCCTTGTCCATCTAAATACACTAAGAGACTTCCATTAATTATGTAAGGGATCTTAAGCCACGTTTAGAAACTTCATTCCTACCACTGAAAAAAACGATATTTACCATCCCATGTTATTCGTACATTAGGACGTAAAGATTGTGCATATCCTGCCCTCTCAGAGTCTTATTTAATTAAATGAACATAATAACTTCCAGCTACTGATCGAGAGATCAAGGAGTGCAGTTCAGTGCGGCCAGATCAGTGATGTCGAACCGCACATAGCAATCCCAACTACATAACTACAAGCAGCGACAGAGGCACGGGGATGGTTGCAAACACTACAGGTGCAACGGTACATTCATCGGCCTGTATCTCGGTAATGAAGCGACACAGACAACTCGGACTAATTTTTCTGATCATACCTCAAACCCACCTACAAGCCCTAGAAGTTTGTCAGTGGAATTTATATACACCCTGTGTTTGTGTGTGTATATACATATATATACATATATATACATATACATATGTATATATATATATATAAATGCTTTAGGAAAAGGAAAGGTAATAATAAAGGTAGCAACAAGGTGTTGGAGGAAGCCCAGTGGACACTTACCTAGATTGAAGAGCCGCTGTGGGTGCTGAGGACATACAAAAAAACAAAAATGACACAAAAATGGAGCTTTCGGGCTGACGCCCTTCTTCAGCGATGGAGAGACATATACTGTTTAAAGTGACACACTGGGAGGGATATGGGGAGGGGGAGAGGGGTAATGGGAGGAGTTTGGGGATAGGAGGAGGTGGGTTGGAGGGACGGCCAATAGGGTTATCGGAGGTTAAGACCAGGACCAGGTGGGGAGAAAGAGTCAAGGAGAAAGATGTAGGCTAACTCCCACTGTCGAAGTAGGGGAGCGGGGGTGTCATCCGGTAGGGTGCGGATAATCCTTACAGTAAAGCAGTTATTAAAAGTTGCCTGGTGTGTATATATATATATATATTGTGCTGACGAAGGGATCATCCCGAAAGCTCCAATAACTTCTACAAATGTGTCTCTCCAACACCCCAGAGTCTCTCCTTCCGGTAAGTGCTCACTGGGTTTTCTTCAACACCTAGCTGTCCTATCTGTATATATATATCATACCCCGGAGTTACGTCACCTTAGGTTCCAGACTGATGCCGTAACTCAAAAATGTCCGCAAGTCGAAGCACAGCCTCTTTTCACTTATCGATGCATTTACTGCACTGCAATCATCATATATGTGCATAACTGACGTAAATGAAGCATTTGTAACCAAAAGAAATGCTGTAGGCCTTATTTTGCAAAAAAGGGTAAGCATACTAATCACAGGACACTGTAAAATGGAGAAACCTAAATTTATTGAAGGAAGTCTGAAGGAGAGGGCATATCTTCTACATCATAAGTCGAACCATCAAGGGCTAAACGCTTTCTTGCTGGAGATTTGGATAGACTTCTTGAAGCAGCAATAGAAGGAGTAGGGCTTTGGGTTGATGTTGATGCTAGAGATGGACTTTCCGTGGATGTTGATGGTGCTGGTCTTTTTCGGAAGTAGCTGTCTAAGGTTGTTTGTGAGCTAGATAGTCTTTTCTTTTCTCTGTAGATTTCTGTGTAACAGGCATAATTCCTTACAAGGTTAGCATTGACTTTTGAACTTCTTTCAAAATCCGGATCATGCTTTTCCAAAAGAGCCATCCCAGCTTCGAAATAACGGAAAGCTTTGGAGAGAATTTTGGAAGTTAGGCCTTTAGGCTCAACGATGGATACCTCTTCAGGCACATCTTCTTCTTGCCTCTGCTCTAAAAGTGCCAGAAGATCTTCATTGCTGAGGGGCTGAGAATGGGACTCCATAAGTTCAGCTACATCTTGTGCCTCCACTTCCAGCTCTAACTGCCTTGCCATCTCTACAATATTTTCAGTCACTTCAGGTACAAGATTTTCGAAGCCTTCAAAATCTAGTAACTGTGGACATAATTTTTTCCACGCCCCTTTCAGTGTAGAGATCTTAACATCATTCCATGCATCTTGTATAGTCTTGATGCCATCTAAGATTGTAAAGCTTTTCCAGAGTTTCTTGATGACTTCTTGCCCAGTTCCTTCTTCGATTTCTATTGCTGTAATACACTTGCTGAAGGTTCTTCTTAAGTAGTACAGCTTGAAGGCAGCTATGACACACTGATCCATGGGCTGCAGCAGTGAGGTGGTATTGGGTGGTAGGAATATAACTCGAACGTTAGGGTGCAGATCATCTAACGTTCGATTTGATCTTTCGTATAGCCACAGTCATCAATGATCGTTGCTAAGTCCCGTGGAAAACTTTCTGCAGCCACAGTATCTGCAGCAGCTGCCTCTCTTTGCACTTTGATGTTATGTAGGTTTGACCTCTTCTTGAACCTATCAAACCATCCACGGCTTGCTCCAAATTCAGCATCCTTCGCTGCCTCACCTTTCTTAGCCTTCATGTCATTGAAAAGGCTTTGGGCTTTATTTTGTATAATGGCCTGGTTTAAGGGAACATGGCGACTAGTCTGATCATCTATCCAGACCATTAAGAGTCTCTCCATATCAGAAACAAGGCTATCCCTTTTCCTAATTTTAGTAGTGTTCACTGGAGTAGCACTTTTAACTTCAGGAAGAATTTGTTGTTTGTTTTTAATCACAGTGTTAACAGTAGTGCGAGGGAAGCCTAGCCTTCGGCCTATCTCAGCTTGCGATACACCTTCATCACTTAAGTTTAATCATTTTAATCTTTGAATCTAATGTAATAGCCTTACGACTTTTCTTTTCACTTTTATCTACCATTATATTAAGTTATTTTATATTTTAATCACAACAAAAACAGTAAAATAAAAGTTATAAACAGTTTAATATTCACTTAGGCCTAGGCTAATCACAGAGCATAACACAAAGAGACGCTAATGTACATAACAGCCTTACGACTTTTCTTTTAACTTTTATCTGCTATTATTAAGTTATTTTATATTTTAATCATACCAAAACAGTAAAATAAAAGTTATAAACAGTTAAATATTCACTTAATCACAGGGTGTAACACAATAACACAAAGAGATGCAAAGCGAACCGTGTTTGTAAACAACTGACGACAGCGACACCAGTATGTAGTTGGAAGCTGATCGGGCGGTAGCGTCATGCCGCTAAAGAGCCGTAACTCTGAAGCAAGTGCTACAACTTCGGGGAATGGTGACAATTCAAAATGTCCGTAAGTCCGAAGCGCCGTAAGTGGAAGCTCTGGGTATGACTGTATACACACACACACACAGTGGAAGACACTTAACACGAAAATGGATAACACAAAATGCTTGCTCGGTCCGTTCCGATGCCTATACTTTTCAATGTAATTTTATTCACTTAACCCGAAACGCTTAACACGAAATACCGGTTAACTCAAAAATAATTTTCGGTCCTAATAAAATAAACCTATGTGAAATTCTTTGGATAACACGAAATGGCAGTTGAGACGGTTTCACTATTCACTCTTTGTCTTCTTCTCCACGGGCAACACCACCTCCACTGAGAATTTCCATTAACCCACTGGGACCGAAAATTATTACCTCACTCACCCTCCTTCTAAGCCTTTATCTGTCATTGACCATAGTCATTAGTAGTTCAACGAATCCCAAACATGCAATATCAGTCTCATGGCAACCCATGTAGAGAGTGCTCACCTAGATTAAGCTTTATTCCGGGCACCTGTTCCACAATAAACACATTCCTGGAACTTCAATCTTTGCAGTTAAGAAACGGACTTGCAGACTCGGCTTCTTATTGGCGTTGAGATTGGTGGGTATCTCCCAATACCTACTGGCAGAGTTGCAAACCGAACTGAACCGCTGAACCGAACCGGTCATTTTCCTGAACCATGAACCAAACCGACACCACTGATTAATTTTTCAATGAACCGAAAACCGAACTAATTTTTTGCAAAAGTGGTTCGATTTCAGTTCGATCTCAATCCACAAAGTACGGACCAAGGAAAAGACCAGGAATTTCCATTGGAAAAATCAGCGGGTTTGCTTCAAAGGAAAGTGTCTATCTCTCTCCTCTCTGCTACTATCGTTATCCACAGACGACATTTATGGTGAGGGTTATGGGGACACCAACTGCGACAATATCCCGGTAAACCACTGTAGGCAGAAACCGACCAACAGAATATAGAAAGATCTTTATCTGAATGCAGGCAAAATGGTCGTTTTACAATGACCTAGAAAGGAGCTGTAATCCGCTTTCGTGCCGAAAGAAAAATCCATGCCCTTACTGTCACCATCATCCCCTTCAGCATTGTAATTAGCAGACCTGAGAAAATATGCCCTGCTGTGTCTTTTGTAGAACACCATTAACTCTCATATCTTTTTCTTCAGAAAAATTCAAATTGTTGCTCTCAACGGCTTGAGCTTTCAACGACATCATTCCTTTTCCAACTCTCGTGTGGGTGTTCTTCTATGAAAGGTATTTCCATTACTTGGTGGTTTATATTCCAACAAAAACGGGTGAGGACTTTGGCGGATCCCTTGGATTGGAGGCATTCATTTCCCGCAGAATTCCTTGAATTATCTAAAGTGTGTATTTTTAATAATATTTTAGTAAACTTTATTTAAGAGAAATAAAATTAATTAACATGTTAATGTTATTTAAAGAGGGTCACTCTACATTTTATAATCATTTGTTTTGAACCATAAGTGTCCGCACTTCGTATATTGAATAATCTGCCCCGAACTGTCGATTAATTTTAATTATTCTTGTAACGTAATTTTACTATCATATTGATTTTTGATTACTTTTCTAAGGTGGCAAAAGAAAAAAATTAGCAATATGTAATATGTTTTGAATTGAGCAAAAAGTGTCTTTTTGAATTTATTATATAATAATAAGAATTAATAATGGAATTTATTAGAGTTTTACATATCATAAATTCATTCAGAGTAATATTTTATTCCATATTATTTGACTAATTAACTAATTAAAATATTTTATTTACATAAATTTATTATTGAAAGTTGGAAAAATTGAGACGCCATGCATCATCGCCATTGGAAAGCAAGAAACTGTCTACTTCAATAATTAACCTTATCATTCAATCAAGGAAATCTTAATAAGGGCTTACGGAAAAGAATTTTCCTAGTCGATGAGTTGTGTTTCGGTGAATTGTGGTTAGTGAATTTTCCTAAACCCTTGATAAATATAGGGAACATATTTTATTTTATTTGTTATAAATGAACCAGAGGAATAACGCTTTGTAACTTCCGTTGTTTTTATTTCTCTTACGACCCAGGTTTCAACATTACAATGCTATCGTCAGGTGCAGATATGGTGAGAATAGAAAGTATATACAGAGAAAAATGGGTAGAGAGGGGGGAGGGAGGGTAGTTTGTAAGATGGAAAGGAATGGAGGGGAGGGAAAGGAGGAACCTATCTCATTGTCAGAGGGTTACTGCGGGGTGTAGGTTGTAAAGGGAGAGGGGAAAGGAAAGGCTGGAGGGGGGGAGACCATATCGGGATTGAAGTAAGAAAAAGAAATAAAATGCCTGGGGAACTAATTTTCTTTTATTTTTAATGATTTCTTTAAAACACTTTTATGTTTTCGGTTTGTCTGTCCATCCAGGGGTAATTTCAAAAGCGGTTTAAGCTAGAGGCACATTTTCTTTCTGATTATGTAGTAGTAATTAAGTTTATAGGTGCGTCAACAGCTAAGGTTATTTTGCACCGTCAAATTCTCTTAGAGAAAATCAACATACATCACAACATCCATGCCCGAAGCGGGATTCGAACCTGCGACCTTTGGGTTAGAAGGCAGGTGCAGTGCTTACCAGTCTAACCCGACCGGCTCTTTCTGATTATGTATGATTGTGTATGTTGGTAAATTAATTTGAAGTGAATCCATCAGAGAATTTTTAATTGATATGTAAACAACAATGAACATAAAAATCATGTTAGGATCAAAAATACCATTTTTAAAATATAAATATGAAAATGATGATGGTATTGTAATATATTTATAATATAAATTTTTCCTTTCTTTAAATAAATTCTTCTTTCATTTAAAACAATAATGACTGCTGATTGATTTACTTACAGATTGATACTGAATTTGTAATGTTTTTATTGGATAAATTATTTCTGAATAGTATTTCAAATGATTAATTTAGTTGAACCAAACCGAACCGAACCACTTGTCAAAATTCTCATCTGAACTGAACCATGAACCGAACCACTTTCAAAAATTTAGAACCGAACCACTCCCAAATTTTGAAGTGGTTTGCAGCTCTGCCTACTGGTCAACCAATTACATATTTCCTGTAAACAAATCCCTCCTACTACATTTACATTTAGCGAATTCCTTCCCATTTTTCTCCTCTCTAAATCCCTATAAATAACATTCATGAAATTCTAAACTATCTTCAGTTGCTGCTGAATTTCTGAGTGAAACCGTTGGTGCACTTTAAATGAACAAAATCATTCTTATTCATTGGAGTCATTTAAGTTTTGTTTTTATATATTTATAAAAAATTAAATACATAGTCCATATTAAAAATAGATGTAGATGAAACCGAAGCGACATTGACAACAATTAAGAACATATCTAACGAATGTGATATAGCCAATATCTTTGGTTGAGTGTTTTCCATTGTGTTTATCAAAGGAAATCACACTTAATGACTATATTGGAGTGGATGACCATATTTGTACTGCAGCAATTTTAACAGACAGTAATATTGTAGAAATTGTTAGACCTTGGTGAATAGCAGAAAGTGAAAGTGACAAAAGTGACGATGATGATAATGACGAAGTATTATCCTCGCAATGTACTGCAGATATCCTCGGAATGTTGAAATGTATGCGGAGATTTTTAGAAGCTCAATCAGATGGAGAAAATACGTATGAAATGTTGGACAATTTGGAACAATTTGTGGAAAAGAAAATGATCGTTAACGCAGTTCAGAAAAATTAACTGATTTTTTTCCCAAAAAGTAGAGGCTAGAATTGTCGTAACGACTTTAATATTAAATTAATTTGTTTTAAATGTAGTTATGGGATGACATTATTGTTATTATATTATATGATAAATAAAATATTTAACTAAAGGCAATAATTGTGCTAATTACACAGCAGTACTGATAGATCATAGTAGTATCATAGATTGGCCCCGAGATTATGTTATGCATTGAAAATGAAAATTTATCTTAAAAAATGTTAGTATGAAATTCAGGTAACACGAAATTCGGCCAACACGAAAGGTTTGTGCCAGTCCCCTGCATTTCGTGTTAACTGATTTCCACTGTGTGTATTTATATATATGTATATTTAGGGCAACTAGGTGTTGAAGGAAACCCAGTGAATACTTACCGGAAGGAGAGCCACTGGGGTGTTGGAGAGACACATTTGTAGAAGTTATTGGAGCTTTCGGGATGATCCCTTCGTCAGCACAAGAGAGACACAGTTGTGCTTATGAAAGCTCCTATAACTTTACAAATGTGTCTCTCCAACATCCCAGTGGCTCTCCTTCCAGTAAGTGCTCATTGGGTTTCCTTCAACACCTAGTTACCCTAAATATCCTCATTTACCTTTCCTCTTCCGTAAGTTTATATATATATATATAAATGTAAAATATAGCTACTTCTGACATATGATATAGAAGGAAGATACAAATTACGAGGTACTTCCAGATGCGCAAGATATCCTAAATTTGGCACTAGTATAGGTTTTTTGTCATAACTGAAGAAAACATCCGAAATTGTTAAAATTCCAATTTTCAGAGGCTGATTTTGCTCCATTATTGCCCCATAAAAGAAGCACGTAAATCGGTTTAGAGGTTTTTATACCGTATATACTCATGTATAACGTGCAGTTTGAGGACCAAGTTTTCAGGTCATAAAGTAGGGATGTGCGTTATACATGGGTAACACTTTGGGGCACTTAAAATAGGAAATTAAAGTGAATCTACCTTACACCAGATTCTCACTTTTGGGGTAAATTAAGGGGAAAAACCACAATAATTATCGATAATCCAGGTTATACATATATTAATTATACGTATAGAACACCTAATTACTTCTATACAGTTATAATTCCATCCTCTCCAAATATTCCACATTTCACTAGCTCATCAGCTGATTGCTGTAATTTCTCTGTTTTCTGTTAACTCTATTCTGTACTCACATTAGCTGCTGCATTTACATGCCTCTATTTTAACTGATTACTTGTACTGTACTGATGCAATTAACTTTACTTTGAACACAGAATTTATACATATTCACACATTAGCCAAGTAAGGTAATGGTTAAGAAATGCAAGTAAAAATTGATGTCAAATAGAGTTATGGAACCTAAGTGCCCTATACTGTACTGCATACTACCCATAGTAATTTTCGACTTATTCATATTTCGGGTTATGGAACGGATGCCAGAATGCATTCTTTACGTAACCTTGTGAGTGTCTGTACTTCATTTCTCTTTCTCTTCGAAATATTCAGAATTATTTTATGTATGCTTCTGTAAATGGTGAGTCATTGTTGATGTCCATCCAGTTGGGGTTCTTTTTCTTGCAAGTATTACACTGCTTCGTTTGATGAAATTTTCTTGAAATATTTCCATATTAGAGAACTTTTTTTCCTTAATTCAATTGGTATTTCTTAAATTACCTGACATCTTTATGGGTTATTTGTGATCTAAAAATATTAACACTAAATTATCAAGTTACGAAACTCCTCATTTGTAATTTTTAAATAATAATACTCATTAAATAATGGGATAACACAAAGTAAATGTATAAAAAGACAAGTTTTCAGCATTGATGTTTACGAAGTGTTTCAGGCTATAGCGCCTAATTGTAAGGAATTAAATTCAATATCGACTTCAATAGTTGTTATCAGGGTTGCTAATTCACATTCGTCAATGACTCGGAGGATTTCTAATCTGACCCAGAAATTTTCGTAGCTGAAGAAGGAAAAGTATGTTTTTGGTATATTTAAATGTTTGATACAATAGCTTGATATAATAGTTAATTATTATTCATACAAATGTGAAGAACACATTTATTTATTGATCTATTCCATGCTGCTTTATATGTTGTTGACCCATAACCTGGAGAGGCAGCAACCCAGGTTGTTACGCTAATGAATTGTAAAAAATGTATTTGTCTCATTTTGGCACAATTTTAAAAACACCACAAATTTCTGAAAGTTTGAAATTTTTTTGAACTTTCACTTCAGATCAAACCGCTGATTATTTACTAATGAGGTTTTTCTGTTTATAATAGTAAAGGATAAAATATCGATAGGCCCTTTGATAGTTGCATTGACAAATGTGGATGGCATTATAAATAAGTAAGCAAACTAAACTTTCACTACTGTTATGTTAACAAACTTTAGACTTAAAGCATCTAATCATAAAAAATTGAATTAGGAAGCAACTTTGATAGTTGCAACGCTAATAAATTTTATGAATCAATTTTTTTATTGGTTACATGTATGTAATTCCGTGAAAGACTACACTTTTTTGAAAGTTCAAAATTGTTTGAGCTTTTATTTAAAATTGAGCCGAGTTGAGTTTTCAACTAAAATTCAACTAGGGTCGAAATTTTGAACAGTTTGTACATCTCTAGTTTAAACCTTACCTGTCCAATGTAATGACAGGCTGTGTCGAATATCTTTGTGAAGCAGAGAAGTGCTTTACTAAATAGTTTGTCTTATCTCTTTTTAGGCAAAGTTACGATGTTACAATAGAACTTTGTGTGGAGGGGACGGGAACGAGATCATCTAATACTCTAGATTTAAAAAATCCTTATTTCCGATACACGGGACAAGCTCCTCAGGCGCCACCTGGACAAAATACGACATCTCCTAGTGAAAATTATTGGAGCCATCTTGATGCTCAAGGTGCTAGGCAAGGTTAGTAGATGGTTTTGCATTTTTCAGTGATCTCAGAACGCATATGCATTTTAGAATTAAATCTCTGAAAGGGAGGTGGCAATTGGCTATCCCTGACAAATGAAATGATTTTGTGGAGAATTCTGTCATTAATTGAAATGATAAAAGCATGTAAGTAAAGCAGAACTTCATGTTTGAAGTTAAATTCATTTTGTTAATGTTTTATGACATAAACCAAAAGCAAAATTTTGCTGCATATTTAGTTCACAGTAAACTTTCCAAACATCTCATAGCATGTGTTTGAATGCTCTACATGTCAGTTTTGCAAACTAGTTTTTGGAATCAATAAGCATTGAGAGAGTGAGGGAAACACCCACACTTGAACCATATCTTCTATCGAGAAAGTGTAAGTAGTTTTATCATTTAGCATTTGTTAAAATTATGTAATAATTATGACAATGTAATGTGTAATGGTTATCATAATCATAGTTGCTTATTGGTGCTGTCTGATAGCCTTGAATAACAGTTTGTATAGCAATTGCAGAAACATTTTGGGACAGATTTCAATGTTGCTGGGTGGGCATGTGATACTTCAATCAATGGATCCCCAAACCAAAGTTTTAACTTAATTTATTTCAGTATTTTATATTCTCATGTTTTCCATTGTACAATTTGTTTTCTTGTTGCTGATTTTCACAGTTTTAACATCATCTCAATTTAAGATCGTCATTGTACAAGTGCTTTTTTAATTACACTGTTATGTAAAAATACAAGAATGGGCCAGTACAAAATTTACAAGTTAAATATTTTGAAATGTGCAGAAAAGTTGCTGTGCAGTTATCACACATTTTAATTTTCTCCAAATATTTAACTTAATATAGAGGGTGCAGGCATTACATGCATACGGGCATTGCATAAGTAAATACAGTTATATGCAATTCTTACTAGAGTTATCTTTTACAATGGGTGCTAGGAGATGCACATTTGGCAATAATTGACATTCAAGTTGGTAATAGTTTCTGAAGTTTTTATTTTTAATATTTGTGACAGCTTTGGATTTGAAAATAGAAAATTGGCTCAAATTCAAAAACAAACTGTTTTACAGAATAACTATTATTCTGTAAATGGTAAAAATTAATAAAAGTTATGATTTTTTCCATAGTGAATCCATGGAGTCTGGCTTAGTATATTATACCTCACTTAACACAGCAATTTCACTCCTGAGAAATGTCATGCTAAGAAATCCGCATAAAAACTTGGGTAGAACGGATGTTTATTCATTGTTACATGTTAAAAATATCTGTTAAAATGTAGTTAATTAGCCTAAAGCAGTGTTACTCAACCAGTGAGTTGAGATCCCCTGGTAGGCCACTAACAGAGTTGAGGTAGGTTGTGAAATTTGAAAGATATTAGATTATATAAAAATGTGTCGAAACCTTAATATCTTGTAACATTGCAAATAGCTAATGACTATTTTAATAAATTGCTTTACATTTTCTTAAGTCACCCTTAACTTTTAGTCATTAATGTAGAATTTCTCCTACCTATATATTCACTGCAGTGGACTGTGGAAACTTTCTTATAGTTTAGGTGGGCCATGGATGGTTTTCTGTAGTTTAAATGGGTCATATTATCAAAAAGGTTGAGAAATGCTAAGTAAGAAAAGTATTAGTAGAGTTTTTATTAAAGGTATGTAAAACATTTTGAAATACAAGCTAATGTTCTATGGTTTTTTTTAAGCTGTGAATATGGTCAATGGCATATCTGTGAATGGCCTTGGAGAGGTTTCAATTGATGCCAACCAGACTGCCGCAAACCTCATTGGACTTGGTAAGTATTTGCATTTTTACGAATCGACAGAAGTATCTTTCATTTTATTATAGTATATCAAAGCCTCATGTCATTATTCGCTCATCTGCTTCTTTGAGGCTTAATTTTTGCTGTCATCCCTTATTATTAAATGATGCAATCTGCTTGTTTGACTCTTGTGCATTAGATTTAAACTTAACAGTACACATATTCAAAGCTTAACAATTGCACTCCTTAAGATGACACTATTAGATATGGATTCATTTATTCAAACAGATATTAAAATATATTAGGGATGTTTAGAAATAATAGGTACTTTTTGGACATCCTAAAATCAGTGTCTTTGTCATTTAGTGGCAATTCTTTGAAAATATTTAATACTCCAATGATGATGTTATGTGTTCTGCTGAAGGACGAAGAGGAACTACTGCCTACTAAAACCCTGAGAGTGATGTAGATTTGGGCATAGATGTCTTAAAATATACCCTATGAAAATACCCATTTAGGGATGTCGTTCATGTAATAAAACTTTATTATACATCTCTTTTACTAGTTAGTTATATCACTCTTATATTTAAAAAATATTAGATAATTATAGTAAAATGTTCACTATTTTTATTAAATAAAAGTTTAAAATGTGAGTTTATTGTAGTTGCAGTGTTTTGGAATAGTGATACACTAAAGTTTGAGTATGAAATGAGGAAAGTTAAGAGTAAAAACAACTGATTTAGACTGAGATTTCTTATGAAAAATGTCTACTTTGGATCTCCTAGGCAATCAACCCAATATCCATCCTGGATCCATATCCAGTACTGGAAGGCAAAGGGTCGGACAAAGGACGGCAACATCAACACAAGCCACTCAGCTCATAGGTGGTGGCATTTCTCCAACACTTTTCACCTCATCAGTAAGCATTCACAAATTTTTAAAATGTTAATTGATTTTGTATTTGTGTATATATTATGGTAGCAGGATCAGTTTGTTGTAAGAAATGAGCAAATAAAAGTATTTCATAATTGCACTCTTCAGATCCAGAATATTGACTTTGCTCTTTTGTCCACTCATTCAGAACTCTTATTTGAGTATTATGTTCCAAGTTTACCTCATCAAGTATTAATGGATGACTGATGCCACTGGCCTTACACATGGTGTAACTTTGATTGCTGACTATCTAAGACATCTTAATCATTTGTAATATTTTTTATTTCCTTGGCAGTTGTTTCATTGTAAAACTTAGATCTGAGAATTAAGGAGTTGTAAAGGTGCAGAGTATGTATGAATTCTTTTGCAATCTTCCTCCCGTCCTTCCTTCCCTTCTGGCGGATGTTAGCGTCAGTGGTCCCTCCTCCCGTTACCCTGCCTCATATCCTGCTATTGATGTGAATGCTTACCCAGTCACCCCACCCATCCTACCAGCCTTTGCACACCTCCCCAATAATGATGCTTGCACCGAACTTTGAACATTAGTGGCGTCATTGTTAACCAATGGAAAGAACCCACGGAGAGTCACGTGGGGACGCCACTAAGAAACACCGTGAATATTATGGTAACGCGCGGTGGTGAGCGGAAGTCGGAGGTTGTCAGTGGGAGTCGGCAGATGATGGTCGGCCGTTGCCGGTCGACAGTCGTGGAGTGCAAAATGTAACTTTGGGGAGCAATAAAGAGTAACCTTTTTTCGGAAGTAAAGTCCTTTTATTGGTGACTCTCCTGAACAGGGCCCAAACCCATAGAGGATTTACAGAGTTATTTAAACTTCAAATTGAATAAACCATCAATATTTACACTTTTGATTATTTCTGATTTTCTATGTACACTGATTTGACATTCGTGGCATATAAACTTGTCCATTTGCTGATTTCGCCTGCAGCATAATATGTAAGTCATTGCTGTCTGTAAGTAAGCAGTGGAGTTGCAGCATTACTGAATTGTGACATTTGCGATGATTTTTAAGATGACCTCTGCAAATGTTAAGGGCATACTGTGTAATAGTTTCACATAAGGTGTGAGACAAGAAAAGACAAGAGTAATGGAAAGAATTAGGTCCACAATTTTTTTAGCACAGTTTGTTGAGGTATTTCATGTGATTTGTTTCTGGTTTACCCCTTTTAGCCCTGAAAATGGAGTTAAAACTAAAATGCAGAGAAATCAGTGTTGAACGAAGAATTTGTGGGTAAATCTGAAGCCATGTTTTTTGCTTTATCGTTCTACCCACAACTTATGCATGTGATACATGGAAAATAATGTCCAAGAGAAAATAAATGGCAAAGGTATTCTTATTGAGTTTTATTAGACGTACAAAGTGAGGCACACAAATCATTATGCAACTCAATTCCTTCACATGCACAGAGAAGTGGCAAACGAGCTTACTCAAAATTCCAAGTGGAAACCTACCACTGTAGACAATATCCAAATGTTTTTAGCCCACTTTTATCTTGAAGTCATTGTTAAAAATAAAGAAATATCTGTAATTTCTTCAATAATATAACTTTTAGGATAATCTGTTATTTTATAAAACACTGAGTATATTGTCGAAATAAAAAAGATTTTATTTTTTTATTTAAACATAATTTCACATACAGCATGTGAAATGTTAATGGTAGACAAAGAGATAAATCAACATATATCACAACATCCATGCCCGAAGCGGGATTTGAACCCGCAGCCTTTGGACTAGAAGGCAGGCACACTGCCAACCAGTCTAACCCGGCTGTGTTTAAATAAAGATTTGTGGAATTACCAAGTAAATCCTTTTTATTTTGACAATATGAAGAAATTCCATCAAGTTACACCTGAGACTGTTAACACTGAGGGTAGCTATTTCGCAACTTTTGGAATTTCTGTATTCTACCAACGACGTTACTGACATTGTAAACATTCCCTCGAAATTGATAAAATTAAGTTTTATGCTACCTGCAGAAAAAATTATACTATGCCCACTTTTATGAATTGCCATATCTGCCCGATTACAAGCCGATGTTTTTTGTCAAAATCTATCATGAAAAAATCGCCCCTCAGCTTAAATGCGAGTCCGAGGAAAATTTGGGTTATGGTTAAATCTCATAGTCACCCATAGATGGCAGCACGTCTCTCATTTCCATCGCGTTCAAATGATAGTACTATATTTTTCGTAAAGTAAATATTTGACGTAGAATCAATATTAACCCTCTCACAGCCAGCCGTCCAAAACCGCCCGAAAAATATGCTTTCAAATTTACCTCCAAAAACTGTGACTTTCACTTTTCCTGACGGAAATGACGTCGTATACCATAGAAACATGAGACGTAGCGTCAGCATAGAGTGTTTGGTGTACTTTTTCGAAGTGTGTACAAATTTGCTTTCCGAACTTTCATTCAAAGTTTTTTATTTTTTCGGTATAAAAACCACCCCAAATGCCGATAGTAATTCTTCTACTTCCAACTATGATGTAAATTATAGTTCGGGTAGTGAATTTTTCGCATTTGATGTAGAAGACAAAGTTTTCCTGAGAACGAATTCTTCTGCAGAACCTCGCAGTTGTTTACAATACAAGTCAGATATTGATATTAGCAACATTTCGGATGATGAAGTTAGTATATCTGGGGTTGATGCTGAAAATGTTTTTTGGATGAAGAAACGGAAGAATATCCAGTGGAATGATTCATTGGAGTCCGTAAAAACAACATTATTTCTCAATAAATATCTTTTAATTGTAAATGTATAACTGTTTTATTTAATGTTTCCCGAAATTGGAGGCCATCTTGGATTATTTCGGACTTTTGGGGTCAGCAGAGCGCAGCATCTTTGGTCGTGAGAGGGTTAATGAATAAATAATAAAGGCTTTGTTACCGTTTAAGGCTGGGTTTTTCACATTATTTGAGTGGTCACATTATTTGCGTAGATTGACTATGCAGACGATTATGCAAAATGCGTTGATGGCTTTGTATGCTCAACTGTTTGAATTTCGGTAAAACTTTACATGGAATGTGTATAATTATAAAAATGCAATTTCTTAAGGCAATGTAAATGCTAATTTCATTGGAAATAGACTTGGATGAAAAATTTTCATACTTAATTATACATACAGGCAGACCTTATCTTTCATGGGGGTTATGTTCCTGAAAACACTCCAACAGATGAAATTGCAAAAGAGAAGTAATTAAGGCAATGGGAAATACAGGGTTTGGTTCCCATCCCAGCAAGAACATATTATTTGTCCTCTGTATTCACAGAAAAATAGAGAAAGAGACAGAAATGAACGTCAATGAAAGAGAGACAAACAAGATAAAAGAACATGAAAAAAGTATCAGAAAATAAAATAGTATTTAAGTTCTGTAGTAGACCTGAGAAAAATTAATGGTGGTTGCCTAACTTGCAGGAGCTAATTTCCAAATACGGCAGACCTCGTCTTTCTCAGGGTGTTACATTCCTGAAAAACTCAGCAAAACAATCAATAATAAATGATGCGTAAAATGCAGAACTTAAGCGTTAGAAATACGTCAAACCTGAGCAATTACCTCAATGATCCCGAACAGGAAGGGTGAAGAGTTGAGGGTTGAGTCTTTCCCCTCGGGACTCCCCTGTCGTCAGAAAGAAAGCTCCTGAACGGTGATACCAACTTATATTTTGCAACTTTTCACATGTGAAGGGGCACAAAAGTGTGGGAGGATTGCACCCCAAAAATATTTAAAAGTATATATAAGACACGTATGTCTAATTTTTTTAATTATCCATATATATTACATTAATGCATTTACATAAATATTTTTGCATATTAGAATAATCCACCAATATTTTTTCAGGCCTATGAGAGAAAACATGAGGAAAAGGCAATTCATTCCACATAAAAAATTTCGCATAGCCTTTTCTGTGATATTTCTCCGACAAAGAGCGAAACATGAGAACACGAAAGACAAAACTGGTTGCAAATGCGGAACGACAAAAGATTGAAATACATGAAAGATGAGGTCTATCTTATCACTTGAAATCACAACAAATACTACACTTTGAATCATTCAGGTGAGGTCATAATAACAGTGTTAACACCCACATAGATTGCATTGATTTATGCTTTACAACAGCGCATACAATATTCTTTTTTTTTAATTTCGTTATACGAAGGTTTGTTTTTAGTGGAACGAGTGCGATTTTTATTTTGTAATTGGGAGGTTTTGTAATTAATGGAGGTTTGTAATATAGAGATTTTCTATATAGTTTTATTAGTGAATTTTTTGGGACCGGCGATAATTTTCATTATATGGAGTTCTTCATTCTAAGGGAGTTCGTAAGGTAGAAGTTTTACTGTATATAGATTATTGTGCTTAGGTTAGTTTAGGTTATGTTAGGTTAGCTAAGATAAAGTGTATGTATGTCAAGGTAAGGGTTTTTGTGTGAGAATGTGTGTACACACTATGTAACCATATTCGTTAGAAAATAATGTTGTAAATGGAGATGCATTTCTGTAATGTAAAAGCCAATATTTTAAAAATCTAAATCAAGTTAGAATATTGCATCATTGCATTTATACATTAACTAACACTAAATTCAGACATGCATACTACATTCAAGCAAATAAATATCAAAACTTAAAAATAATAATTTAAAGAAGACATGACAAACACAGTATTCTCCTTCTTTGATAATTTTTGCCAGAGACCTAGGAAATTCATTTGCTGCAACATCTGCACTTGTAGCTTCACCTGTCACTTTGATGCTATGTAGCCTAGCAGTGATGTTAAATCTGCATAACGGTCCCAGCTTGCATTTAATGGTTCACTATCACTTGCACTAGAACTTCCTCCCATACTATTTTTTAAATCTCTGTGAAGTCTCCTAGCTTTTTTTGGAAATCATGTTTATTTTCACTAAAATTTTAAAAATATGAAAGCACTCTCAAAACTCAAGACGTCACAAATGTTTTGTGTGTTGGCATGTGAGATACTAACTGAAGTTATCACGAGAGTTAGCAGTAAGGGTTCTTGGTGTGCTTAAAACTTTAACCCTTCAAGCGCGCAGGACATTTACTTAAATCCTGTGTTTGAGGTCATAAAGAGATTTTTAAAAATTTGCAAAAATGCACTATTTCGATTCCTGAAAATTGAAAAATTCGTAATTTTTTCATTTTTATCGGATTTGTATAAAATTTTTTGAATATTTTAGTAGATCATAACATTTATAAACAATTTCTTTTACATTATCTTACATTAAGCACAATCTTTATAGGAGAGAAGAGAAATACGTAAATTGCCGACCAGTTAGCATGCACCCGTGCTTTCATATATCATTCAGTATTACGAAAACTATAAACGGCATTGATATTCAGTCTTTTTTAAAATAATATTTCAGCTTTTATTAACATTTCATTCGCTGGATGTACCTACCTAAACCAAATAGAAAAAATGTTTCTCGCAGGTCAACTTTTTCAGGTTTTAACAAAATTTGAAATAAATTTTACGTTTCATATATTTTTAAAAGACATTTCATAAAGCTTATGAAGTTTTGAGTTGTACAGTAGTCATTCATAGTCATTCTAGAATTTGCATGGTGAAATTTGTCCTATTTTGTTGAGTAGAAACGGAGCTATGATGTTGTATGTATCAGAATGTACGCGTAATAAGAAAATTAGAAGTTAAAAGTTTTTTAACCCATTCAACGCGGCACGGAAAATCCGAGGTCTTTGCCGGTGGCTGAATCCAGTTTCCTTACATTTCCAGTAGAACTTAGTGCAAGAAATGCAGATATGAAAAAATTTAACGAAAAAACGCAAAAATAGATTTTTAACGATTTTTTGAAATACTTACCGATACAACGAGTTATTACAGAAAAAATACGCAAATCGTCGAAAAAAAGTAATAATATAAAAATGAATTTTCCTATAATATAAAAAGGACCTGGAAAGAAAAGAAAACAACCTTTAATCGATAATAAAACGACTAATTTTCATTCACTGACGGTAATTTGAATCGAGTACTTAGCGAAAAATTATTAGAGGAAAAACACGCAAATCGTCGAAAAAATTAACGATGTACAAATGAATTTTCTTATAATATAAAAAGGAATTGGAAAGAAAATAAAATAACCTTTAATTCATAATAAAACTAATTCTCAATCACTATAGGAAAATCAGAGTGAGTACGTAGCCAAAAAAAGAAAAAGTCGAAAATCCGAAGAAAATCTACCAATTACAAAACGGACTTTTCTCAAGCGCTGGTTAGGGTCAAACTGATGGCTGGAGATGCATAGGAAACTCATTCCGCCGGCGGTCCCTTACCCAGACCGCTAGAAACAGATGTAGCGCTATGACTGGAATTCCAGTCATGCCGCCAGCCGATTGAACCACGATGACTGGAATTCCAGTCATGCCGCATGGAATGGGTTAAAAAGGCATTTCCTTTATCCCATTTACCATGAAATTTACAAGAAAATATAACTTCAATGAATCATCTCTATTGAATTTTTTTTAGTAGCATTCACTTCAGACTAACTTCTTGAGAGTGACAAGAGAATATTTCTCCTTCGAAAACCCGAGACTAAGGGCATGACGCAACGCTCGCTCTGAAACTTTCGCTTACTCGCATCTTCAGTGATTTATTTTTGTAAACAGACCTTGGACTCAAGAAGAGACTTCTTCTCTCTCATACTGTAATGGTCTCAAGCATCAAAAGAATTGCTTAAGCTAGCACATGACCCGAAGAGAGCCGAACAATGGTTTTCGTTGTTCGGCTGCCCTTGTCTTATACCTCTTAACCTCTGACTCATAAGAAAAATCAAAGAAAGAAAGTTTGTGGGCAGATGAGTAGTCTAGATCTTGTTTCACTTTGTAGTAGCATTCGTGTCAAGATACGGTTCCTGTCAGCATTGGATAGGAGATTTTTAGAAGACGCGATTCCCCAATTCGCAAAAAATCAATCACAAAATTTGAGGCACATTAAGTGTAATAAAAAAGACAAAAAGGTCACAGATTGATGACAGATAGTTAGGCCAAATATATAAATGTTATCCATATTTAAGAAAATTTACTGTGTCGAAAAAATAAAGAAAGCTAGCGACCTCTGCGACGTACCCAATACGCATGACGATGCTGACGGGTTAAACACATCTCCCATTTGCGCTCCTCAGAGCAATAACGTCTTTTGTGAGTCAGTGCGTTTAAGATGACATAAACTATAAAACAAAATGAGTTAGTGGATGCTTATTAAAGCTAGCTGAGTTCTGTTTATAAACATTTCGAGAGGCTAGCCTTCTCTAAGTTATTTATATAGGGAAGGCAGATCCACTGACCATGAAGGTCAAGGGTTGGGTTATGCTCCACCTTAGCTCTCTCAACCTTGTCTGTTTACCCAAGTGCACGAGGATCGATGTACGTATCAGCGGATGTACATTAACCAGATGCTGCCTGTAATCATGCCTGGCTCAGAGGCATGGTACACTGGTTCACATTTTCGGATTACCGTATGTACTCGTGTATAGTACGAGTTTTTACGACCAAATTTTTATTGCAAAAATTGGGGATCGTACTATACAAGAGTAATGCATTTGAGGATTTAAAATTCATGTATCTTCACGGGCATTTTCGGTGAAGTTATGCCACCCGCACGCATTCTAATGATAGGCTAACCTTAACAGTGAGGTCCTTTATCGTTGTTATGTTGCTTCGTGAAGAGTAGAATCTTTTTCATATATACAGCTTCAAATTCACAAATACTTGATATAAGTGACGATTTACGGGCACTTCCTTTCTTTAATTTTATGTATGTACATCTTTGTTTGCGTCTTTTTACAAGGGATGGATTGGAACGAGTTGGACTAAAAGATCGAAGACGGCGTAACTTTATGGAATTTCGACATCTCGGAAAAAAGAAATTACTTTGTAATATTCAACAGTCTTTATTGTTTCTTCAATCACACACCAATCGGTTTCCACTACAAAGTCATTCTAAAAGTGTTACGTCGGTTAGTAACACCATTAGAATGATTTTGTAGTAGAAACCGGTCGGTGTGTAATTGAAGAAACAATAAAGACTGTGGAATATTACAAAGTAATTTCTTTTTATCCGTTATCCCTACCTATTAAATAGATGAGCGGTTGGAACCATTACGTACGCGGAACGTAATCAAGACGTACTAGAATTGAAACGATTTTATTTCATCTTGCGCAATCATGATTCATATCACTTTTTATTAAATGTTTTAGGAGTAAGATACTTAACCTATCCGAATTTTAGTGTACTCGCAAGAAATACTATTTACGACCTATTCCATGGTGGTGTGGAAAATCAAGGTTGTTCGATATATCTCGCTCGTAACCATTGAGCTATCGAAACGAAATATATCGACCATGGTGAAAAGCTGGGGTCGTACTATAAACGAGATATATGAAAAAATCAGGTTTATTCACCAAAAAACCAGGGGTCGTACTATACATGGAGTCGGCATATACACGAGTATATACGGTATTTTATCTTTATTTTTCAAAATAGTCTTTACAGATGACTCACTAAGGCTAAATGCATGGCCAACCATGATAGTGCAGTGTGGGACCCTGTATCCAGCATGCTTGGGACCTGAGGGTTGTCGGATAGGGGGTTTTTCCGGAATTTGGATAACCAGGCCTAAAATGTACAAACAAATGCGCAACCTAGCACTGTTATCTGGTTGCTGATTCCTCTGGTGCAACAACAGTTTTTCTAGGAATATACCTCCAATATAAAGAAGTCTCGTCAGCATTATACACCTGCTCTGCAGTAAAAATGTGAGCAAAAATCACGAGAATACAAGCCTTCACCATCGACTGGTTATAAAACACATCAGTGGTGCCACCAACAAACACAAATTACTTGGCGCGCATTTTAAATATTACACTTTGTCGGTTTCCAGTTTTCGGACCGTTCCGGATACAGGGTCCTAGACTACTGTACCTACACCCGATTCCATACACCTCAAAACCTTCAATTTAACCTCAAGGGTGATACTCTTAGGTTGGATTTTTTATTCACTTTGTACACTAGCACTCGTTACTAGATAAGGAGCCATGGTTAATGAAATAAATCCCTTTTAACTTTTTAAAATTTAAGTAGAGTGAATAAAAGGTGTACCAAGGAAATAATTAATAATGACGAAGCAGATAAAAACAAAACAAGGCAGCATTTGCTTAGAAGTTGCTGATTGGATCAGACGGGACTGACTCAGACTGCAGCAAAGTTTACAGCATGGGTACATTTTAAGTTTTAACTTTGACTATAATTTACCTTTAAAATTTAAAACAGCTGAGATTAGCTGTTTTATATCTACAATAGATAAAAGAAACATTGACTTACATTTACATTTAAAGAAATTACTGCAAAACCTACTAATAGTATGAAGGAAGTAGCAATTTACAATGGTTTTTACCAAGAAATATTTAAAATATATCTTTCAAAAACGTCAATATTTATCGCATAGCTACTGTTGCCTCACTACATGTGGCAACAGAAACTTGCTGGCTGCTGTTCTCCGGTTGCACTATTACAGATTTGTGGACTGTATTTCAAATAAGTAATGAATATCCTTTATTAATGTTCAGTTCTACACAAGTATTCACATGCAAGCACACTACATGTTTCATCACCATGCTTCACTCTGCAACAGTTCGGAACTCTCTGTAACCATCTGGTCACTCTCTGTCCCGAAAACACATAGTCCTTTGGGAATCCAGCAGATGGCTGCCCCACATGGAGCAGGTGCCATCTTATGGCAAAAAACAGGTACTGCCTGAACATATCACTCACCTTGAAATTCTCAATTTCAATAGTTATACAATGTTAAATTAAACACAAACAAAAAACAACTCAACTACTGTACATGGCAGGTGAGCCCGCATGACTATAAGTTTCAACAAAAAGAAGGTTATACAATATTAAAGGCTTAAGAATAAACACAAAATTAAAATCTCAAAGAAATGGCTGGCAGCCTGCTTAAATGTAATTTTCTACAAAAAACAGCTGAACAGATACTGAGTGAGCACGGCATAGGCTCTAGGCTTCATCAAAAGGGAGGTGAGCCACCTTGACGATTGGTCTCTGAAACTCCTCACTAGATGTCTGCACTGACATGGTCCAGACCAAACTGTCATCACCTGGGTGAGTTGAACTGACGACCCAACTTCCATTGCAATGGAAGGAGCCTCTTGTCCTTGAGAAGCACCGTGTCACCAGACTGGAGGTTATGCTTAACCCACCATTTGGATCCTTGTTGAAGCTGTGAGAGGTACTCTGCAGACCACCGACACCAGAAATTTTGGACCAGCTGCTGAAGGTGATGCCATCTCGACAGCCGGTTCAACTTATACACTGTCAAATCAGGTTCTGGAACAGCTAATAAAGGGGCACCAATAAGGAAATTACCTGGAGTGAGTGCAGAAAAATGATTGGGATCACTGGATATTGCCATCAGGGGGCGGGAGTTGAGGCAGGCTTCAATTTGCATCAGGACAGTGTACATTTCTTCATAGTTTAGGGTACTATTGCCTACAACTTGACGAAGATGGTACTTCATAGACTTCATTCCAGCCTCCTACAGACTTTGCTGAGATGCTGCAGGTGAATTGAAGTGCCAGGTACTTTCCCACCGACTGCTGATGACCAGTTGTTCTGAGGTGCATGAAAAACTCCTTAAGTTCTCGTGCAGTACCAACAAAGTTGGTCCCACTGTCACTGTAGATGTCTTGAGGCTGTCCCCGCTGAGGGACGATCCACTTCAATGATGCAATTAAAGCAGATGTTGATTAGTCACATACTAATTCCAGGTGGATGGCCTTTGTTGAAAAGCAGATGAATAGGGCTACATAACCCTTGATGGTGATGCGGCTTCTGCCCTTAAGATTTTTCCGGAGCAAGAAGGGTCCTGCGTAATCCACACCACATTGAAGAAACAGATGAGCAGGGCATATTGCTGCTGGAAGGTTGCCTGTTAACTGCTGGGTAGATGTCGCCCGATGTTGGTGACATGTCACACACTTCTTGAGGAGGTAACGTATGATGTCTCGTCCATGGATAATCCAGAATCGCTGCTGTAGAATTGATTGCAATAATTGAGGGCCAGCATGAATGTTCACTGAATGCTCGTGGATGACTATCAGATCCGTGAGTCAGCTGTGATGAGGAAGTAACACAGGATGTTTCTGGTCCTCAGGAACTTGTGCATGGTAAAGCCAACCACTCACCCTGAGCACATCCTTTTCATCAAGGAATGGATTCAAACATGCAGATGGGTCTTTGGCGGAAAAGGTTTGTCACTCAGAAGACACTGAATCCCTGCGCTGAACTGTTCTTTCTGGACATGGTCACCGAATGAAGCAGGGCATTATTGAGCTTGTCTGGTTTCAGTGGTTATAGCAATCTATCTTCACTTAAGGTTCTGCAGTTTGTGATGAATCGCATACATCACGCAGTCACACGTTTAAGTTTCCGGAGAGAAGACCATCTGCCTGAAAGTGAAACATCCACTTTGACATGCATACTAGTTACTACTGTTTTTTGTTCATTGTATAACATATGTTGGTCTGGAAGTTCCCCCTTGGGGTGTGGCAACTCTGCATCTTGTAGCCAGTCTGGACCTGACCACCATAATATCTCGACAGGCAGTGCAGCAGGTGATAAACCACGGGAGGTGACCTCTGCAGGGTTGTCTTCACTGCTCACATGATTCCAATGTTCAGAAGATGTGAGGTCCTGGATCTTTGCTACTCGACTGGCCTTGAAGATCTTCCAGCGTTTCGGATGTGAGACTAGCCAGGCTAAAACAATGGTGGAGTCCATCCAACTGAACACATGCTCCAGGTCCAGAGTAAGTGCATTTCTTACAAGGGTGATGAGGTTTGCTAATAACAAAGCACCATGCAGTTTCAGACAAGGTATGGGGATCTTGTTTCACTGGTGTGATCTTTGTTTTCCCAGCAACAAGTTTCACTAGGATATTACAGTCAGACTACACAGTGTGTAGGTATACTACAGCAGCATAGGCAACCTCTGAGGCATCACAAAATCCTACCAACTGACACATGATTGGTTGAGGTGCCATAATACATAGATCAATTCTAATTGCTTCTAAGCAGGGCACCTCCTCACAGTATTTTACCCAGGCATTGTAGATATCTTCCGGAAGAGCATCATCCCATCCAACATCTAAGCCCCACAGCGACTGGAACATTAGCTTTGCCTGGACTGTAGTGAGAGCCATTCAAGAGGATTGAATACCTTGGCAAGGTCAGACAGAAGAATATGCTTTGTGATGACTGAGTGCTGAGGTGGTAGAACAACTGAGAACATGAAACGATCAGCCTCTGGATGCCACTGAATCCCAAAGGTTTACACCAACTTCTCGCCATCGACAACCAGAGGTAGATCGTTCTCCCGCATTCTGTCGGCACTGCTTCAAGAACTGCTTTTGAAACTGGATGACCACTTACAGAGTTCAAACCTGTCCTTCTTCATCAGTTGGATGAGCTGATCTTGAAGCTCAATAGCATCAGCAATTGTATCAGCACCTGACATCAATTTATCAACATACAAATCCTCTTACACGACTGGCGCTGCCTTAGGATATGATTTCTCCTCATCCTTAGCCAGTTGTTTAAGGCATCTCATTGCCAGGTACGGAGCGCAACTTTCCCCATAAGTGACAGTAGGTAGCCGAAAATCTCGAATCGGTTCATCTTCCAATGTTCGTCACACAATTCATCGGAAGTCGGTTTCTGATTTATCAACTCCAATTTGTCGATACATTTTAGAGATATCAGCAACCAAGGGAAAAATGTGTCTGCGGAAGCGAATCAGAAGTGGAGCAATATCCTTTAGCAGCGTCGGACCAACTATCAGCGTGTCATTCAAGGAGACACCTGAAGGTGACTTCGCTGAAGCATTGAAGACTACTGTCAGCTTTGTAGTAGAACTACTTTCCATTAGAACTGCATAGTGAGGTAAATAATAGACTTGTCTGTGATCAAATGTATTCATTTCCGAGATTGGTACCAATTCCATATGACCTAATTGTTCATACTCTCTCATGAATTTGACATATTGTTCTTTGAGGTGAGGCAATTTCTTCAAATGCCGTTCAAACAGCTTGATCTTTTCAGAGCAATTTCACGTAATTCACCTAATTATTGACTTTCAGCTTTAAATGGTAGACGAACCTCAAACCTACCTGTGCTGTCTCTGCGATGAGTTGCTTTGAAATTTTGTTCACACTGTTCCTCAGGAGTGAATTGCTGCTCCTCTGGAATATCTTCTAATTCCCAAAATTTCTGGAGTTGTCTTTCTAGATTGTTGTTGCTTCTGATGAAGAATGATGAACTGGGTTGATTGGATGACACTGGTGTTGACTGTGGAGTTCGACCAGAGAGAATCCATCCAAATTCTGTTTTTCAATATAGGAAGCTCTTTGGTGTTTCTTCTTTGCCCAGGTAATAATAACTCCATAAATAATTCAACACCAATTAACATCTCGATTTTGGATGGTTTGTTAACACGTTCACCCCGGCGTGACTCACCGGTGAGTCACACCGAGTTTTCCTACGGGGCGGCGTGGGTCACCGGTGATTCACGACGCCTGCTCATTTATACGTCGATTCATGTGAACCCGGCTCATGGTTGAGTGTTTCTGTTATCCATCCCGCCCCATGAAAGCCTCAAAATTTTTTTTTTCTTGGACTTGCAAAAATATAGTAATCTCTCTCTTATCAAAGGGATTTATTTGTATGGATCTGGTTATTAGTTCTTGAGTTAGAGCGCCCATACGATTTCTAACCACAGACAGACCGACGGACACAGACATCATCGCGAAAATATTCAAAACGTGTTCTAGGGATCCCAAAACATATACTATATCCGTTGAAATCTCGAAGTCAAATTTTTTCGCAATTACAATACTTTCTTTATACTACGTAAATGGGGAAAGTAAAAATAAATATTTTCGAATTTGGTTTACTTTCTATAAGTGGGCATTTTTTGAAGAACTCATGGAGGGTTTACCGTATAAAAATAAAAGAAAATATTTTTCAATGAAATACACCATTGTAATTTTTTTATTATATATAAATTATCATAAATAACAAGTATAATATTTTGGTTGAAAATTTGTTTATTATTATTGAAAAGTATAAGAGAACGAAAAATATGATTGAGTCAACTCGTTCTAGCATTAACTGTGACAATAAAACATCTTCCAGTGGCATGGAGAGATTCAGTGTTTGTATTGCTTTTCTATTACTGGTGATATTGTTTGCAAGCTCAAGCAGTTGAGTTGAAGACTCCTTAACTATGTGTGGTTGATCTAGTAATGCCTTTGCATGCTTTCTGGCAATAAGCTTCTTGTTCTGATACCGACTAATCATCATGAATTATGGCAATGAATGTGTCATAAAAATTCAACCACGTACTGTAATCACCATGAAAATTTGGCAACGTTAAAGCAGGTAATTTTAAACTCTTAATATTACCAGTTTGTTAAATCCCTGACTGAACTGATGATGCAGGGGATCCATCATTATTAACATTTAACAAACGATGCATTGCTAATCGTACATTGTAGAATGAAACCTCAAATGCTTCTCTGTCTGAAGTGTGATCAGTTTCTGAATCATATAATTCAAGTTTTATCTGTATTTCATCATATTTGTCCTGCAACTCTTCAAATTTGGGAAGCCGAAATTGTATTTGATCATTATCCTGAGAATTAGGTTCAAATGCCTGTACAAATGTTTGTATTCTTGTTAGGCTACTCTTTATTCATCCTCTTTGCTTAATTAAGAGCTTTATATCTTCCATGTTGTCTTATGGAATGGATGGATAAATGAAACAAGAAATACTTTTGGATTGATCTGACCTGGCAAGAGTCGAATCCGCACATAAAGATGGCCACCCCCTGTTGAACGTAGAAGCGTTCGCTCACTCGGAGGAACAGCTGACGTAGAAGGCAGGACTATGTAACCGAGATGAGAGGAGCCATGGACGGTGGGTGAGGTCACTGTAGGCTATGTGACTGATTGTGAGATGCAAGGAGCCGTGGATGGGGGTTACATTACTGTAGACTATGTGACTGAGATGCGAGGAGCTGTGGATGGGGGGTGACATCACTGTAGGCTATGTGACTGAGATGTGAGGAGCAATGGATGGTGGGTGACATGACTGTAGGCTACGTGACCGAGATGCGAGGAGCCAAGGACAGGGGGTGATGTCAGTATAAAAGACGAGCATGCCTTGACTTAACACAGATTGTTTGGAAATACACACTAATCCAGCACTTTTACAGTTCACTAATTTAATAATGCACAATTGAAAAATTGTGGCTTTACTGTTATTTACATAAGAAATGTAGTAATAACTCTTCGTTTTCGACACCCGATAATATGTATGTAAACTAAGTCTGTGTTACGATTTCTAATATCATAGCACTTGTTAGCGATGCCTTGTCAGGGAACGTTGTAGAACTAGTTAAGGACAATCACACACCATAATGGTTTCTTTAGCACTTACAATTACAACTTAAAGCCCGAGATCCGGCCCGAAGGACCAAAATGTTGCTGCACTACATGTGGCAACGAAAACACGCTGGCTGCCATTCTCCGGTTGCACCATTACAAATTTGTGGACTGTATTTAAAATAAACACGTAATGAATGTCCTTTATTAATGTTCAGTTCTACACAAGTATTCACACGCAAGCACACTGCTTATTTCACCACCATGCTTCACTCTGCAACTCTCTGTAACTGTCTGTCCCGAAAACACATCCTTCGGGCACCCAGCAGATGGCCGCCCCGAACGGAGCGGGTGCCATCTTCTGGCAAAAAATGGGTACTGCCTGAACAGGTACATTTAACTGTTTTAAAATTTAACAACTTTTTTAGGGGTTACAATATTTTTTATATCTTTTTTGAATGAGATACAGCTAAAAGCATGATATCCCACACAATGTGGGAAAATCAGGATACTAAGGACAAAAGTATGTTGTTTGCTTTCCTTTACAGTCTTCTTTCCATTATGAAACGTCAAAATATTCAAGTGAAACACAGCTAATATAGCCACACATAGTCACAACACTTAGTCTTATGACAGAAATCCTGCTATAAATTTTATGCAAAAGAAATGTAATTTATTAGAAAAATACAAATTTGCAATTTGTAACTTACCTTATAATATCCAAGAAATCCAATGTATCCGATGGTAAGTGAATTTATATGAGAAATATTGTAGAAGAATGCACATTCAACCACTAAGAAACCTGAAACCTATCAGAAAACATCCTGAAAATTTTCTCTACGATGCATTTTGAAGCATCACCAGAACTATAAAAGTTGTCCTACCCTCTATAAATATGGAAAAACCCAAATCTGTTGTATTTTCTTTGTTTACTGGCAAGGATATTAACCTTAGAACCAATAGCATCCATAAATTTTATTTTTGAATTTTCTTTTAATTCTTACTTGTTTTCATCTTTTAAGAGCTAAATAAAGAATGAAATAATTTTCCTTAATCACTATCTTACAGTGATTCGCGTCATAGTTTGTGATTTGTGGAACTTTGTGACTCTAGCGCTAGTAGGCTCCTCAGTCTAAATCATAAAGCAAAGAAGGGTATTAGCCTACTCTTATTGAAAAGTACCTAGGAGGACCAATGGCTTTATGTCCCTTCCGAAAGACGGACTGCTGATTTGCGTGTTCTCCACGCAAACAGAGGGGGCACTAAACCTCTGAAAAAATTCTACTTGCGCAGGATTCATACCCAGTTCGCACCGGGTATGCTCAGCGAAGCAAGGCAATGTCCTCGCTACTATGCCACGGCTCCCCCTTGTAAAGTTGTAAAATTTCGCAGATACCTTTCTATCCAGAAGCCATCTACTGCAGCCTGAAGAATAATAATACTTTCCCAAAGTAGCCATTGCTCTATCTTCTACTGGTTATGAGTTAGCAATGATTTTATGAAAAAGTTCAAATTTTTTAACAATTTAACATGCACTATAAAAATTGGGAATTAGATAATGATCCCTTCCTCTTTTCTCATGTCAATTTACCTCATGACGAGGAGTAATAGATGTCATTTTGATGAAACAAAAGTCCTTTGGAGAAAATAATTATGGTCACACATAAATAATGAAAACTGTGATAAAAGTGTAACCAGCGGACTTGAACAATGACACTTGAAAAGAAAAGCATTGTAGCAAAGATCATTTCTCAACTATTGTATTTTTGAGCTGTGTTTTGGTTTAAACTATATCAAGACAATGATTGTACTTTTTGTCCAACTATCAAGGAGATATTCATTGACTACAACCCTTAAAGAAGTAACATACGATAAATCATTACTTTCGATTGGAAATTGCCAGAGATATAACAGTTTTGGGTTTCTATCAGTGTTAATGCAGGTGAAAACATAGGGTTTTCAGTTATTTTGCTATTTCAGTAATTTTCTTGTAATTTAAAAATTCAGAACTATTGTAGAATGCATTTTCTTCTATAAATCACAAAAAATTAAATTAAAAACATAAAAAGAGAGCAATAAATAATGATTTTGGTGGCAAGATTTGCTTATCTGCACCTTGCGTATAGGCTAGCTTTAGAGAGAGATAGAGCTATATGGAGAATAACATGGAAAGAGAGAGAGGGAGAATCTCCCATAACACTCAATACCGAACAGAAAAGTTGGAACTGTGTATAGATGAGATATGAAATTAATTATGGCCTAAGAACCATCTACAAACCATAAGCTTTCAATCGATGTAACATTCATTTTGATCCGATAATTTGTTCAGGAGATCTGAGGGAACAAAAATGGTTTTACAGAGATTGTATTCATTTTACAAATCACAGTAATTTAAAAAATTAATATTAAATAGATTTACATTGATATTTTCGAATTAAAATCAATATGAAATTTAAAATAATATTCTATCGATGAGATTAATGTCACACACAGGTGAATTACATTTGACTACCTCTCCCCTATGGTATCCAGACGTTTCCTCCAAAGCACTTCACCCACGAGACATTTCACCCACGGGACGTTTCACCCATAGATGTTTCACCCATAGGTTTTTCACCCACAAGTCACTTCACCCACGTAAAGTTTCATCCAAAGAACTTTCACCCACAGGTGTCTCACCCATGATTCAGAAAACGCATGAAACGTATTAAAAATTTAAATAAATATAGTATGAGAGAGATATGTATTAAATAATAACTTTTATTTTTTATTTTATGCATGAATCCAAATATAATTTAATCCAAATAATATTAACCTTATTTAATTTTTAAATTAAAATTACAACAAATCATTTGGTTTAATACATTTTTATTTAAAGGTTTTAACCTTTAGAGGATGGAATTTAAAGTCCACGGTAAAGGTAGCCGGCCGGGTTTTTTGGCATTTAAATTTGCAAATAGGTTTTATTTGAGATATTCCTTTATATCTCCGCCAAGAATTATCACAAGTAAGTGAAACAAAAAGCATTTTATTAATTAAGAAACTTTTTACAATAGAAAAACCCTGTTATGTTATTAACAGAAAAATACGTACATTTTTGTATGAAAGTCCGTTATCACCTGCCAATTGCACCTGCCTCTTTCTGTTGTAGTTCACTCCCGCAGTGAAACCCTTGTATGATACACATGGAAAAATTGGGGCAAACACAATGCGACATCACATACCGGACACTGGACTTGCACTGTACGGCGTCGCCCGTTCTCAGAACAGACAGCGCATCGTCGTCTTCTCCCTTTCTCTGGTTAATGTCGGCTATGACGACATGTCAGCTGTTAGTGGTTTGCACTAGTTCGTCCTCTTTGTGTAGGAGGAGATGCACGATGATCAAGAGAACATATAATAATTAATATACAATTTCATCACTCCATAGTAATCTAAAGAAATCGAAAGGTTGAGAGCTGGCGTTCAAATTTGGCGCCGCAGATATATTGACTCTTGAAGGGATGCCTGTGAATGGGTGTATCTCCCTGTTATCCTTCGCTGACCGTACTTTCCACTCGTAAAATCTCGGGTCTGTGCATTCTTCCACTTCTTCATCTTCCGAATCATCGATGTATGTTTCTGCCTCTGAGTCTTCATCAAGAAATATTTCGATTTCATCCTCCGTGGGTACTTCCTTGTCCATTTTCGTAATTGAAAGATTACAGAAAACACCGCTCTCACAGAAGGTACACCAAAGAACTGCCTAGAAAACAAAGGGGGAGTGAACCTTACAGTCACTCAGCGCTGTGTTTGCGTCATCTCCCTTTCGGCACTTAGCCAGAGAAATGCTTACGCTACTTATCTCAAGAGAGGCTGGAGTTCTCCCCTCGTCTGTTGGTTCATGTTTACACAGCACTCGTATAAGTATAGGAAAAATGTTTCAACTGCATTGTGAGAATGACTTGGACACAATCTGAATCATTTTATGGAAGTAGGCCATCTTATTCAATTAGTTGCCAGTTGTAAATAAGAGACATCGTCAGGAACTAATTGATTGCTATCCCTTTATTTCCTTGAATGAAAGGAAAAATCTATAGCCATCGGAAAGAACAACCATTCTAGAGTGGCTGGGTAAAGAAAAATTGGTAATATATGGCATACCAATAAAATAATAGGCAAAATGCTAGCAAAGTGTTATTCGTGCATATGCTGCGTCGGTCGGCCGTTAAAGCCCACCAAAACGTGCACATATGCTGCGTCAGCCGTCCTCAAAAGGTTAAGATATGTAATTTAAATAAAATATTTCAATATGCATTTAAATATTGAAATTGAATTCACAAACACGAAGATAATCAGTGATGCGATTACACCGATTGTATTCTTCATACTCTAGTGCAGGGATGGCAAAACCTTTTTATGCTGCATGCCCAAAATGGGAGGAGGAGGGGAGCAGTAAAATTTTCGCGTGCCACTGAGTTCATCTCTATATTTATTAAGTTTCTCTTACCATTCTTCCAAATTTTACATTCAACCATCATTTTTTCATTATCTGCTCGCTCTTTTATAATTTCCCTCAGCAAATGAGGGATGGCATGCATAAAATAAAAAATTAAGTGTTTTAATACTTATTTCTCCCATATTATATTTATTTAAATTTTTAATACATTTCATGTGTTTTCTGAATCATGGGTGAGACACCTGTGGGTGAAAGATCTTTGGATGAAACTTTATGTGGGTGAAGTGACTTGTGGGCGAAAAAACTGTGTGTGAAAGGGCATGGGTGAAACGTTTGTGGGTGAAACGTCCCGTGGGTGAAACATCTGCGGGTGAAACGTCTCATGGGCGAAGCGTCTTTGGGTGAAACGTCTCGTGGGTCAATTGCTTTGGGGGAAACGTCATGGAACCCTCCCCTACACCAGAAGAAATTAAAAAATAAAGGGTGATATTTTGCTGCTTCCTTTATTAGATCACCCTTTATTTTTTATTTCTTTTGTGGTGGGTAGTTAAGTGAAATTGCGTCTCAATCATATATGTTTAAGGAATTTATTTTTTATTCAAACATTGTTATTTTTAATTGAATCATATTATCACTTCTACAGGAATAACAAAAATTTTCAAGGCCTCTATAAAATAAAAAAAAATCATGAAAAAAATATCATGAACATCTTGTTATACATATGATTTACCGTATTTAATTGATTGTAAGCCGACACCCACTTTTCACAAGGCCACGCAAGAAAAAAATTTGATTTTAACCCTCTCGCGACCGGACCGCCCGAGAATGCCCGTAAATTTTTATACTCCCGATCGCGGGATTGCCCGAGACCGCCCGGTAAATACGCTTTCAAATTTACCTCTGAAAACGTTGACTGGATGGCTTCTCTCTCGGAAATGACGTAGTATACCATATAAACAAGATTTAGATCGTATTTGGCTGATTTTTAACTTTGTATACGAAGAATTTTTTTTAAATATTCGATCGAAATTCGCTATTTTTTTGGACCCTGAACAATCAAATATGTCTCGCAGTAATTCTTCTACTTCGGAGATTTTTCAAAATATATATTTTTGGAGATTAATGTATAATTGTTTTATTTAATGTTTCCCATTTGGTGGCCATCTTGAATTTTTCCGGGCTTTTAATGCCAGCAGGTGCCCCACACCTCAGGACGTGAGAGGGTTAAAGTATTAACTAAAGTATTAACTAAAATTATGGTGACATATACATTTTATTTATTTATTTATAACAACTTCTACGAAAAAAGTAATTTGACCTCGCGGGATCTTAATATAATAATACCCGGGAATAAATTATGTAAATAATACGTGGTGCGTCCAAGTCTTAAAGAACGCAGCGATAGCGCTCGTATGCGTAAGGAACTAACACGTTTCATTTTACTCGTGAATTGAAGCATTTGCCCTCTCTCCTCCACCTATCATGTTTCAGTGTTAGCTCCTTATGCGTACGAGCGCTATCGCTGCGTTCTTTTACAACTTTGACACGCCACGTATTATTTACATAATTTATTTCTTCGTAGGTGTTCAGTCAATTTGATTCGTTTTTTTTTGCATATATTTAAAGATCTCGTGTTATAATGTAACTACGGACATAAATTCATTGACTACTTTTTTTGCCCCCGATTCTAAGCTGAGTGACGATTTCCGAGACGGCAAGAAGCTAAAAAAAAGGTCGGCTTACAATCGATTAAATACGGTAACCGTTTCTAATGCACTGATGGTCCCTCGTATGCTGGCTGAGGGTTGCTTATTGATACTATTATCTTCATCTTCTTCTAACTGTTCACAATCAATGTCTGCATTATTTTTTATGCCTTGAGTTGTATCAGCATCTGTTGGGTGTTCAGCCACAACCACATCACTATCTAAATACATCCACATATTCATCAAAAGTGGCTTCAAATTTGAAACATTTTTTAAATTTGCACCATTCAATTTCTGACAGAGGTGCGTCATCTTCTTCCCATTCTTCTTTTTCCCTTTCATCTTTGCACATTCCAGTTCTTTTAAAACAATTTAAAATCATCATGCCACATTTTGCGTAGCTCCTTAACAGTCAAGAATTGTTATGTTGATTATCTTCCCTTCATCAATTTTGCCTAACATTTTCTGAACTATTCTTTTGCGATAATGACACTTTAAATTTTTTGTAATGCCTTGGTTCAAAAAGGGGGTGTTGGTGGTGTAATAGGTAAGGTGCTGGCGTACTACTTGTCTGTTGATCTAAATGGTAGCAGGCACGAATCCTGCGTAAGTAGGATTTTTCAGAGGTTATCTGGTCCCTATTTGTGTGTGTACGAACTAAGAGAATGAGATGAGGAAATGAAAACAGGAGAAAACACAAATCAGCACCCATCCTTCAGAAGGGACGTTAAGCAGTTGGCCCCAAAAATACAACTGCACATAGTTTTTTTTATTAATATGGTAGGATGTGCTGGACAGTTGTCCACGAACAAAAGGATTTACCTTTTTCATAATGGAATTTCTGGTCAGTACGTTGCAACCAATCTTAAAAAAATACTCCTTAACCGTACAAACCTTTGCACGGTTAAGGAGTATATATGTTTTAATTCAATTACTTCACTTATTAACAAACATTTCATATGAAATTGAACATAAGGTTCAAAAAGAATATTAGGTGAGCCTTTTAACTAAAGGAAATTTTTGAGATCTTGTTCTTTGCTGGTTATTGTACATACATGCTGATTGGAGAACATCAGTTAAAATTTTGCAGAATGAATAAGGAGGCCTTTGCATGTGTTTCATCTAATTTTCATTCAATTCTTTATTAATAACAGGAGTTCACAATTTTAAGAGAATTTATGATTAATGTAGCATTTAATTGAAATTAAATCTGACTCTCATCAGAAAAACTATGCATTTCCCTTTGCCTTCCACAAAGCAAATGGAAGCTTTTGTTTAAAAATCAGATTGATATTGCCAACTATTGATTAACAATCAGTTGTAAAAACAACCACTTGTGCCCATCACAACATGTGATTTAAGTTTAACGATATGCAATATCAGTTACGACTATGAGGACACCTAATAGCTGAGTGGGAAACATCGCTGCACTGAAGTTGCTGTTTAAGTTTAAATTCTGTCATTTTAGTCTTATATTGGAAAAGTTCAAGATTGCAGCTCAACCTATGGGAAATGACAGTTTTCATTGCTCACAAAAATTTTGAGAAAGCAAATTTATTGAATAAGCAGTTTTGGCAAGGTTTTCATTGTTGATTTTTGCAAGTCAGTGGGATTCATTCAATTTTATAGGAAAAATTCAGTGGATTACATAGTGCCTTTACGAGGGTCGCCCAGAAAGAAGTGCCCCATATTTTTTCTGTCAAAATTTATTGAACAAAATTGAAGCCTGCAGAAAGCATGACCAGATGTATTGGTTACATGTTCATTATTATAAAATCTTTTACATGTGTTCGTCCGATATTTATTTATATATATACAGTAAAACCTCTATATATCGAAATGGAAGGGACCAGATTTTTAGGCATTTTGATGAATGGAGGTTCACTATAAAGAGGTTTACCGTAAGACCTTCATATTATTATTCATAAATGCACAAACTGGTAATTAAAAGTACTATTGTCTTTTTAATTATTATATTAGTATATTTATATATACACAACATAAATTTAATATATTTATAATATAAATACCAACCTAACTGAACAAAAAATGAATATGTTCTCTACCTATTGTTTACTGGAAAAAAGCTGGTAATTTCAGTCTGTGTCATCTTTTTCTTAAATTCATTGGATACAACATTTTCTATTTTATTTAGTAGCAAGAGATTATCACCACTGCAATCCTCCATATTCATAAAAAATCTTTCTAGCACACTCAAAGCCTCTTGCACTTCACTCTTTTTTGGAGATGGAATTATTTCCTCTTCATCATTTTCTTCTTCTTCCTTATTAGTCTCTGTTATAGTCTCCCTTTCAATTTCTATCTCCACTTCTTCTACCATTTCTCCCTCAGTTGGTGCACAAGTTAATAGGGAAGTGTCAACATTAACAAAATCATTAAATGATGTTTGAAGATGAATCATTTTATTGATTTCATCACATTCCAAAGGTTCATCATCTGATACTTCATCTTCCTCATATGTTGTCCTCATAAATCCTGCCTTTATGAAGCATTTATTATTAAAGGCTGATTGAACATAATTCCATGATAGGCAGAGCCTATGCATGGCTTGCAATATATTCCATTTACATTTTGTAAGATCATTTGTTTCATCCACATTTCTTAAAATATAGAGCACCAACTGCTGTCTGTAATTTCTCTTAACACTAGAAATTATGCCCTGATCTAATGGTTGCAGTTTACTTGTGGTATTTGGAGGAAAATACATTATTTTAACATGTCGCAACACGATCCCCTCAACTTTATGAGCAGTGCACTGATCCAGAAAAAGAGCTATTTTTCTGTTCTTTATGCCCATCTTTGCATCAAGCATGCTTAGCCACTCACTAAATAAAGCTGCAGTTATCCATGACTTTTTAGAATTTCTGTATAAACAGGGAAGTTTTTTTATATTCTTAAAACATCTGGGTTTTTTATATTTCCCAATCACAAGTGGTTCTAATTTCTCAGTGCCATCTGCATTGGTACAGAAAAGCACTGTAAATCTCTCCTTGCTTTTTTTCCCTCCATGGCAGGGTTCTCCTTTAACTGCAATAGTTCTATCTGGGAGTAAGTTATAAAAAAATCCAGCTTCATCTGCATTGAAAATGTCTTTAGGATCATAACTCACTAAAATTGTTTGCAGAGTGTTTTTCCACTCTTCTACCACAATTGTACTTACAGAAGCTTCTTCCCCACACATTTTTAAAGTTCTTAGGTTCTAGCGCACTTTAAACTTCTGTAGCCATCCATTTGACCCTTGAAAGTCATCTATTCCCATTTTCAATGCCATTTCCCTAGCCTTCTGTTGTAGAATAGGCCCAGATATAGGTATGCTTCTGGCTCTAGCTTCCATCAACCAATCAAACACACATCTAATTCTTCATTTTTCACTGCCCGAGATCTTTTATTGATGAAACCTTGATGTGCTGCTACTTCAGTTTCTTTACGTTTATTTAAAATAGATGTTAGAGTCGATGGTGGTATGCCAAAGTTTTCTGCCACATCTATTTTTCTTTTCCTCTCATCAATGGCTTGGAAAATTGCTAACTTCGTTTCTATTTTCAGCAGCCGTCTTTTTCTATGATTTACCATGTCCATTATTGGTCTAAAATTAATTTATTCATAAACATATTCATTAATTACTTGTGTATTATTTGTAAATATTGCACTTAATATTATACAAGGCATAATGAAGTATATTGTTATACACCTAACAATTTAATTATCATCGGAAAATTAATGCATTAATAATTACATGAAAGTTGTGATATAATAAATAATATACTCGCGTGATTAAGGACAAAATTAACGTTAAAAAACATGTATTTGTAGATTATGTATCCACTATAGCTTAATGAAACAAATCAATGTGGTATAACCAGTAATTTTGACAAGCTCCTCGTATCAGGCAAACATAAGCACTACACGTTCATAGAAACTTGACGCATACCGGCGTATAGCTGGACGCCTGCATGAGGGGATAAACCGGGACGTGTGAGGGGATTAATAAATACGTAGCAATGGTGTGTTAGCTGAGGATCGAGAATTAATTTACGTTTAAATGATATATCTTTGCAACATTGTAATAATATTCTCGTGACACTTTTCACGAGTGATTAAAATTGATACGTACATAAGTAGCAGTGATGTGTAACTTGAGAATCACGGAAGAATTGACTATTGGTGCTTGCCGTTGTTTCCTTTTAGAAGGGGACCGTAAATCTGAGCGAGTTGAACTCGTAGGGCTGGCATAGGTAATAAACTACGCAACCTAACTTCAACTTAAATTGTGCATATTTGTTGCATTATGATAATATTTTGGCGACTTTTTCGAGAGGTCACTACGGTGGTTGCTTCAACGGGATAACCTTGTACGTACGTATGCATATACCATCGACTGATTTCTTTTGGTTATTCACATGCAAATTTTCATTGCAAACTAGCTTAATTATTTTATCCGTAAACAGGAATACATTATTTTACTATAGGGAGGTTGTTTTTTATCAGGGGTGCATTTTCCCATTACGATATACGGAGAATTACGAAAATACGGAGGTACGATATTAAGAGGTTTGCCTATACCGTAACATACAGTTTTGGCGGGACCCAAAAGATATTACGAAATACGGAGGTTTACGATAAACGGAGGTTCACTAGATAGACGTTTTACTGTATTGTGAGGTAGACCATTTTTCGTTCCCTCATATCTCTTGTACGAATTATTGGATTGAAATGAATGTTGCCTTGATTGAAAGCTTATGGTTCTTAGACCATAATCAATTTCGTATCTCATCTAGAAGTTAAACGATTCATGTTCACATGTCCCAAAAATGTATTGAGTGTTGGTGGCTCTGCCGGTGAGTCTAAGAGTGTTTTGATTGGTTCTCCAGAATCGGTGGCCCTGCCTGCTGATTTTATGCTTTGATGGTACAAACGATAGTGGGAAATACGGATTACACCTGAGTTGTCATTTTCACCAATAGATAGCGAGTGCAGTGATAATGCTTAATCATACTAAATTTTTGCTTATGTCATTCTATGCCTCTACGATGTTCACTATTAGTTTAAAAAATTTGAACTTTTTCATAAAATCATTGATAACTCATAACCAATAGAAGATAGAGTAATGGTTCCTTTGGGAAAGTATTTTTATTCCTCATGCTGCAGTAGATGACTTCCAGGTAGAAAGGCATTTGCGAAATTTGAAAACATTACAAGAGTGAGTTGTAGTGTAGTGGTAAGGGCATTGGTCTGTTTTGCTGAGCATACCCGGTGCGAACTGGGTACGAATCCTGCGAAAGTTGGATTTATTCAGGGATTTAGCGCCCCCCCCATGTTTACATGGAGAACACGTAAAACTGATCTCCATCCTTTAAAGTAGACGTAAAGCTGTTGGTCCCCTTGGTGCTTATCGATAAGAGTATGCTAATATTGGTACTAGGTTTCTCTCCTTCCTTGCTTTGTGATTTAGACTGAGGAGCCTACTATATTGTAGTAGTAATACTATATAGTCGTTTGAAGTCACAAAGTCCCACAAATCACAAACTTGGACATCAATCACTGTAAGAAAGCAATTAAGGTAAATTATTTAAGTTTATTATTTTTCATTGCATATTACTCATTTTAACTCTTAAAAGATGAAAACAAGAATTAAAAAAAATTCAAAAATAAAATCTTTTTGTTTTACAAAATAGGCAGCCTTAAAATGAAAAAACAAGAAAATTTTCAAACTATTTGTTCGTTATAAAAGATTTTGGTGTCATATTCTTTTCATTACTATTGTTTTACATATCATTTATGTATTAATTTCACTTTGAGGTTTTCAAGGTTGAGCATCATTAAAACAAGGTGTTGCTGTTTAATTTATATCACCAATCCAGCTTAGAGAATGAAACTATTATGTAAATGATATGTAAAGCAATAGTAATGAAAAGAATATGACACCAAATATTTTATAACAAACAAATAGTCTGAAATTTTTCTTGTTTATCATTTTAAGGCCACCTATTTTGTAAAACAAAAAGATTTTATTTTTTTAAAATTCTTACTTGTTTTTCACCATAATCTTGTTCCTTCTCTGCCCTTTGAAGCCAATCAATTTTTCACCTCAGAAATTGCCTTATCCTCAAATGCCATTTTTCATGGCTCTAAACAAGTGACAGTCTAACACAGGGGTCAGCAACCATTCACAAGTGGCGTGCCGAATTCACGTCAATGTAGTGTCTTGCGTACCACTATAAATTTTAATTAAGTTTAGTAATAATTTCTATTGTTTGATCAACCCTGCTTTACTTAAAGAATGATCATATGGTAAACAATATTTATTTGTACCTATATGTATGAATATCCGTATTTTGTGTTTGTTATTCACAAAGACGGCAAGAGATGGAAATCACATGAAATATGTGATAACAGTGTTACAAAATTAAATGTTCACACTTAAGATAGGACTAGTTGATCTTAATATAAAATATAATGTGAGTCCACTAAATTTCTTAAAATACTTTGACTGTACTTACATGCAATATATATAAAATATGAATTATTTATAATTTCTTCTTTCGTGTGCCATTTTTGGCATGTGTGCCATAGGTCGGCGACCTCTGATCTAGCGGATCAAGCAAAATCAGGTTTGTACAGTGGATGGGGGCTCCACGGTACACTGCAGCTTCATGATCACTTCTCAGGAATTGAAATTTTTGTGAGGACGAGCATTATTGTGCTGAAACAGTACTTCTTTCATGTTTCTTTAAGGTCGAACTTGCCAAAAACACTTCTTCAGTTTCTTTCAGTATAGTCATTTGAGTTTATTGATTTTTGATTGTAGGTTTTCACAGCAATCACTGATGCTTGATAGTGCTTTTGAGCAAGGCTGCAGTGAGCTTCTTAAGGAATGTTTCCAAAGAAGCTCGCTGCAACATAGTTTTTTAAAAATATACTCTCTACACAGCTTCGCTTTGAGTTTATTGTTTGTCCCTTTAGCATCACATCCACCAAAATGACTCCTTCAGAGTTCCAGAAGTCTGTGGCCATACCTTTGCTAGCTCACCTTGAACATATTCTGAGGAGAGGTAGGGTGGTGCCACTCCATATACTACCTTTTTATGTCTAACTCAAAGTGGCAAAACCACGTTTCATCACAGGTGACAATCCCGGACAAAAAAGGCTTCTCATTCTGCCTCATATCATGTGGTCAACTGCAAACAATTTTCCTTCAGCTGGGTTTTATGTTCTGGTGTCAGCTGTTGAGGTACCTATCTTGCACGCACCTTTGAAAAATCCTGAACATTGGTTATTCTGTTAACAGTTCCTGTACCAAATCCGAGCTGAAGTTCCAGCTCCCTGATTGTGATGTGTTGATCCTGAGGAATGATTTCATCAGCTCATTGCAACATCTTAGCTTTGACCCTTGTGGTAGGGCAACCAGTGCACAGTGCATCATGGAGATCTGCTTGTCCTTCTTCTCATATCTTCACTTGCTTTGCCCAATGGCTAATGGTGCTTTTGTCCATAGTATCGTCTCTGAAGACATTCTTTGTTTGTGGATGTGTCCAACTGACTTTCTCCACCATAAGGAACTCTATCACAGCTCATTGTTCATGCTGATCTATGCCATGTTCACTCAACTGCTCTTGCGCTGTCTGTCAGAATGTTTCGAAACTCTACTACTAGATGTGGTAGAAATGAAGCTTTCAGCACCAAAAGTTCATTTGTTTCCATAAGCAAATATTAACCGCTTCCCTGACACACCCGAGTTAACTCAGAATACGAAATTGTAAAAATTCTGACATGCCTGCGTTTACTTTCCGCTACAAGCAAGGCACGCCCAAGTTTTCCCGATCTCTGCTAGTAGCGTCAGTTTTTGCCACCAGGGTAGACAAACAGACAACGTAGATGGTTTCAAGTGGTTTTTTGAAAGATCTCCCGTATAATAAAAGGCATCATTTTTTGTTTGATGCTTATTTTAACAGGTTTTTAAGTAACTTCTTGACTAGGTAGAAGATTGAAATTTGGTAGAAATGCTTCTATCATGCAAAAAATGTCAATGGTGAAAAATCACGATAAAAGACCTGGGTTTGACTCTAAGGGATAATTTCTATTTTCCATGGGATAATACGTAAAAATCAATTTTCTGACAGGCTTTTACTCTTTTGCAATTTAAAATTACTAAGTATTAAGCTACAAAATCGAGTCTTATATGGTTTTATGCCTAAAAGAACAAAGTTTATTTTTATTGAAGACAAAATTCAAATCTATGCAGAATTATCGTAGTAATTAGTTTTTAATCATGAAAAAATCATTTTTCTGGATTACAACAATGAAACATTCTAACTATCATAGGAATGAGCTCAATGCTTTTAAATGGAAATGATAACCTAATTATTAAAGATTGAATTGACTTGATGATTTAAAATGTTATACCGGATATTATTCCATAAATATAGTTATGATTTTTTTTCTGTTTCCCATTGAATTTCAATGGGCAATTACTCTAGTATGTGTGATAAAATGACACGGTCAATGACATGGAAAAGGGAAAAAATTTCTTTTCAAACCCATCATTGCTTTTAGCACCAGATGTTTTATTATACCCAGCCACTGCCAGAACATTCACCCTCAGGGTTATCCCTATATCCCTTTCTAAGGTCTGTTTACCATAATTTTCGACTGCTACTTATTTTCAAAGGGACAGCTGTGTCAGTTATTCGTTGATCTCTTGAGTGTACACATCTTGCATTTTTGCTTTCATCTGAAGTCCACTATTATTTCTGTTAAATCGTTATATCTTTTACCGTTATTGTTTTTGTTGGTTTTTGTTATTTTGTTTTTACTTATTGTTACTTCACCTTACCCGTAATGGCACACATCGAGGATAACGGTGGTTCTGATTATGATGTGGAGGAGGAAGTGGACATAGAGGATTCCGGTTCGGAATCTATAGTTATCTATATCTATAGTTCACCCTGCAAGCCACCGCAATGGTGTGTGGCAGGGGGTGCAATAGCACCAAGGTAAAGCGCATAATAATGTATAGTATCATTCTACGTCGGCTGATTTCTTTTCGTAACTTCTGTTCTGCTCAGCTATCGTTCTAGGGAAAAACGAGCCTTTATACCTCTCAGTCCTACAGGCTATCTCTCTTATTTTACGAGGATGGTCCGTTCTACCAATATAAGTTGGCGCTCTTATTATTTCTTCGACATCGCTGGAGAATATATGCGTTCTAAATCTTTCGAGAAGTTTTAACCTAGAGCGTGATCGGCGCTCAGCTAGTGATTCCCATCCTAAGTCCTGTATCAAGGCTGTAACACTATTGTTTCTATCGTAACAATTTTTGACGAATCTAGCGGCTTTTCTCTGCACTCTTTCTAACTCTGAGATTGATCCTTTCACGTACGGATCCCATATGCTCGACGCGTACTCTAATAGCGGTCTTACTAACGAGAAGTAACATGTCTCTTTGACTTTTTCCTCACTTTTACCTACTATGCGTTTGATGAATCCTAGTTTCTGTTTAGCCTTCCCGCATATATTTCGTATGTGCATATCCCACGAGAGGTTGCTTGTTAAAGTAACGCCTAAGTATTTGACGGAATCGGCTAGTTTTAGCTGGACGCCTTCAACAGTGTAATTCGTCGTGTCAATGTTTTTGTTTCCCCAGAATCTCATAAAGGAACACTTTCCTAAGTTCAATTCTAACTGCCACTCTTTACACCACTCGAGAATTGCATTTAAGTCGTCAGAAAGTAATAATTGATCATTAGGACTGTTAATCTCTCTGTAAACTACTGTATCATCCGCGAATAACTTGATTTTACTTTTAATAACCTTATCTAAGTCGTTTATGTATAAAAGGAATAGTAGGGGGCCGATTACACTTCCCTGAGGAACGCCTGAGGCTACGCTGACTGAATCTGATTTAAATCCATCTATAACTACTATTTGTTCACGCTCATTTAGAAAGTCCCTGATCCACTCGATTATCTTTCGATTTATTCCACAGTCATTTAATTTCTTCACTAACTTACTGTGCGGGACTTTATTGAAAGCCTTCTTGAAGTCGAGGAAAACAGCATCTAACTGAGTCTTGCGGTCTCCTGATCTTAGTATATCGTGAACGAACAGAGCAAGCTGTGTTTCACAAGATCTCGTCTTCCTGAAGCCATGCTGATATTTACTTAGCAAGTTCTGACTATCTAAGAAGTCCATCACGGAGCTAGCGATAATGTGCTCGAGAACCTTGCAAGATAGGGAGGTAAGAGAAATTGGCCTGTAATTTTCTCTGTCGTCTTTTTTCCCACCTTTGTGTAACGGCGTTATAAAGGCTAATTTCCATTCCTTAGGTACAGCGCCATGACTAAGTGACTTATTGAAAACTATTTCGAGATAAGGTGCTATTTCCAGTGCTAACTCTTTGAATACTCTAGCTGGTATGTCTTCTGGACCCGGAGATTTATTTGACTTGATATTTTTAAGCTGTTGAGCTATCCCTTTCGCTAATATGACCATATCGTTCATTTTTTCCTTGCCTGGTTCGGGCGCCACGACCTTCGCTCTCACATCTTCGGTAGTAAATACGCTCTGAAAAAATAAGTTTAACAAATTTCCTTTATCTGTGCTATCGCTAACTACCTCTCCTTGGTCGTTTATTAAGGGGGCTACGGTTGGGCGTTGACCTTGAACTTCTCTAACATATGACCAAAAGCATTTGGGATTTTCACTTAGATGTTCACTAAGAGTCTTTTTCTTGAAGTCTGTTAGTGCTTTGCGCATAACCTTTTTGGTCTTAGTCCGACAATCTCTGTACTTAAGTGAAATTGAAATTACTTCCTCCGGTGACTTACAGTTATTGATGCGTTTAAATTTCGAGTGCAAGCTATTCTGACGAAACCAGCTCCGATTCCGGTGATGCAGCAGAACCAGTGCAAGAGGGACAATGGTCTGAAGTGGATACCTCAGGTCCTCCAACACCAGCCCGGCCGAGGTTTTATTTTGAAGGTGAATTGTCATTGAATTTCGAAGTTAAGCCAGATGGAGGTGTGGTGCAGTTTTTCGAACTTTTTTTTGATGACAATCTCATTGGTTATATCATGGATGAGACTAATCAATACGCAAGTCAATTTCTGCGTGGAAAGGCATTGACATCTACCAGCAATAAAGGACAGCAATGGCGTGATACCACTGGGCCTGAAATTCATGTGTTCTTGGCACTTATTATGCTGCAAAGCATAATGAGGAAACTGGAAATGGAACATTATTGGTCAACAAGACCTATACTTTTTACCCCTTTCTTCAACCACACCATGTCCTACCGTAGATTTGTGAAAATTAGGCAATTTCTGCATTTACTGACAATGATGCATACAATCCAGAAACCCATCCCAACCCTAAGCTAAATAAAATATGGCATGTGCACCAAAAATTAAAAGAAAAGTTCAGCAAGTTGTATACGCCGGAGAGGGATATAACAATCAACGAAAGTCTTCTGGTATACAAAGGAAGATTAGGTTGGCATTAATATATTCCTCGAAAAAGGGCTAGGTTTGGGATCAAAACTTATATGTTATGTGAATCGAAGAGTGGGTACTTGTGGTCTACCGTGATTTATACAGGAAACGGGATCATTAAGGACAAAGATTTTGAAAATCTTTTATTGTCTTCGCAGGTGGTTGTCTTTGATGAAGCCATTATTAGATAAAGAATATTGTCTCACCACTGATAATTTCTTCACTCCCTCTGAATTGGCTGATTTGCTGATTTCTCTATCTTCAGACACTTAGACACTAATGGGACTGTATGCAAAGCAAGAAAAGGTATGCTACCCGTGATCAAACAAAGAAATTGAAGAAAGGTTAAGCAGTCGCTTATCAAAAAGGAAAAATTGTGGTGCTTAGATGGAAAGACAATAAGGAGGTGACATTGTTGTCTTCCATCCACAGTAGTGAAATGACTAGTGTGGAAAAAAGGGTGAATACAAAAGTGAAGCCAAAGATTGTCGTAGATTACAATGACATGATGGGAGGAGTGGACCGAGTAGACTAACATTTAGTGGACTACCCAATCCCAAGAAAGAGAGGGAAAAAATATTACAAAATTTTTTTCCATCTAATAGAGTTGTACCTTTGGAATTCCTTTGTTATGTACAGAAAAACTGGATGGAGAAAAGTGCATTTAGAGTTTAGGTTTGATTTGATTTAGGAAATCATTCAAGTGTACCATCCAAGCATTGTTTCTCCAAGGGCAGGTATACCACCTGCAGCACCACATCCCCGCTGCCTCATGGATAGGCACTTCCATGACATCATCCCCTCGACTGAATACCAACCCAACCAAGCAGTGTGTTTTGTGCAGTTGCAAACGAAACGCAAGGGGGAAAAATACGAAAAGAAACGAGATACTGTTGCCCAAATTGTGATGTGCCACTATGTATTACTCCTTGGTTTCATAATTACCCTACAAAAGTCAACATTTAAAGACATATGTATGCTTTAATTGTTTGATTGATGTCCAAGGTTAATGTATTGTATGCACATTTTTTAAGTGTTTTTTTTATTGAATTTTAAAATAAAACTTTATTTATAAGGCAATTCTGCAAAAAAGCTATATTTTACAATGAAAATATTATGATTAATAAATGTTTCAAACCAGAAATGGTCCTGTTTCTTTTTCTATCCAAGTATAAATATTTAAAAAATAAAATAATGTGCTGTGCTGTTTTTTTGAGCAACTACTTGAAAAAGTTTGTTAGGGAAGTGGTTAAAGAAAAAAATGTTGGGAATGACTTTCATGTTCATCCTCCCTATGACTTGGCATTAAAAAGTCATAATTTACTCGGAAAAACTTTTATAATCTTTGGGACTTGATCCTAGAAACCTTCGTTCTTGAGTCAGCTATCTTACCCCCCCTGTGCCAACTCATCACTTAGCAGAGGGAGAAGAAACATCTATTTATTTTAGCAAAGTGGAAATTTTGCTTTCAAGCTTGTTTCAGTATGATTTTAAAGCAGCGTTTCCCAAACTTATTTGCACACGGAACACTTTTTTAATTATAATGTATTGGTGGAACACCAACAGGAGCTCATTAGATATAATGCTCGCTTGGATTAATGTAGACAGCAAAAAATGGTCTCACAGATGAATTAATTGCTGCAAGAAATGATCAAAATTCGATTCATATGAGTTTTTAAACTTTATAACAGAACAAAAAATCAATAATAACAAATTAGAGAAATTCAATTTTATTAAGAACAAAAAGAACAAACATATCAAGATAAAGTAAAACATCTTTCATTTTACATTTTTGTTATAAAATATGACACAAAAAACAACACTTTTTATTGAGAACAGTGTTTTAGTGTCTTTTTATCACATATCCGCTTAATATTAGGAACGATGTTGCTGAGTCGGATCCTCATATCAGGTGCAGCATCTATTCCTATATTTTGTTTTCATTGCAGCATAATATGAAAATCCCATTTCGCACAGGTACAGTGTAGCAAAGGGAAGAAGAACACTAACTGCACGTTTTGCAATATTTGGGTACTCTTGAATTAGGCTGCTCCAAAAATCATTTAGCGAAAGTTCGTTAAAGTTTTGTTTCAGTTTAGAGTCAGACGTCATATCAATCAGACTCATAATCCTGCACTACTAATGCGACTGGTTTGACTGTAATTGTAAATGGATTTTGAATCCAAGCATTATCGTTGTTTGTTAAAAGAAAATATTTTAACAGAGTAGAGTGCAAGTCCCTTAGGTGCTGTACAATGGCATTGCAAATGTCTTTATCGACTGTAGAATTTACTTCAATCAAAAAGTCTCTAAGTGTAGGAAAACAATCGAAGTTGTTGTCTTCTACGGATGAGGCCCAAAATTCCAGTTTCCTTAACAATGACGAAACATTATCAAATGCTGTAAAATGTTAACATTCTTTCCTTGCATTGACAGATTCACCTCATTTAATTTTGTAAAAATGTCTGCAAGGGTTGCATGTCTCAGCAGCCAAGAGGAATTTGTCAAACAGACAGTCGAAACATGGAATCCATGACAACCAATAGTTCACAACGTAGCTCAAAAAGTCTCACAAGAAATTTACTTCGCGAAAGCCACCTCACCTCTGTATGTAGAAGAAGCGCTGTGTGCTGAGCACCCATTTCTTCACACAACAGTTTAAATAGTCTGGTTTGAAGTGGTCGAGCTTTAATATAATCGATGATTTGTAGTGGCTGGTCTAGCGCATTTTTCAGAGACGTAGGCATTTTTTAACTGCTAGTGCATGTCTTTGTAACACGCTTTCTGGTTCCACACTTTTGATCTTTGTTACAGCTCCTGTGATTTTTCCGACCATTGCCCTGGCACCATCGCTATATACATGGACACATTTTCCCCATTGAATTGCATGTTTTTGCATAAAATTGTTGATGCAGTTGAATATTTCTTCACCAGTAGTGTTACTTTGCAAAGATTCACATAAGAGCAGGTCCTTTTCAATACTTGTCAAACCTATAACGGACAAACACAAGCAACACAGCAAGCTCTGATACATCAGTTGATTCATCTAGTTTCAATGAATACCCATTGCAAATTTTCAGTAGGGAAACTAGCTCTTCTATGTCAGCAGCAAGATCCTTAATTAGACGTGCAACAGTATTGTTTGAGAGCTGTACTGAGTCTACTTTTTTACTATATTGCTCATCAAACATTCACATTACTATATCTTTTGTACAAGGCTTGATAAGCGATTCTCCAATCGTGTGAGCTTCTCCAGTGAGCACTATGCCGTAACTTACTTTATATGATGCCTCTGTTGCATTTTCATTGTCTGAATTGGCAATTTTATACATCGAGAGTTTACTATTTTCAAGCGAATCCAGACATCGCTTGAAAAAACTTACATCTTTGTCTTTATATGCAGTATAGTTAGTTTCCAAATGCCTTCAAAGCTTAGTAGGGGCTAAAGAGCTGTTAGATAATGTTTTGTTACACAACACGCACTGAGCATCAGGAACATTGTATTTTCAATGGAAGTAAATCCAAAAGACAACTTTCATCGTACTTTCTTTTTGGTTTCTTACTACCTGATGCTAATTTGTTGGAATTGGACATTAATTGTTCCATCTTGGATAGCTCACCTCCCAATTTGTTAGAAACCGAAGGCTGCGATTGTTCATCTTCATTTTGAAATATTCCTACTTTTTGTTTGTTTGATTCAAACACATTTGGAGCACCACAAGTCTCTGCTTTTCGTTTAAAACTTCCTTCTTTCAGCCACATATCCATGGGGAACAAGTTGTGTAGTATAAATGTTTAATATACAATAAACATTGAATAATATCACAAATATATGTTGAAATTATGACAAGATACGTAACATTGACCAGCGATCATCGAATAGACCAGTGGCGCCCAACCTTTTCTATGTGGCAGGCCACATCGGTGGCTGCGAATCCTTCGGCGGGCCACATTGGAAGTTGCCAATTATTTGGCGGCCCAAGTTAGAGTTTAAATTGGATGTTACCTATATATTCTAAGGTGCTATGGTGCCATTTTAGTGAAAATCAAGTCTAAATGAGATTATTACGGTAAAAACTCCAATGTTAAAAAAATTATCAAAAATGTCATAAAATGCATGAATTGTGTGCTAAATTTTTCGGATTGTTTTTCCATCATGGCTTTGCGGGCTGCATAAAAACCCTTCGCGGGCCATAGGTTGGGCGCCACTGGAATAGAAGACATACATAAACGCGACGGTTAGTTGGTAAATGCTGCCTATGCATCAATGTGCAGATTGAACATCATGCGCTCATGCATCAGATTATCTCTCATGCAACTTCCTGGTGTTCTCGGGTATGGCACACCATTTCTTAGAGGCAGACTATCGCATAATAATAAGAACAACTATACAAATGTGTTTAGTATTTTTCTTACATGTATATATTTTTAAATAATTTTTAGAAAGAAAAATATTGCTAGCATCGATTTTTTTGGCAGAACACCTATTAACGTCTCGTGGAACATCAGTGTTCCACGGAACACAGTTTGGGAAATGCTGTTTTAAAGTATGATAGAGTTGAGCTGCTAACTCTTTATTTGTACTATTCTATGGGCAAAGGAGTCAGTTTTTTATATCATTTAAAATTTGTTTTTATAACCATTACTTGTTTAAAAATTAAAATTGTGTTGTCTAGTAAAATACTGAGTGAATGCAAGGTTGAAACTTACAGTGAAGCATATATAAGGAAGCTTAAATGAGGATTTTTTAGGAATGATTGAAGCCCCCACTTGTTTTGGAAGATTCATCTACCCTTAAAATACAGGTGAGATAGACTGTAGGACAGCAAAATCAAATCTGATTTTTCCTTGGACAATCAATTTTGTAAAAATTTTTTAGGAAATGAAAATAATTAACATAGACTTTTGATGAAATAGACTATTATGATTTGCAGACAGATGGACAGACAAACCAAATACATGAGCAATTTTTTTTAGAAAAAAGCGCCAAAAAGGGGATGGAAAATTAATTTGGCCTCGGAGTGGGAAATTTCTACATCTGCCACTGTTTGGGATCAAAGATGGTGGATGTTAAGTTAGATTGTTTTTAATGAATAGTTTTCATTGAACATTATTGTTATTCAAAGAATTTTATCTTTGACTCATATGTAGTGTTTAATTAGGGTTACCAACCATCCTGTATTGACCAGTATTTTCAGTATTTGCCCTGTGTCCTGTACAAACATCATACAGGATTCCATTTTCCTGTATTTTAAATTTAACATTGATGAATGGGTATGTGACGATGACAAAGATCAAGATTCGACCAATGTGGATATTGCAGTAACAATTTAGAAAGTAATACAGGAGATTGAAGATAAAAATGATGCAGATGATAAATGCATGACTTAGAAGAAAGGATTTTCCGCATTAGAAAATACACTGCTGTACATTGTTAAAGCAGCTGCAGTTGTTTCTTTGAAAATAGAAAGGTGGATGAACATTGCAGTCAAAAGAAATATTATTGTATGACTCCATAAAGTCTCAAATAATTTGCAACTATGTATTCATAACAATGTAAATAGCGATTAAAGTTGGTGTGTTGTGTTCGTTTTTCCTTTTCCTTAAATTTTTTGTATAATCAGCATTTTTTTGGATGTCCTCAGTTCTATCTAAAGATAGTAAAATATGTGGGGCTGTATTTCGTAAATTCAAAAATATTTTGTAGCCATTACTGTCAAAAATGTAATGTTGAACCGTAGGTTTTAAACCTAATAAAATTAATAATTTTTCCTAAAATAATCTGTGGTGTGTTGAATTTATTCTCTCAGCAGACACAGCAGCTTGTGTTGGGGAACACATCACATTATCCAGTGAACAACAGTCTGATGATTGGTGATTATGTTACTCCAGCTGGTGTTATGCTTTCAACCCAAGGAATTTCCCCTGCTCAAGGGTACCGGCAGTGAGCCTCATTGTGTTGTGTTGTGAATTTAATTCATATTGGGATCCAACCCTGAGGTTTGGCAATTTGAGGTGTGTTCGTTATTTTCTGTTTCCTGAGTGAATATGAGTGGTTGTGTCCGTGAAACTGTGTCCTCAAGACGTTGGGTAAAGAAGTGCTAGAACTTAATGATGAATCTGATTCCCTATCAAAGGGTAAAAAGACTGAGTAGAAATATGTTTATATTAAATGTAAGCATTGTCTCCTTTATAATTTTAAGTTAACATTACTGAGAGTTTCCATTTTATAAGATGCACCTAAGTCATCATAAGTAGTTTTTATGTAATGCTCCCATTCCTGAAGCCCTGTGCTAATGATTTTGGTTAAATTTGATGCATTGTACATATCATTGTAATTTAACTAAAAAAATTGGTGCTTACAGAAGATACACAAATTTGTTATCTACAAGTTGACATCAGTTTATATGATGTCCATTTGTTTTAATAACTTCACCATATTTCCCGAAGACAAGAGTGATTTAACAATATGAGGCAAGACATCCTTTATTTACTCACTATATCTAGAGAGGACTTTTTTCCTAAATGCAAGGAATTCAATATGATGGTGAATTGACATTAACTCATTAAATGATAGAAATAGAGAATAGCTTGATAAATGTACATAAATGGGTCAAAAAATGTTTATATTGTTACGTATATTTAAAAACTGGTAAGTCGTCACTAAGCAGTTAGGTTTTACTTATGATAAAAAAACAGAAACGGAATGAATATTTTGTTCGTATGCAGGTGCATCTTATAACTTCCATGCTCGCGTCAGTATCAGATGTGTACTTTGTATTTAATAACTTATTTCAATTTGTGTATACAAGAGTATGAAGGCAATTTATTTTATACAAATTTTAGTGAATGCGATGTTTTATACTTAAGAAAACTACAGCAAGTGATTTAATTTCATAGGTCTATAGCTATCTCAGCATATGAGCAAAATTTTTTCAACATAAAAAAGTGTTGCTGTATTTGTTGAAGTTCATTATCATTTATTTTAGATTGTTAGTAAAAATAAAATGGAAGCTTTTATTTTTATTAACATTGTTAAAATTCTATTGTTTTGTTTTGACATTGTTCGCATTGTATTTTTTAATTGAAAGTTCCAAATTTGTTTTGCTGCATAGAAAGACCTTGTCTTGTTTATGCTGATGAAGACACTATTAATTTGCTTATAGCACCTCTTTTTTATCACGTTTTAACCTAGCTTACCAAATTCATAGTCATAAAAGGAATCATGTTGTAGCAAAATGGATCTAATTTCTGGGTTGTTTTTATTCATATACTAATGATAAAATTCATCCATCTAAGGACTCATTTCTAACCTTTGTTGCATGAAAATATTGGTGTCTGCCCTTCCCAAATGGAAATATATCTACATGATAACAACCAGGTCTATGGGCTTGATTCATTCGAATTTATATGAAGTTTATATTGAGTGTTTGTCTTTCATGTAAGATAACGTTTTCAAAGAAGTAATAGTTGAACTAAATTTTGTCAGTGTATTTTACAGACTCTGATGTTTTAGAATAGGCCATGCATGCTACTTGTCATAAATATCACTCATGACATGTTTATTAGCTAACTAAAAATCCAAATTTAAATTGAAAACATTTTTCTTTGGCCCAAATAGTCTTAAAATCTTTTCTTATTGGTGATATTTTGCTATAGTAACACAGTATAAGCTCCAGCTAACTTCACTGTGTTGGGAGATATAGGCTGAAATGCCAACATCTTGGCACAGTAGATCAATTTCCATGTGATAAAGAATATGTGAGTTTTAAAAGTGCCAAAATAACAGATGTTTTAAGCATGTGATGGAAAGTTTGGCATGCATAGTATTCTCATTCCTAAAGTTAATAAACTTGATATTTCTTTGTTATAAAGCAGGTATGTCAAACTCAAAGAAGCATAAGGGCCACATTTAAGCAGTAGATGTTGTAGGATTACTGAAGTGTTTATCAAAAATCTTGAACAATTTAGTTATGAGAAAATTAGCATGCGGGCCTCAGTAAGGCAGAGAAAGGGCTGCCAGTTTGACATGCCTGTTATGAAGTAAGATCAGATTTCCAATAGTCAACTATTGTTTTATCTCTTTGAATTTAAATTCTTTGCTCAGGATGGGGAGTAATTTGTTTTATATTCAAGTATAATGTATTTGAATTAAAGTATTTTCTAATCTGGTGAAGCTTAGAAAACAAACTGGTTGAGGCATCTAGTCCATCTTTACTATTTATCTTCTTTAACAGACAAAAAGTACTTACTCATAGCAAAAGTTCTCCTTCTTGACAATAACTTAATCAGAAAAAGTTGCTGTGTGTGTATTGGTAGAAGAATGATAAGAGATGGGGTTTTTCTAAATTAGTTGACAAAAAAGTGCAAGTCACTCTATGCTTTTTTTCATTTAAAAAATAAGCACAAGTTAATGTGATAGTAAATATTTCGAGATATGATATTATAATGAAGGAAATCAACTGAATTTTTTTTAAATATTTGACTTGAAAAAAAAGCATTCCGTATATTCCGGTGTATAAGTCAACCTTTGAAGTCTAAAAAAATTTTCCTAAAACTTAGAAGTCAACTTATATGCCAAACAAAATGTGTACCTTAAATTACAGATGAATAACATCGATATTTACGAAGACCGTTAATCTTTCGGTGGAGGTGATTGCTATTTTGAGTCAGCTGTTCCAGTGTTTACATATGACATTTATTTTAGAATATTTATAATAATTAATTTTAATACTGTATTTACTCACGTAATCCACGTCCTCGTGTACCATGTGCACCCCTATTTTTGGACCAGTTCGTGGAGAAAAAAATTAATTTGTGCTTTAATAAGTTGACATCTACAGCGGTGGAAAATTAGAAAAAAATCAAAAAAGTGTGGGGATTTCCTGTAGGTGCATTCTCTCAATGGTTCCATCTAAGCTGCACGACTGCACAGCCACGCAGGAATTTTTGAAGTTCTGCACACTAAATTTTTCAAGCGTGCATGAATGTGTATATCTTACAATTAGAATATATCGGAACAGGACCGCGTCAACTCTGGTGCACATAGGTGCACTAGCGTCATGTAGGCATGCATAATGATATTCATTCCGCCCATGGATGAAAAAAATTAGAGGGAACTATGGTTCTCTGCTGGGTTAAAGGAGCGTCAGCAGCTCACGATGAATTCAGTGAATACAGATACCAGATGCCAACTTATTCTGTCAAAAAGTGTAGGTAGAATGACAGAACTGCTTTTTTTGAGTAACAATAATAAACTTAAAACTCAATAAAAAGGTGCAGCTTTAATATTATAAAAATATTACATCATCTCAATGTTGAAGATGCACCAATGGCAGTATAAACTGTGCATTTAAACCCTAAACGTTTCTTGGTCGTGTAGATACATGTAAACTTCATAGAATTCTTTATCTTTTACGAGTATAAACGTAGATGCAAGCATGTTGCAATAAATTTACTATCGAAACTTGCAATTTTTTAAACTTGGTCAGAAATCTTCATGTATGACGCGGTCTCTTTTTTTACCGACATTTTGGGGAAAAAGGTGAGTGGGGTACACATTTGCAATATTTTATTGAATTTTGTCACTGTAGAAATCAATCATGATCACTAGGTATAGTTCATTTCGATGGTATCATTAGCAGCTGACATCAATCGAATTATAGGAAACTTGATCTAGTGGTTCAAACTCTCCAAGAATAACAATTTCTTATTGGTTAAAATTAAAACATCTGTCACATAGAATGTTCAAGAAGAATAGCACGGACTCTAAACAATATTTATATATTTTTATTATTGTTTATTTCTGTTTTGTTAAAAGTTGGATTGTACAAAATGATTTCATGAGTAGTACTTTTAATTGAAAAAGTGGGAGTCGACTTATACGGCAAACATATACCTAATCAGTATTTTCATTCAAAAAAATAGGGGTCGATCTATACACCGGAATATACGGTAATACTTCATGTCTCATTTTGAAGCAATATGACGTTTAAATCAGGGAAAAGCATACTAAGCAATTCTAAAAAGTAAAAAACATTTGTTGGTACATTATCCAAGTCTTCTTTTTCCATTATTGATGGAAAATTTTCGGTGAATGTATAGTTGTGTTGATGACTGCATGAGTGTTTTAAACTAATTTTCAGTAATGTCTCATCAAATAGAAACCATTAACCTGAAACTATTTAAGTTTCAGCTGTTGATCCATTTAAAACTTGCTCATTAGTTGGTGTGGCAAAACTTTTGTTGGCTTATGTTGTGGCAATTTACATTGAAATGAGTATTTGTTTTGTTTTCATTGGTTGGTTTTGCCGCATTCCCAATCTTCATGTTGCACAGTGATATTATGTTGAGCCTAAAACTCTGAATGACCTAGAGTATTTTGCCAGTAATTTGGCATATATTCTATGCTGATATTTCTGTTGAATTTCAATCTGTTCAGGCCTAACTACAGAGCTATCTGTTTATTTTGGAACTACTCCAACTTGTATGAACCTTCTTTCAAAATTTTTGACATTACAGACTATAGTACTGGTGTTGAGATTTAGACCATAGTGTCATACTTTTTAGAAATAAGCTGAAGTGGTTTAATTTTCTCCATTAAATTCTTAATTATAACAATTGGCCTGAACTTGGGCTACAAAATTTGCCATGGTTCATACTTTGTTAAACCCTTTGCAGTAACATTATTTGTTCATAATAGTAAGTTAATGAATATTTGTCATTGTGTAATGATTTTTTTTATAAACCTGTAGATCTAGATTAGATCTACAACGATAAGTATAAAGAAATGCTTACAAGTTATACCCTCTTATGAGAACATTCATTTTTATATCTATATAACTTACCAGGTCACTGACCTGATTGCTGAAATTATGCTGAGGACAATAAATATTTAATTGGCATTTTGTCTTTAGGTTTGCATTGAAGTTATTCAGTTTATTGCGATTATGAGTTAAGTCTCATTCTTTGGTATAAAATTGGTGGGATTTAGTAAATAATTTTATTTCATAGCAATTTGTTTGTGACTTTAATATAATTTTTGAGCTTGAAAGCCGAGAAAATCAAACATTAGGAAATGATAAAAAATATTATTTCATTAAAGATATATATGTCATGACACATTACCTCCCATTATAAAAATGTTTTGGAAAGAAAATGGATCAGGACTGATTTAGCTTTTAATTAATGCTGCTGCTGAACTGATAAACTTATTTTAAATATTGCTTTTTCTCTTACAAGCAGATTACTTCAATGTATTTATGAAGTTCAATGTACTAAAGCAACTGCAGTTTTAAACAGAAAAACATGAGAGTGCTGACATTTAGTGGCTAAGAATGCCTTTATTAGATGAAAAACAACATCAACAAAATGTTTTTGCTATTTTACACATGGCAATACATTTAGGAGTATTTTTGGCTTAAGTGATTATTTAGTGAATATAGAGACAGAGACTTGGTTTTGTTGTTTGTGTGCAAAAATATTACATTGTCTCAAAATATAAAATCTTAATATCTGGTAAACATCCTTTTAAAGTAATTACCAAAATTATAACTATTTGTTTCCTTTACATTCCATCTAGTCTAAAGTTGCAGATCCAAAAAAAATGTTTTATGGATATACCATTTCAAAGAATTTTTATTTTGCCATTTTCTCAACACTTGTGATAGAGTTTTTAAAAATCTAGATATAAAATTGTGATAGTTTTTTGTAGTCTGCTTTTTTGTTAAGAATAATTGTCAATTTTTGTTCCGTTTTTCATACAGATAAGCCTATTCTTTTTAAAGGATTTTTATTTTTCATGTCACTAATTCTATTGGTGTATTTAGCGTAACTTAAATACTCTTAATGCTGCATGTCATTAAGTTTTACACATTGATAACCTGCCGTAGCAAATGGGTGATATTGTAAGTTTAGCCCATTCTCATGCAAGGTAAAATATTATCCCATGACATAAGTTGTTACTATAGTTTTTCCATTCATACTTAGCTGAGTCACTCATTTTTAACATAATAATAATAATATTTTAAAACATTTTCTAATTATAAACAAGTTTTTTCCAAGATAAATATATCTTCAGTGTAATTAAATATTTGCAAACTGGCCTATGGCTGACTTGTTCTTAAATACATGGTCTGACATATTTCATTCCAAATTGGATTTTTTATTTGGCATTATTATCAAGTTATTCTAAAAATTAATCATTTGTTATTTATGTCAAACCTTGAAGTTTGATTTTTATCAGCAAAAGTGTCACTGTGAATCTCCTTTAACCAAGGCTCAAAATGGTATATGATGTAATGCTTTTTAATAACTTGTAAACAATGAAAATTCATCCATCGCTATCAGATTTTTCATATCCCGCTTCTGTTGTATATACTTTGTAGCTACAAGTGATTGTTACTGTCGTAAGCATGTTGGAGTCTTAATAGTAGACATATAAAACATTTATGTTTATTAACAGATAGTTGCCTTAGTGAAGGAGATGAAAACTCTTGCGGTCAATTTAGCTTAAGTCTTATAGCTGTTCCAATTTTTACAAGTAGTTATCTTCAATGGACAAAGCAATATTATGCATAAGTAGAATTCTGAATAGAATAAGGTATTTTTGGTTGGGCTGAAAGAAGCAGAAAATGTCACGACAATGGTAGGTAACTATTTCATATTTCCAATTCACAAGTCAGTTTTCTCACTTCGTAAAACAAATGAATCGCCACATTCTTTCTTAATAGTCCAGTTTGTTCTTTTAATATAAGTGGTATTTCCTAGAAATATTTGCAATGCCTTCAGGACAAGTTACAAGCCATATAAAATTTGTTGACATTATTTGAAAATTAATGAGGCAGAATTTCATTTAGTTGCATTATGATATGAAGTGATCAGTTTTTGAGTATGTACTTAACATGCCTCTGTGTGCTTTAGTTTTCTCAAGAGCAAATTGTAGGTAACTGTTTGATGCATGTTAATTTTAAAAGAACACAATGCAAATGTTCCCTATGATTATTGCTGATTAGTTATTGTGAAACATTTTCTCTATGCATTTTCAGTTTTTGCCCCAACATTGCCGATGCCTCCTTTAAAGTTAAGGAATGCATCACTCTTTCAAATGTCCTGGTTTTCTTCATCATGAATCTACAGTTTTTCCGTGTATTTCAGATTAATTGGCATTTTAGATTCTACTAATTGAATCTTTCCAAGGTCAAATTTCATGAGCAGGAAAGTAAATTTTCTGTCGTTTATAGGATGGAAATGGGCTTGTTTAATCTCCATATAATTGCTTTAATAGTTCTTGGGAAAATAATGGCTTATGTGATTTAGCCTGAAGTTTAAAAATTGTACTCAACTTGTGGGTATTTATCTTTTTTTAAAATACATATGTTGTTGCTCCTTTTGTTAAAATTTCAGGATGCTAAGTTTTTATTGATAATTCATTTGCTAATTTTGTCCCAAATTGGGTAGATATTCCTCTTATGTGCTGCAGTTTCTATCTATGTATCAGCGTCATTTCCCTGCATTTTAAAATATTGCATTTTATTTCTTTGGCCATTCTTTCATACATATTGTCAAAGTCATTTTCCATTTTTTTATCAGGGTGAAATTGGCTGTTCACAGTGGAGCTATAGAGTTAGTATATTAGAATGAAAATGAATCACTTTAGAACTAATTTGTGAAAATTATTCCTGTGCAATATGGAATAATCTCAAAGAAATTATTACACATGGTTGCACCACAGCTATTAAACTGCTGTATTGCATCACCCAGGCATAAAAGTTGGTGCTTTTTTCTTAGACATCTCAAAATCTAACTCATAATTCCAATAAATGCATTTTAAATGTTTTATGCCCTTTAATGAAGTTTGTTAATTAATAAAATTTTGATTTCTTATGTTTCAAGCCAAGTCAATGACAAATTCATTATCATGTAATGAGATTAGGGTTTAGATAAGATCAGATTTAGTAGGAACATGTATGTATGACTTGGAATTTTTCTTTAATTTTCAATGGTAATTCTGCATTTACATGAGCAGCTGCTATTTTTCTCAATTATTTTGCAATGGCTTGGTAAATTTTCTAGTTTATTTCATAGTAACCATATACAAAGTAACACAATATGCTGTTATAGTTTTCAAAGACTCCATTGAACAATACATTACCCTTATGCATTTCAAAATTTTTATATAATGCATGAGTGACATATATGATTTTGTAAATAGGAGCTTCCATATCTGTTCATTTTACAGCAATAAGTGCTTGCATAAAATTTCCACTTACAATGCAACTGAAAATAATTTAATGAGGAAGGTGATAGTGTCTAATGGATTTTTCATTACATATATTTTTATAAATAATATTACTAGAGTCCTCTTAATAATGGCCTGTATTGTGAAATCACCTTGTTCTCTGAATAAGTTCTGATTTTATCAATTATGCAGAACAATCACTTGCTCAGCCTTGATTGTGATTCGTGCTATTTTTGTCTGTGTTTTTTCTGTTTACATTGGTGCTGTGTGGATATCATTATTTTGAAATGTTGATTTATTTGGGTTTCTGAGTGTAAATGTAAATTTTTGAGTTTAAAATTAGTGCCACAGTGTTTACATTATTTTCTACCAGTAACTTTTTGTAAAGCATAAAAATTTTGTATGCAAGGAATGAGCTCACTTTAGGAAAAAGTGTATAAATCTAGTTTATATTAAGTTTGAATAGGTTAGCCTGTTCTAAGCATGTATTTTATTTTTAAAAGCTTCATGTTTTTTCAGTATTTGATTATATCATCAATTGTGTTAATGCATTATCAAAACTGTTTATAATTTATCATAAATACATGCTGATTGTTCAGTTCCAAGTTTTATTAAGTCATTTCACTAATTGAATGTTAATACTTGCTGTAAGAAAAACTTTGGTTTATTAATTCTTTAAACTTACTAATGAATATTTTAGACCTAAAGTATGTTCATTTAAAAAAATAAAAATTTAGCCTGTTATGTTATTCCTTATTGATAAATTTTAATATTATCAAAATATATAAAATTCTTAATATTGTTTGTCAGGCTACAATCTTTGCATTTCGTGTTTTAGACTCATTCATAATCCTATTAGTCCTTGCTACAAAAAATTTATACATGATTTATTTGCAGTATTTGAGATATTTCATAGGTAATGTTGACAGGTTCATTTTGTTCATTCTGTTGTATTTTCATGTTAGAATGATGCATGCCAAACTGGCAATAAATGATGTGACTCTAATATTAAGCCCTGCATATTTGTTGGCATTCAGTTATGCAATAAGGAAATGTTTTATTGGTTGTGATAAAAATTTAAATATAAGCTGCTCAATAATACCTTTTTAATGAGGTATGTAGGTATATTTTTTGTAGTGCATCATGGTGCATTGTCACATATGAAAACTACCTGTTCTTGTAATTTACTTATAATTCATACATAATTCAAATTCATTTTGTAAACACATTTGAGAAGGCAATGAAGTAATTGCATTCCTTATACAGATGACTGTAATCCATTGGTAATAGGAAGGAGTCTTCAGTGTGTTCATTACAGCTTGTCTCCTATTGATGTTAAAAATGTTTGTAACATCTTTACCTATGGCATTGTTAATTCCTAAGAGATTGATGTTTAGGAAGATTTCCTTTTTCCATACTTTGGTTTTCCACATCGAGTGGTGAATGGTGTATATGATCATGCATGTTCTAATGTGTATGCATTCATGATTTTAGGATACCTTCATAATTGTAAAGTTGATGTACATACGTTTTTAATGAATGATATATTTATGCATATAAGGTTTTGAATGAAGTGTACCATGTACAATTGATTTTCAATGTGGGTGATAAGAAGAATAATGTGTTTTTAGAGTGATAAAGTTCTTGTATGCTAAGAAAATGGGAGTAGCGCTTTTATATTTTGGTATACTTTTTCACTGGAGAATTTATAATTTTGCTGACCCGTTGTTGATCTGGCAAAACATCTTAGACAGTGTCTTTAAAAATCTGCATAGGCCTGCCGTTTTAGGCAATAGAGTTTTACATTTGCTGGTAGAGGGATGTATTTATTGATTTTTAAAAAGAACTAAGGCTTGAATTATAATAAAAATGACAGTATAAGATGTTGGTTTTTGCAGTTTCTGATAGCTAGTTTAAGTTGCATGAAAGCTCAAGAATGGAAGGTACGATAAACTAGTAATGGAAGTGAATTGCTAGTGCATAAGATATCCTTTTTGATACAGGATCTATGTGAAGAATAATTTACAGACTTTGTTAAATAAATGTGGCATCCTATGTCCATAATTTTATTAATTTTATTTAATTTTAATGAGTATAACCAGCATAATATTAAGGTCATATAGAGAAGCATCAAGTGAACATAAAACTATGTTAAAATATTTCAAGTTTCTGGGCGTTTTCAAAACAAATGAAAGCTGAAGTAATGCTTTTTATATTAATTTTGATTAAAGTTTAAAAAGATTAAACACATGGATTAAATAAATATTTTAAGTAAATTCCTTTAAAAATTTGGTGCTATTTCAAATTTTACTTTATAATATTTCTCAAATTAAGTGAATTCAGCACTTGTAACCTGTTAATATTGAGAAATTCCTGCATTTCAGCAGCTTATATAAGTATATTTTCATTAACTAGTCAAATTATTACTCTCCTTTGCTCTTCCAAACTGGAGGAAAAAATGGAATATTATAATTAGAAGACATAATCTTGGACTGTATTTTAAAAATAGCATGGAAGAATACTGGGTTTGAAAGGTAATGCTTATACTATTATGGTTTTTTCTTCATTCTTTGCATGATGACTACTACTCTTCTTCGTGGCTTCACCTTCATGACCTTTAAATTAGTGAACAATATTCTATTAATTTAGCTTTCAGACTGGAATATTTCTTTTGAAAAACTGATCCAGAAAGGAAGTCCTATATGTAGCTTAGCTGTAGTTGGAGACTTTCGGATTTGTTTAAAATTGAACCCACATTAGTTAGTTGAACAAGTTGGGGTGGCACAAACTTGAAGCTTAGGACACATAAGGTGCATTTCTCTCTGTAGCAATAACAAGATTAAAATTTTATTTTCAGTAATGTCTTGACCCTGATCAACATTTTGAAATTACCTTTTATTTTGGTGTATTAGTTGACCCTGGTTTTCAGCTTTAAAAATGTGTGTATAGGCCTATACTCGCCGTGTAAGTCAACATTTTTTCACTTTACAAGTCTTTTTAAAAAATTAGACTATATCCATATCTTAGGTAATCGATTCTTTGAATAAAGCAAATATAAACCAATTACGCACTGAATGGAAAATACGCGGGTGTTCACGTGACATTTATTACCGACAACAAACAGGTATCCTCATCATGGCTCCACCTGCGAAAATGATGAATATGAAGCTGGCTTTAAGGTAAAAGTCATAAAATTTTATTAAAAAAACTTTTGCAATGAGTAAATTCGGGGTCTGCTAAATGAATTGTAAACTCTGAAGCAGCTTATTCAATACTAGTGAAAGTGTGCTTACATTCTGCAAGCATTTCCTCTCACCCTAAAGTAAAGAGTATGAGACGACAATTTTTAAATGCAACAGTTTGCACCTTCTTGCTGATTTGTTTTTCCCTTATGGTCAATATTGGGGTAAAAACAATGCCTAACATTTATAATTATAAGGTATTTAAATGTATTTAGCATTTGTTAAGAATACCTCACATTTATGCAAAATTTCATCGATATAGAACCTCTAGAAGTGCATTTATATGAATTCCATTGTTTAAACTTTATAAATTTTTAACAGCCACAACAATAAATATTTCTAAATTTTTCAATGTTATTTACCACCATAACAGTATTTCTTAACTCTGTTAAATTTTTCAGCTTTTTGGATTTTCAGAAAGTACATAAACATTAGTCAATTTGCTAAACATTTGAGAATTTATTACGGCCGAACAAATAAAAATTTTCAAATTTCTATATTCCCGTTTTCATTATTTTGCAAATTCTACCACTAGAAAAAATTTCAGCTTCATAGCACATTTAGAAGTACCTAAACCAAGAAATGTTACTAAAATAGTTTATAATTTTTACCGGCCAAGAAAATAAGCATTCCTGCAATTCTGCAATTATTCCTCTGATTATTTCTTTCGGTTCACCTATGCATTAAATTTCAGCTTTCCAAATATTATAGTTTGGTCCAGACATTAGTATCCTCCTATATCGTATATCCTCCTCTGTAAGAAGAGTGCTTATAGAATGATGGTGATCACCTGCGCTGGATGATTAGCCACATTCAACCACTGTAACCCCCAATTGATGCAAGATGTATGTAATGAGGATACTATATTTTTCGGTGTATAAGACACTTTTTTGTTGTGAAAACACGTTCTCAAATCACTGCGTATTATACAAAGGAGGTTCAAATGCCAGAGAGGTATTTTAATTAAATGTGGTATCAGTATTTATAAATTTTCAAGTGTCTATCATAGTACTTTTGGACATTTCACGATGGAATTAAGAGCTGAAAATTTCAAAACTGTTAAACCCCCATGAGATGATTCCTATAAAAATAAATCATCCCGGAAAAAGTCATGAGTTCGATTCCAGGAGACGATTATATTTTCCCATAAGTTTACACGTAATTTTTTATTTTTCAGTCCTCCATTCATCAAAATATCTAAATATGGACTGATCGTCTTCGTGTTTGGTTATGTGATGTTTAAAACTGTACTATCTTATTCTCACGATTATTACATGTTACACATTTAAAGTTTTCAGAAATACGCATTTTTTTCAAAATTTGTGGATTTTTCGTACTCTTCCCGGGTGATGCCAAGGCGACCATCATTGTTACCTCTGATTCAAATTCAAGGGGCACTTACACTAGTTTATATAATTCTCCTAAGGCTACCTTTGGTACAGAAAAAGATTTCTATATTCAGTAGTTTTTCTACTTAAATTTAAACACATTTTTCAATGTTTTTGTCATTTTCTATTTACATAAAAGATAGGTGAACATCTTTTTATTCAAATTATGATTTGAATACATTTGTTCATTGCTTTTAGATTTGAATTTGCTAAAAAGTTCTTCAAAGTCTGAAATATTTTGAAGCATGATACAGCACAAAGAACACTTGTTTCTTTTCTGATTACATGAATAAATACTTGAAGAAATCAAATTTATACTAACGAGAAAACATTGGCGATTTATAAGGTAAATAACATTTTTTTAATCAAAATATTTTTAAATTTAGCAATAGATACTTTTAATGCTATAACTGTGTAAACTTTTGCTGTTTTTGAGCCTTTTTATGCAATATTTTTATAGTGAACATAGGCATTATTGAAAATATTTTTTAATCCTGAAAAATGATGCAATTTTAGGGGTGCATCTTATATAAGGGAGTGTCTTGTACACCAAAAAATACGCTAAATTACGTTCTTGATCGGTTACATTCTATTGTTAAATTTGTTTCAATTGGTTTTTATGGGCATTTAAAAATTATATTAACATAAGAAAACATTACGTATGTACATTTCTCTTTCCTCCATCTAATGAAACTTTTTTCAGTTCTCTATTGAGATAACGTCATAAATATTCGAGTATGAGAGGCTGAGGATTCTTAACTATATGGAGACCTAACACAGATGTTAGGCTAAAACACTTTTTCTAAGCGTCCTGGGTTTGCCTTCAGCTTTGAATCTCTCTTCGCCTTATGAAATACCCAGGAATATATGCAAGGTACTTTTTATTATCATTTTTAAATTCATTAAAAAATCCACCTATGAACACGAGACTTTGACATTTGTGTGTGTAAAAGTATGAATTTTTTCCTTCACTGAGAAAATTTACACCTATTCTCATATAGCGTGAATAATACCCAGCTCTGCATGGCTGACACTCAGAATGATTCACATTAGCACTGATATGTATAACAAAAATGTTCCTAAGAATAAGTAATTTCTAAGCGAAAATGCATATAGAGTACACATGTAAATCGGGGTATACCTTAGAATTTAGTCTGGGGATGAGAGCTTGGTGGTTTGGAAAGCATCGCCGCTTTTGTTAAGTATTATTAAGCCCCATTTATGCGGTATCTATTTACACATTGCCATTTAAAAATCCATTTATCACGTAAATCCTTTACTATTACACATCAATTCAAGGTTGTATTTTTATACACAGCGTATAATTCAACCCTAGTTTTTGGAGCTTTCTTTATCACTTTAATATTCCATGTGATGTACGATATGCTATTATTGTCTTTACAACATTTTTTAAATTTCAAATAAATTCTTTCTAAAGAATTAAGAGAAAATCTCAAATTTTAATTCTGGTACGACGGCTGTCCTGAGTAATGTTGAAATAAAAAGATTTACTTGGTAATTTCAAAAAAATTTATTTAAATCATGAGTTTATAAGGTCTAAATGTCATTTTCTCTTTACATTTAATAGGCGGTGCTATCCAAAAGTTCCCGGACTGGCTCAAAAACCAGGCGTAGGCTTACCTTAATTACAGATTGTTGTTGTCCCCTACAAAGTAGTCCCCTTGCGAGTTAAGACACAGAGTCCAGCATTTCTGTCATTGCTGGAAACAATGCTGGAAGTCTTTCTTCGAGATGGCGTTCAATAACAAAATTTGCAGTAATTTTTTCAGAGTGAAAAGATTCATTTCAAGTTACCAGAATGCAATCAGGTAATTCAGTAGGGCAGTGCTCTCCAACCGGTGTGCCACGAGGAAGGCACTAGTGTGGCGCAGTCTGAGGATATTTAATTTTTACAAAAGCATTTGGAACAAACAAATTCACATACATTTTATCATCCAAAGAATTTATTCTGAAACTACGAGATGAATTGGTAGACCTTATGAATGATCATACAGCTTAAAATTATTATGCTACCTTTAGATATATTTTGGGTAAAAGCTAAAGGTGAATATCGTTCAATATCTGAATATCCCATCGATATGACATTCCAAATTCAACAACGTATTTATGCGAATTTAGTTGTTCTTCAACCCATATTAAAAGGGCATGTTCAAAGAAAGTTCTTGTAGCTCTTTCTATTATTGAGAAAAATATGAAGCGTCTTTGTACCAAAAAGGCAAGCCCAAATTTTCTGTCGAAGAGCATAACATTTTTACACGTCGAATTGTGTGTACTTAATTTACAATAAAATGTTACAATTATTTGAATATTACTTTACCAATCATAACTATCTAATATAGTTGCAACTTTTGTTTTATGCTAGTTTTTCTTTTAAAATGTGGATTTACGCAGTGAAATTAATTAGGGGTGGTTTGGTGTGCCGCGATGTTTTCAAGCATGCATGGTGTGCCGTGCAGCAAAAAAGCTTGGAGAGCACTGCAGTAGGGAACTTGAACAAGTGAGGATGCTAGAGATAGCATTCTTTCCTTCTAATCTAATATACTAAAAATAATGTGCTAAGCTTTCATTGGAGAAATTTTCATACATTAACCTATATTTCACTTCCAAATTATGGGTGCAAAATTTCCCCGAAGAGATTTTATATTTGTGAATGCATTGTTAAAATGCTTACAGGAAAATGGGACCTTTTTCTAATAGGTTTTAATGTGGAGATGTAATAATACTATCACTAACTTGTAATTAACAAAAATTGAATTAATTTTTCTAATACAACATTATGACAGGATGGAAATGATACAAACGTTATAGTAGTGAATATTGCAATAAATAATATCTTTATTTTCAAATGTTTATAACATTGTTTTTCATTTGAAGCAGTCAAATTATTAAAATGTTAAATTCAAATCAATAAAAAGACGATTTTGGAAAATATTACACATTTAAAGGTTAAAATTTATAATTAAATTCCAAAATAAATTACAGAATACACATATTTACTAGAGAAAAATATTACTTTGAAGTTATAAAAACATTCAGAATGCATCATATCACAGTAGACCCTCATTTCATGCAAATATATGTAGAGGAATAAATCAAACATTTTGACAATACTTGGAGAAAATACTGTAAAATTTGCTTTAAAGACAAAATACTTCTTAACTAATTCTACCTTTCAAAACAGTATTACCATAATCACTTAGAAAACTACATTTTGAATGGCCAAACCTCATTTGTATATGCAACCAGACGATTGTAATTTCTCAAAGTACATGGTCCGACTGGGTTTTTCAACCAAAGTGCAAATTCCCTTATCATCCTAAAAATGCAACACATTCTTGTGCACATATTACCAAATTTAAATCAAAATCGTGCTCAAGAAGCTAAAAGGTTTTCATTAAAAAAAATCATTACTACATAAAATAGCATCAATTACACTTAAGCTAAATAATATGTATGTAGCCTTTTATTATCAATTTCTCTAAAACCCTCCTACTCAGTTTAAAGCCACTTCAAGTTTAAAACTGACCAAAATATGTCAAATTACCATGCATCACTTTACCTTATGATGATATGTGATTGCCAGTCTAGTTTCTGAGAAATGACGACAAATAAATATCTTTAATAAATAGTTCAATACAAGCCAAGTTCAACTATACAAATTTACATGTTAAGGCCACACCTGGCATCAGCTTTATGAATTACAATGCACCTATCAGTTAACTCATGCTGATCTTTCTTTAACATTTGTCTCAATGCCAGCATTTGTATCTGTGATAACAGCACATCTTACTATTTATAAGTGTACACACCATTCTTATAATGAAATTAGATAAGATTTGTAATTATGCCATCTAGTAATGTCTTACTTTCTACAGCTTAACAAGGGTCTACTGTAGAACTTTAGAAAATTATGCCAACTGGGAGCCATAATGAAATAGCAATATATACACTTGTCCCTCAAATTGCATGGTTTTGCTTTAAACACTTCTGGTTTAGCAAAGTTTTTTACTTAAGTCTCAAATTGCATGACTATCAATTACACTTTAACATGGTTTTAAAATCTTCTTGAAGTATTAAAAAGCATAAGATGTTTCAGTGAAACTTAAGAGGTACACTAAGGATAAAGGAAGTTATGCTGAATACTGTTTAACAAAATTGTTTTACGTTGAACTCAAGATGGATAAATCTAGTCCACAATGCACATTTTTGCTTATTGTGGTCTTTTTGAAGCAAACATACTGTGCAAAGCAAGGGATTGATGTATATATCTCCCAGAATTTCAAAACATTTTCAATGAATAATCACTTTCATTTAGTATTCATTAAGTAACTAAAAACATGAGCATAACCCTGAAATTACTAAAATATTTTAGTCTACAGATTTTGAAGTAAAATAAAAAAGACTGCTAAATGACGCAATGCCATCATAAACAATTTTCAACAGCTGCCAAGGGTCACAAAATTTTCTTAGTGGTGACATTCACAGGTTGCCAACAATCATAAATACTCCAGCAACTGCAACAAGAAGCATTAAGTCCAAATATTCTTCATTTGAGAGTAAACTTTAATTCAAAACAATATGAATATAGGAGAGCTATCTACAATTCTAAAAGTTGAAGCATAATATAAAAAAATGTGAAGTACAGAAATGTTTAAATTTGATTCTTTAAAACAAGAAAATTACAATTCTTGCTGCAAATATCTCTCAACTTGATGCAGCTGTTATTAGGTAATGCAGTTACATATAAAGATTTTCTTTAAGATAATGCTGGAAACCTTATTTACAATTTGCCGTTGAGGAAATAGGATAGGCTAATAAAGGGTCAAAATGAATACCACACACAAGAAACTGAAATCTTTTACTTGAAAAATAAGAGTATAAGTCAGGTAATTCTAACAATTACTTATGAAAAACAGTTGATTATGGCAACTGATTATACAGAACATTTCTAGAATAAGGACCATAACCAAATACTCTAGTTTCCAACTTTTTTGCTCTTTTCCATAGCATCAGTAAATTGATGCAGTCAGGTACGCATTCCAAAAGTAACAAAAATTGCTGCATGTTAACGCCCATACGAGGAATGGCCATTTAAAAGTAAACCAAGTTCATTTGGAGAGCCATGACTCCTCATTCCAGTGGAGCTGCTAGAAGGTGATAATTCGACCATGTCTTCCTCTTCATCATGCTGATTGGCCAGTTGATAACCATTGTTCCCAACAGATACATATTTTTCACCATGATGAGATACCAAGCACCACAATACCATGAAAGTACAAATACATAACGCATTGGATACTGCTGCCGCATGCATCAGCATCAGCTGATTGCTCTGCATCAAATACTGAACTACAATAGGGCATACTATCTCACCCAAAGAAACTCCCATAACAAAAAAAGCTGCAACTTTATTCGTCACGTGTATATATCTTTCAACCCACAAAATACCCGTGGGGAACATGGATGCCAATCCAATTCCCAAAAATGATGTTCCCAGCCAAAGTGCTGTCTCTACTTCGTTAGAAAGTGTCGATAGGATTATGCTGCCAAGAGAGCACATAAAAAAGTTAAAAATTAACATTGAGGTAGGGCTAAAACCACTTGCACAGAAAATTGAAGCAAATCTCATAGCAGCAAATGAACCCCAAAATAGGGCAGTCACACAATTCCCAGTCGATCTAGATAAATTGAGATCGCTATGAACTGCAAACATAAGTAAGTAACGCCCAAATGTTACCTCCATGCCAACACTAAAACAAAAAAACAAAGACATGCACGAAACCAGAGCGCCCCATAAAAATTTACTGGAAATTTTGTAATGTCCTACACCATCTTCCTGTTTTGATTTGGGGTCTCGAGGATTATGACATAAAAACCCTAAGAAAACAAGAGAAATGGAAAATACAAACAGGCCTACAATTAGATATGTGAATTGGATTTTGTTGAAGCCATATTTTTCAATTCGGTTGGCAAATACATCAAATATGGTACTTATATCTTCAGTATCATTGTCATAAGTTCCTGGTTTGAAATGATGTTCATGTTTTGGTGGGACTTCAGAAGTATACAACTTTGAGAATGTAACATGATTTTCATCATTTCTATTGCTGCTTATTGAAGAATTTTCATGGTCACCACTTATTTTATACTCTTCATCCTGAAAAAGTTTATCTAATTCATGAACTGTTATATGCACAACATTCATGGGAGGACTGGAAGTTACTACTTTCTCAGTTTTATGCTCTCTATCATTTCCATAAAACTCACTATTTCTAGCCATATTTTCTTTCTCACTGCTTGAATTTGTAGTTTTGTAGGCACTCTGTAATGGGGATTCTATTACATGATCTATTGGCTTCAAATTAGTTTTCTCTGATGAGTTCTCCTTTATCTGGTCCATAGAGGAGTTTTCCACAGGCAAAACTGGCCCTTTTTGGATTATACTGATAGACTTAGTTGTGGGTAATGGAGAAGAAGTTGAAATTTTTTCATCCAATGATAAGGAACTCCCTTGGCTCTCATTCACAAAATTACCATTTATTGTTAAATATGAGGCATTCAACTCTTGCATTGATTTAAAGCTTTTTTGAGTCACTGCAGAGACATTGCTACTGGCATTCTTCCCTTCTTGCACTATAGACTTGTACACTAAATTCTTTTCGTTATTCCCTTTTTGAGCAATTTGACCTTTACCCTCATCAACTAAATTACTCTTCACCTCCTCCTTTTCAGTCAATGAATTATTTTTCACTCCTTCAGGTGGTTGCAAATGTTCAGAGCTGTTGGTTACTGAGACTGTTATGTTTGAAACTTCAGACTCTATTTTATTAGATTCTTTGGGAATGCTAGCTGGAGTAGTAACTAGAGATACATTTGTAGATGTGGGAGGATGAGTAGTTTGAGCAATGCTAGTTGGAATTCGAGGAACAGTTTTTGCTGTAACTGTAGAGGGTGCAACCAAATCTTCTGGTGGAGGTTTTCCTACCCGTATTTTATCCCAATCCTTGGTATGATCAAGTTTCCCTGCATCTGTGAATGATGGTTTTGGCTTAGGGACTCTTGGAGTTGTGTGCGTACTTGGCATCTGAGGGCTGTTTACATATTCGGTAGACAATTCTCCTTCACTTGCTACATATTGTACACTGGTGACTAATGAGTCATTTTCATTAGAATAACCAACCTCCGATTGATTTAAATGTAACTTTATCACTGAAGAAGGTAAAGATAGCTTTGGTATTTCTACAGTTGAGGACACATGAATCATCTCAGAGTGATTAGAACCTGGAGACCACACATCTCCAAAATCTGTGTCATTTGAAATAAAAGATTCATTTTGATGATTTAAATCTCTATAAACTCTTAATGAGTGATCCTTTATATCGTTTAAGTCAAATACTCTTTTCAACAATTTTTCAGCTTGTGGATCTGATATGTGAAAATTTTGAGGAAAGGAACTGTTCACTTCCGATGATATATTGAGTTGAATTACTTCCATAAATGGTGTGGATAACATCGGAGCAATGAAAACTCCAAGACCAAAGCTAAAATGCAAAGCTTGCATGAAAGGACCGCTGTTCCTTCCCCAAAGGTCCAAACACAGGACGTTACATCCTGCAAACAGAGACTTATATTAAAACCTTTATTCGTATCACAGAGTACAAATATTTCTAACAGCTTATATATATGATGAACAAAGTAATTGGGTAAAAACCTATGAAATAATTGGAAACTACATAAGAAATGGCAAAGCTAAAATAGATGAAAATGCACAAACCAGTGTCGAGGAAGCCCATTAGTATTCCAAGTATAACCATGGTAGCTCTTAGAATCCATAAAATTTTACACCACGGAGTGATTGTTATGAATAATGATGTGAGCAAAAGGCTTATGAAAAGCAGAAACAAACGATTGAAGCGGTCAAACAAAACCCCACCTACATGAATAGAATTGAATAATAAAAATTAGTTTCTTGCTAGTAACTTTGGAATAGTTGTTTGAAGTCAACACAAAAACTGGACCATCGATTTATCAGTAATACCATGAAGTCAAAATGAAATAGTGAGAACATGAATTATGTCATTTATATTTAACTCTCTCTTAATTAGTTTAAAATCTTTTATGATTTTGTTATAATTTATTTGAAAATATAATTATGCATAAAAATACTTGAAAGAATTTTTACAGGTAATATAGATCAAGGAGCAACAGGAGCAGATTAAAACAAAAAATCTTTAGGGAAAATTTAATCTTAGGTAACTTGCAGAAAAATGCATTCTGTATTTTAAACACAAAGCTAATAATAACAAACTTTTTAAAAATAAAGCAACCATTGGTGCCACTGATTCAAATTTTTGAAGGTTGACATTCTTTCAGTAAAGAACAATGTACACAAAAGGAACATGGTTGATTGTAGCCTTACTGAAGGATGCAAGACAAATAATACTTGCCTATAAAAGATCCAACTAGGTATCCTGAAGAACGTGCTGTATAGATATTGGAATGGGATGAAGCTGCCAATGACTGATCTGCCAGATCAAAAATTCCAGGCATTGGTATTGCCATGCACAGACCCTATGGAGAGGAATGATTAATTTCACAAATTAGTTATTTTTTCATTTCTTATAATAGCTACCAATGAGGTGTTTAAAATTTGCCCAAATATTACTAATTATTCTCTTGTATGTGAATAAACTACTATCTGAATAGTCCATAATCCAGAGTAATTTTCGTTTATAATTGATACAAGGGTGATAGAAGGCCCTGCAGCAACTTCAACTTAACAGGTCAAGTCATTATTTCACTGTGTTATGGGGAACACCACCAGGTGAGTATACTGAGTATATGTCCATTTCCATCTCTGGATGGATTCATTCTTTTTACAGTCTCACATCAGCTTTTCATTAACACCCAATTCCCTCGCTTAAGCCTAGTTATTTTATGATTTAGCAAATTCTAAAACTTTTAATGAGAAACTGGGGGTGTTTCATTTCATTTGTTGCCATTAAGTGGCTAATAGTGGTCAGTGTGAATAGAATTTATTGCAAATTGCAACAGATACAGAATGATAATACCTAACATCATATGCATTATGTAAATGTAAGCAGTGGTGCACACACAGGTGGGGGGAGTCCACTGGGTCTGGACACTCTCCACTGGAAAATTGTGATGTTTCTAAACTGTGGAAACAAACATACATAGTTATTTTAAATTTGGGTTCTTGGATGCTGTCAGAGAGGAATAGGAGACTGCAATATGCAACAATGACATAACTTGCATAAAACTTTTGTGCTTGCCAAATATTTTGGACCCCCCATTGAGAGAAACCTGTGTGCACCACTGATTGTAAGGGACTTACTACTTCCATATTTCCAAAGAGGAATTTTTCACATATTCCCACATAATAATTTCCTGCATATTCCCAATCATAAAATCATCTATTCATTATTGTAATGTTAATTTTCATGTTTTATTCAAGACTTGGATCATTTGGGCCTCAATTTTGTCTACATCTCATTGTCTGAAGAAAGGTTTCATGAAAAGTAACTCATGTGAAAGAGGTGGATTCACTTATATAGTGAGTATATGTCTAAGCATGAATTTTTACACTGAAAAATTGAGGTTGACTTATATGGCACAATATATAGAAACTAAATTACATGAATTTTGAGACTAGGTATCATGCTACTTAAGATATTAGTGCAAAGTTTCTGTAAAAAGGAAGGAAAAGGTGAAGTTATGAAAAGTAATAATATATGTCTACAACTTACACTCTCATATTTAAGAAATTCATCTTATCATATAAAATGTAATACTGTTCCATATTTTTCCTTAAAATTTAAGATCTAAAATTCTCAATAACAATCATTTCAATTTAGGATAAGCAATCACCTTATATCCGGTACACAGAAAAGAAGTTTGAATATTTGGGAAATACTTAGTTTAAAAAGCTTCAATAACGCTATAAGATTAAAAGGACGTCTTTTCTTATAATCTTTATATTTTGGGATAGAAAACATTCCCAAAGTTATTTCAATGTACGATTTAACAGCTATCAAGAAATATCTGGTCAAAGTACCAATATACAGTGGACTCTCGATTAACTGCGGTAGGATTAACTGGGATGTCCAAAAAATAATACATATATGAAAATAATTTGGGATATGAGAAGGCGGCCACTAAAAAACACTGCGACAGCGTAACCGAGGCTGAGATCACGGGTGATATACAGTGTGAAGAAATGAATAGGGGGGAGGGAAGTATTTTTTTGATGAATTGAAATTAATGGGGGAGTTTAACGCATCTTCTGGTTGGTTGACGAGATTTAAGCAAAGACATGGCATTGGTCAGATTGCTATCCAAAGTGAGAAACTGAGCAATGATGATCCGGCAGCAGAGGAATTTAAGTCTCAATTCCAGCATTTCGTTGAAAATTAAGGTTTCATGTCAGAACAAATCTATAATGCTGATAAAACCTGTTTATACTGGAAATGTTTACTCCAAAAAACATTAGCTCATGAAACTAAAACAAGTGCTGCGGGGCATAAAATTCAAAAACAATGCCTTACAGTTTTGTGCTGTGGTAATACCGCCAGGTCTCATTTTTTGAAACCGTGTGTTATTGGGACTGCTAAAAAAACCTTGTGCTTTCTCACAAGGTAAAGTTTTATCCAATTTATTCATCGATTACATAACAATAAGTCAGGATGGATGAATAGAGAAATTTTTATGGACTGGTTTAAAACAAAATTCGTTCCTTCAGTGCATCAGCACTTAGAATCTCTAGATCTGCCACAAAAAGCTGTTTTACTCTTAGACAATGTCCATAGCAGGGCTGCGCCTAGGGTGTTTTGTGCCTAGGTGCAAGATATCTCTGTGGCACCCCTCTACTAGTGAAATTTTGTGGTATGATCAAATACGACTTTTTTTCATCTATAGAGAGCGGAGACAAGCTGATGTATTTCTGTCGATGTATCCCATAACGAATTGATTGAAAAAATTAGTTGCATAACTATTAATATAAACATATCATTTAATATCTGCTTGAAGGAAAATTATAAAACTTGCCACACCTATGATTATTATTCAATACTCTGTCCCGTTACCTTAATGACCAATAAAAAATTCCCGTATTTTTGTCCATTAACAAGCCACATTAGATTTGATATTTATTCTGACAATAAGAAAACAAAACTTCAATTATTTATGCATTTGTACGTCAAAGTTCAGACTTCATATTTTCATTTTAAGATACTTTAAAATCCAATGAAGAAGCACACGTCAATAATTCTCTCATTATTTGGAGAAATTGTTTCGATATTTCAATTTGGTACTATTTAGAAATGAATATTAACGTTAACGTAGGTCGGAGATCGTGAAGGAGTAAGGAAAGCTAGTTTTCGGAAAAGCTATACCAAACCACTGCACCCCGGGTAGGCACGCCCCTGGCCCCTAGTCATGCGAATGAAGAAATTTTAAAGTCCAAAGATGGAAATATTTCTGTGACATATTTACCTCCGAATGTGACAGCTTTGATCCAGTCTATGGATCAAGGAGAGACACAAAATATGAAAATAATATATTGAAGAATTTTACTGCTCAAGTTCGTAAAGGAAGGTGGTAATGATTTACTGTTGTTTTAGAAAAAACTATCAGTGTTGGACGGTATTTATGGAATTCCTGCCGTATGGAAATCAGTAAAAAGCTTGACTTTAAAAAAATCATACCGATAACTTTTACCAGAGAACGATGAGGAATTTCTTGGTTTTGAGGACAGTTTTAATGAAACGGTACCTGAAGTATTACATAATTTATAGCAGATTAGTGGATGTGCGAATGTTGACGAGGAAGCTGTGCGTGAGTGGTTAAATGCAGATCAAAATTTGAATGGTCATGAAGTATTAAATGGCGAAGAAATCAAGCAACGTATTACTACCGAAGATGAACCAACAGTCACCAATGATCTGGACCAGGAAGAAGACCTTATATTAGAGCAAAGAATCAGTCACAGCCCTGCTTTAACTCATGCTGAAACTCTGCTTGATTACTTGGAGCCAGGGCCTCATGGGTGGAGGCAACAATCTCTCTTACTATTGTGTTTTGCACAATTTATTTCTTAAATTAAATAAAACTTTTAATCTAAAAATCAAAAAAATCTGGGCCAGGGTGCTTTTATTAGTCCATAAGGGGCGTTATAAACTGCTTGTACCCGGCGGCAAATATGTCCAGCACGGGCCTGGTTGGAGCAACATCAAGACTGCAGCCTTGTTGAGAAACTAATGCTGAGAAATCTGTGCAGCACTATTCGCCAAAAGGTTAGGGGCATTGATATGGGACAAAATTTTGTGTACTAGTGGATGGAAGTCTCCTGTTTGAAAAAGGAGAGGAAAGTAAAGACCGTACTTCATAAAAAAGAAGCCAAAGAATAAAAACTGATGCAGAGAGCCCCAGGAAGGATCATCTGCATGACCCTGTTACACAAGGTGTAATTCAATTGCTACATAATCACAACAGAAGAGCACCATTAATAAGCGAGAACCTCAAATTTAAATGAAATTTTTTAAAAGTAAAAAAAGTTATGATACTTGGAATGCATGTGTCATATTTAGAAGTGATTTTATAAGACCCAGTCCCCAGGCATTCAGCTGAATTTCAATACCCAGACACCATCATGTAAATAATATGAAAAATAGTAACTGTATTAAATTATTGTTTATAAAAGATAACAACCATAACTTAAAAGATAACAATATAGAAAAAGTCAACTAACATGTTGCAAACATGAAAGAGGTTACTGAAACAATCACTGCTTATGAATATAAGTATGGACCCTCTTCATAGATACCACATGCATGAAAAATCTTTCCTTATGGATGAAAAGAATGTAACTTGATGAATGACAAAGAGAATCTATATTTATAAATATTATTCTTATGGATTAAAACATTTGATATTTATGACTGACTGAAGGAAATTTATGGACCTAGGCAGGAACTATTTGTAATAACCAGTTGCAAAGTGAAAAATATTTATAATGGCACCTTCGGCATAAATATGCATAATACGTATATTTAAGAAACATTTACTGCCGGTTAAATTGCATATAATAATAATAATATAATTTATTTCACCGTTGGCAAATACATTTGCATGGTTTCGTCACTGAATATTAAATATTGACAAAACAAGAGGACGGAAAAATATAGATATACAAGCAAAAAATATGATGATCAATAACATAAGGGAGAAAAATCAAAAGAAAAGCAAAATCATACTTTATCATATAGGTATTCACAGACACTAGTGTTTTTTTCAGAAAGAACTTTTTAATTTTACTTATGTACACTTTGTGGGACAAAACTGATTTAATGTCCCCAGGAAAATTGATATAAATTACAGAGGCTGAGTGGTGACGGCCTTTATGAGAAAATGCGTTATTGTAGTCATTAATGTGAATGTGAGATAGCGAACGGGTGAAGTGGCTATGGTATTCTGCATTTGTGGGAAAATGTTGTTCTGATCTAACAAAAGATGCACAACTCAAAATGTAAATGGATGGTAGGGTTAAGATATTGAGAGATGAAAACAAGGGTTTACCATGTGTACGGTAAGATACTCTACATATAATTTCTACATACAGCTGGGTCACGATGAATTTTCATTCATTAGCATCCAACTTACCAGGCCAAAAAATGCTCCACAGAGCCCAAGAGTTTTTGCAAAAAGTGCACATTTTCCAGTAGAAATTCTTCTAATTGCTGTTTTTGTTTTACCATTGCTATCTAGTAAACCAGCATGGTCAAAAACTACATCTTCTTCAAAGAGTTCATCCTCATCTTGATAAGATTCCATTTTCTCATTTATCCTATACTCTAAAATAAAATGACAGGATGAATACAATCACCTTCTTACCTTAGTCATAGTCACTATTTGACGACCAATAATTCACGTACGTTGACTCAGCAGTAAAGGAAATTTGGAAGAAGTATCAACGAAACAATTTTTAAAATGATCAACAACCAACATAATAATATAATTACAAATCTTTCAAGCGAGGCAGAAAATTTCCATATGGAATATAAAGTATTACATTTAAATGTCACAAAAACAGCACACTACATAATTTATAAATATAACTGTCACATACCCACGTAATATACTTTAATACCTGCAATAAAAATACTAGTTTTCTCAAACTTTAAGATATAAAAAATTATGTAAGTAAATGATGACTTATAGATAAATGGACAACTCGCATTATTTCAAAACTTTAGCAGTTAAACATTATAGTTGATTTTAGAGCTGATGTGTATGACACCAACTTTAAATAAATGACAGCAGGTTCACAATTTCTATATTGACAGTCAACTTTAAACTATACATTTCATCAAAACGAAGGATACCTGTAAATGCCGACTCGAATTCATTTTATGTGGTATTGACATCTTCATAAATCATTCAGGTACATTAACATTGTTAAAATAATTTTATTTTTCACTCCGCCAATCACTGATGTTTAATACATTAAACTTATCCAGAACAGGCTCGTCTCCAGCAGACATACGAAAAGCGATGGGCAAAGGCAATATTGTACGTACAAATCTCCCGCGAAATAAGAAACTTATATACGAATTTTTTTTTTAAGATATGGACTATTAGAGAGTAGGTAGAATTTTTAAGACATTAGATGTATCTGAGAGGGAAAAATTGCGTCGTTCCTCTATGTTAATGTTACATCTATTATTCATGCCAATACTACTTGCCTTAAATGGCGTAATTTCCGTTAATTTATATATACCACCAGAATTAACCAACGCAGATCAGATTTAAAGGATTTCGTAAAACTTAAAATAAATATATTGTAATGGCAAACGCGAAAAGCCAATAAAATAAAGCTTGTAGTGATGGAAGCATCTTTCTGCGATCTTTTTATGCTTACGCTTTTATGAACATTAAGCTGTTTACTAGAGACAACTTATTTTTTAAATTCTCTAAGATTTAAAATACAGTGTAAGTGAATTTCACGATTCCAATATACGGTGCTTTAATTTCGACTTTTACCATAAGCGTGGTAGAGCTGTTTTCAATCTGCGTATCTGTTGATACTTTGCATGCTGTAGAAAAGTTTCTTCACTACGGTATATGTAGTAATATGTAGTGTATCGAAAGATGTGTTATGAATGAGTGAATTCTTTTTCTTTGAGAAAATCAGTACTGTTCTAACGATCCCTATGTTTATAAAGGTGCTTCAACAATCGTTGTTAGCAAACGTTTAGGTAGGTATTATTTAATTTCGAAAAGCTTAATATAGGTACAGGGGGTCCCCGAGTTACGAACGGGTTGCGTTCCAAAAGGTCGTTCGTAAGTATTTTACTCGGAACAAAATTGCCCATAAACACAATGCTATAATTGGTGGTTAGGTTCCCAACCAAAACAACGAAAGTCTATTTTACCCTTATTAAAGTTGAAATGATGAATCTTTATGATGAATAACAGTAGAAAACAAAACTGTTGCAATATGTACCATTAACAAAACATGAAAATAATCAAATAGAATACAAAATAGTTTTTATTTACCTTGAATGCTGGTGCTGAGTAACGTATTATAAGTGGTTTTCTTGAGGAGAAGTCGAGGAAGTAGAAAAAAACTTTTCTGATGATGGAGAAGGCTTATGGGAAATCGTAAGGGCCGTAGAACTGGATGGAACAGGCTCATTCGGGGCACTTTTCTTTAAATATGTTTCTAGTGAAGTTTGGACAGCTGCTTTCTTGTTCGCATGATATATTTCCTTGTAACATGTAAGGGAATTTGAGACAGCTCTGGATACTGAGGCAAATCTTGCACAAACTGGGTCTTGCTCCTCGAGCAGTGCCAAGCCATCTTCAATCATCGTAAAGGCCTCAGCCATTTCTTTCGGTATGAATTTTTTGAGTGTAGGTGTCTCAGCCACAACTTCTGCCATCTCTTTTTCAGACATTTTTTGTGCCTCCAGTTGCATCAGGTCATCATTCGAGAGATTCTCAGCATGTGAATTCAACAACTCCTCAACATCTTCCACTTCAAGTTCAAGATCCAGTTGCTTTCCCATGTCAATTGTATTTTCAGTGAACTTTTTCAATCCCTTTAAAATCAACAACAAACTGAGGACAAAGTTTTTTCCAAACCCCTTTCATGTTGGTCTGTGAGACTTCATTCCAGGACTCACTAATATTCTTTACTGCTCTGTAAATGTTGTAACCCCTCCAGAAATCTTTGAGAGTAAAATCCTTTTCTACTTCTGTAGCCCTAATTGCCTGGGAAAAGGTTCGGTGGGTGTAATAAGCCTTGAATGACCTAATAACTCCTTGGTCCATGGGTTGCAGCAAGGAGGTTGTGTTAGGAGGCAGAAACACAACCTTGATGTCTGGATGAAAATCGTCTAGGAAAACTGGGTACCCAGGTGCATTGTCTAACAGAAGCAAAATTTTGAATGGAAGATCATTTTTGGCACAATAAAGTCTAACTTCAGGCAAAAATATTGAAAAAACCAGTTTTTGAAAATTTCACAAGTTATCCAAGCCTTGGGATTACACTTCCAAATAACAGGCAGGGAAGCTTTCGAAACACCCTTCAATGCTCTAGGATTATCAGATTTGTACACCAGGAGTGGCTTCAGTTTATAATCTCCGGAAGCATTCCCCCCTATCAAAGGAGTTAATCAGTCTTACGCAGCTTTAAACCCAGGCATAGTTTTCTCTTCCTTGGATAAGTACGTTCTCTCTGGCATCTTTTTCCAAAAAAGGCCTGGCTCATCGACATTGAACACTTGACGAGCACTGTATTTTCCCTCCTCAACTATAGCAGCAAATGTCTTACGAAAATTACTGGCTGCTTTTTCATCAGCACTAGCAGCTTCCCCACTCACCTTAATGTTGTGTAAATATACCCTAGCTTTAAACCTATTAAACCATCCATGACTTGCCGTAAATGGTCTAGCAGAATCACTGACACCCAATTTCTTGATTAAGTCTTCATACAAACTACGAGCCTTCACTTGTATTAACTTAAGGATAATAGGCACCTTACGCTGATTTTGTTCCTCAAGCCACAAAACCAAAAATTTCTCCATGTTACCAATAACATTACTTCTTTTCCTTGTTATTATATTTGATTGCATGGGTGTAGATGCCTTCACATGTTCCAAAATTCTTGCTTTATCTTTGATTATTGTCCCAATTGTTGAACAATTTAAACCAAGAAAGTGGCTGATCTGTGACAGCGTTTCTCCTTTCTCAGAGTGTTTTATCACATCCAGTTTCATTTTTCTTTAATACAAGTTTGTTATCAGCAACACTCTCCTGCTTGCCAGTCATGATAAGGGTATTTTAAATAACAATTTAAATCAATGTACAGTTTTCTTGCTCGGAATTTAACGAACTCAGTAAATGTACAAGATCACCGTGTCTCTGAACATACCACGCACGGTTGATAGACGCTACTTGATGGGAAATGATGAGAGCGCACACTCCTCTTGCCTCGAAGGTGATTCCACTAAGCCTGGGCATAGGGGAATCCCTCTCACACTTAGGAAGCAGAGGAAGATGGTTTTCTTTATGCTGAGTAAAGTTGGGATTAAAATGTTGCAAGGACGATGTTTTCATTAATGAAATGGAGGAATCATTAACTTAGCTACAGTGAATCTTATTCTAAACCCTACTTCATGAAGCCATCCTAAAGGTGAGATCTCACTTATAAATAATAACGCCATGCCATGCTTCTGCAGATCTCCACTTAACTTGATTTCACTTATACACCCCAAGTCACTCCATTCACTCGGATGCAGCTGTGTACATACGCCAAATCAATCTGCTTATTTAAACATCTCGCCCTTTTATAGCAGTTAATCCGACAATGCCTTGTTAACAATTTCAGATGATTGTATATAATAGATACAATATACATACGCGAAAAATACCTTTTGTTTACCGTAACTACCATGATTACACAGCAAGTTATAAAGAAATCCCAGAAGAAACCTACATTTCTGTATTTAAATTTTAAAAAATCTACCAAAAATATCCTTAGATCGGCATTTAAATTTCACAGTTCCTTTTTCGTAAGTACAGGCTGTTCGTAAGTCGGATGTTATTAACTTGAGGAACCCCTGTATAATTATGAACATGATTTGCAGAATAACTCATAATAATAAATAAAATCGTGTGTCTAAAATGAAATTTATTTTTATAAGAAATTGTACAGATATAATTTTCCATTATGACATGGTAAATATAATTCCCTAGGTTCTTGCAGTTTGAAATTATTATTAAATTATGTTAAGATCCAATGAACTTGATTTTAATCCAGTATTTCTAATAAAGGATGCGACATTTGGGTATACATACTCAGCTGGGCCAGTATAGCCATGTCTAAGAAATTGATCAGAAAAATATATTTACAATGAGAAACTAAAAGATATATAACAACATAACTACAATTGGCAATTCTTGGTCCTAATAGGATTGAAGTGGTTTCAGAGGTTCTTATTCTATACAAATCTCTGATGCTGATACATTTTCTCCAATGATGCTCCAAATCCTGGAAGCCTTTCTGGTAGAAAGATGTTTCCTGTGTGTTGCAATAATCGAAGACAGCACTGGTGACATCACTCTCCGTCATAAATTACTTTTCTTTAAGATGCTTCTTCAGGTTGGAAAAATGGTAGTAACTGGATGGTGGCAAATAAAGGTTGACCAGATTTTGACTTCATGAAAAGAGGACAAATTGTTAAAAATACAGGAAAAAAGAAGACGGTAGAAAAAAGTTATATTAGGAATTTACCTTAGAAGTATAAGGTGTTTTATATAAATTACAGTGGCTCAGTAAACCCAAATAATACAACATTAAAATTTTTATAAAATTTTCTATTCACATTTTTCTGAGCTGCCCACTTTTTAAAAAATTCTTCATCATTAATTATATGGTCATAAAACTGCATACAAGACAAATTTTTAAAATTATATTTTGTGATTAGGAGGCCAAACGATTTCTGTCATCTGTCCACTGGGCATTCATTAGACCAGGGATGGCAAATGATTTTCAAGTCGTGTGCCAAGAAAGTACTGTGAACCATCAGAATTTTTCTTCGCGTGCCACTAGTTTACTCTTTCTCTAAGAAATTTTATGTTTCATACAGAAAATACAAGCTTACGCGTGCCAAGTAAAATCGCCTGCATGCCATTTCTGGCACGTGTGCCATGTATTTGCCATCCTTGTATTAGAAAAAATCGGTACAACATACATTGTACAAACTTTCTCATATATGGGTACTAATGCGTCGTTTAGTTATCTTTAGAAAATGAAAATCGTATGAGCCTGTTTTTAGAAAATCCAATTTTTGTTAAAGTTGCCCAAGAATAAACTACCCTTATATTCATTCGTTGGGAAAAATGAAATACGTGGTATTATTGTAAATGTATACTCAAGTAACTGTAGGAAATCTGATCTAAACCGTTAGAGCCGTTTTTGAGAAAATCGAATTGTTGTTAAAGTGACCTAGAATAAACTAGTCTTATATTCATTTTTTGAGAAATATGAGCTATACAGTATTATTGAAGACGTAAGCTCAAGTAACTGTACGAAATTTGATCAAAATCGTTAGAGCCGTTTCTGAGACAATCGAATTATTGTTAAAGTTGCCTCGAATAAACTAGCCTTATATTCATTTTTTGAGAAATATGAACTATACAGTATTATTGAAGACGTAAACTCAAGTGACTGTGCAAAATTTGATCAAAATCGTTAGAGCCATTTTCGAGAAAATCGTATTGTTGTTAAAAATGCGTAGAATAAACTACGCTTAATTATTGATCAATGTCAACCATTTCCATATATACTCTACTCAGTATGATAAAATGCCTAAGTACGAGATTTCATTCATTTTCGTTCGATCGTCTAGGCTCCAGCGCCAGTAACAGACAGACAGACAGACAGACGGCATTGCGAAAACCACTTTTTCGGATTCAGCGACACCTAAAACGCGTATTTCCGTAAAAATCTCGAGGTCGAATTTTTTCGCGAAAACAATACTTTCTCGATACTTCGTATGAGAAAGTAACCGAGCCGGTGTTAAGTTATTCATACAAACCCCCTCAATTTGGTGACCCCGACGTGATCCTTGCAGTTTTTTCTCCGCGCCGGTCCCGGAATCTATGGAGCCAACCGACAACGTGGCCATGAATGGCTTCCGCGTGGGGCGCGTGGGGATTCACGCCCCGCCGTTTTGGGCAGAAAAACCGGCGCTTTGGTTTACGCAGTTAGAGGGGCAATTCGCGTTGGCTGGAATTACGCAGGACGCGACAAAATTCTACCACGTGCTGGCTTTACTGGACAGCCGTGTAGTTCTCGAGGTCGAAGACATAATCTCCCAGCCCCCGGAACAGAACAAGTACGGGAAGCTCAAATCCGAGATCGTGAGAAGGTTCTCCGCGTCGCAGGAGGAGAAGATAAGGCGACTCTTGGAGCACGAAGAGGCAGGCGACCGGAAGCCATCGCAGTTTCTCCGGCACCTGAGAACGCTGGCCGGGCCCGCCGTGCCGGACAGCTTCCTGCGATCCCTATGGCTGAATCGGCTTCCATCGCACATGCACGCGATCCTAGCCACGCAGGAATCAGTGGAACTCGACACGTTGGCACAAATTGCTGACAAGGTCCACGAGGTAACCCCGCGCCCGCAGGTTGCAGCCGCCTCCATGACATCGGAAATGGCGGAACTGATGAAGAGGATCGACACACTCACGCAGCAAGTCGCCGCCCTGAGCACGGCTCGGGAAAATCCGCGATTCCGCCCGCGTTCAAGGAGCAGGTCGCGCAGCCGCAATAACTATGGGCCCGCACACCCTGGGTGGTGTTGGTATCATGACACATTCGGCGCCAAGGCGAAGAAGTGCCGACCACCGTGCGCCTTCGACGCGGGAAACGCGGAGGGCGGTCGTTAATGGCGGTCAACGACCTCCCCACGAAGCCTAGCCGCCTGTTCGTGACTGACGCGTCCACGAAGACGCGATTCCTGATCGACACCGGGTCGGACCTTTGCGTTTTCCCTCGCAAGCGGACGACGGGTCCAAAGACGGAGACGTCATACCAACTTTTCGCGGCTAACGGCACCATCATCCCCACATACGGTTGGACGTCCCTCTCGTTGGACTTCGGCCTCAGACGGGACTTCAGTTGGCGCTTCGTTGTGGCCGACGTCGATAGCCCGATCATCGGCGTCGACTTCCTTAGCTTTTTCGGATTGCTTGTCGACGTCCGTAATCGCCGCCTAATAGACGGCGTAACGTCGTTGTCCGTTGCGGGACTCGTTGCGACGTCCCCCGCGGAGCACGTTAAGGTCGTCGTAGGAAACTCTCCGTATCACCAGCTGCTCGCCGAGTTCCCCGATATCACCCGACCATCCGGAGCTCCGAAGGAACCGAGGCACACGACGGTGCATCATATTCGGACTACGCCCGGCCCCCCCACGTCTTCCAAACCACGGAGGTTGGCGCCGGACAAACTTCGAATCGCCAAGACGACGATCGACGAGATGTTGCGCATCGGCACCGCGCGACGTTCAGAGAGCTGCTGGTCTACCGCGTTGCACCTGATTTCCAAAAAGGATGATGGTTGGAGGCCCTGTGGCGATTACCGCGCGCTCAACGCCCGCACAATCCCCGACCGTTACCCCGTACCCCATGTCCAGGACTTCTCCCACGCATTGGCCGGAAAAACTATTTTTTCAACAATTGATTTAGTACGCGCGTATAACCAAATCCCCGTGAACCCGAGCGACATACCCAAAACGGCCATTACCACTCCTTTTGGCCTTTTTGAATTTCCCTTCATGTCTTTTGGCCTAAGGAATGCCGCGCAAACTTTCCAAAGGTTTATGGACGAAGTGCTCCGGGGATTAGAGTTTACGTATGTGTACATCGATGATATTTTGGTGGCGTCCTCTTCGGAGGAAGAACATGTGGGCCACGTGAGGACACTCTTTGCGCGGCTGAATGACTACGGCGTACTCATAAATGTACCCAAGTGTAATTTCGCGTCCGCAGCCGTCAATTTTCTCGGACATTCGGTATCCGCGCAGGGCATTAATCCCCCGCCTGAAAGAGTAGCGGCAGTGAAAGAGTTCCCGAAGCCCACTACCGCGAAGCAACTCAGGCAGTTTCTCTGGATGATTAATTTTTATCGCAGGTTCCTTTCCAACGCAGCCGCCACGCAGGCTCCGCTAAACGCTGCTATCTCTTCGCCCAAGGCGACGCGTAACTTCCCAGTGGGATGGACGCCGGATCTAGAGCGCGCATTTGTGGCGTGCAAGGAGAACCTCTCTCAGGCTACCATGTTAGCACACCCAGACGTCACTCTTCCCTTGGCGCTTTTCATGGATGCGTCGGATTCCACGCTCGGCGCGGCACTACAGCGGCACACCGAGGATGGTTGGCAACCCTTGGCGTTCTTTTCCCGTAAGCTGAACGCGGCGCAGCGCAATTATAGCCCTTATGACCGCGAGCTATTGGCGGTATATGAGGCTGTCCGCCATTTCCGACACATGCTCGAAGGGCGCCATTTCGTCATCTACACGGACCACAAGCCGCTGATTTTCGCATTTTTGCAAAAGCCGGAGAAATGTTCACCACGGTAATTCCGCTATTTGAATTTTGTCGGGCAATTCAGTACGGATATTCGCCACATCGCCGGCAAGGACAATGTTGTCGCTGACGCTCTCTCTCGCGTCGACGAAGTCACACGCGGGGTCAGCCATGAAGAACTCGCGCGGGCGCAGGATGGAGACGAAGAACTCTCCGCACTTCTCCAAGCGGACTCTTCCCTTGTCCTCAGAATGGTCTCTATTCCCGGTTCGCGATCGGACATTTATTGCGACGTATCAACGCCAACAGCCCGCCCCTTTGTGCCTGCCCCCTTACGTAAGCAAATTTTTCATTCACTACATAGCCTCTCTCATCCCGGCGTCAAGGCGTCAGCAAGGCTCGTAGCAACTCGTTTTGTGTGGCCGTCCATAAAGAAAGACTGTAGAGAGTGGGCACGAGCGTGTATTCCATGCCAGCGTGCCAAGATAACGCGGCACGTTTCATCGCCCGTTGGCACACTCACCACACCTAATTCGAGGTTTGACCATGTGCACCTCGATTTGGTGGGCCCATTGCCCACTTCCCGGGGATTCCAATATTGCCTCACATGCGTCGACCGTTTCTCACGTTGGCCCGAGGCTACCCCCATCGCTGACATTAAAGCGGAGACTGTGGCGAGGACCTTTTTCCGTGAGTGGATATCGCGCTTCGGCGCGCCCTTACGCGTGACTACAGATCAGGGCCGCCAGTTTGAAAGCCAGCTTTTTCGGCAGCTGGCGGGCTTCTCCGGCATAACCCACCTGCGGACGACAGCCTATCATCCGGCCGCCAACGGCCTCGTGGAGCGCCTTCATAGGCAGTTGAAAGCCGCTATCCGCTGCCATGAGACGGAAGACTGGGTAGATGTTTTACCGGCAATACTCCTCGGCCTCCGCTCCGCCTGGAAGGAGGACCTCGGGAGCACGGCCGCCGAGATGGTGTACGGAGAGCCATTGCGGCTCCCGGGCGACTTCTTCTCGCCTCTAGCTGGTCCGCACCCGGAGGATCAGACAAATTACGTGGTGCAGTTAAGGCAGCACATTAAGAAATTGTGCCCCAGACCTGCATCCCGACATGGCGAACGTCCAACGTTCGTTTTTCAGAATTTGGCGTCCGCATCCCATGTTTTTCTGCGGAATGATACCATACGCGGCGCATTGCAACCACCCTACGAGGGCCCTTACGAGGTCCTTCAGAGGTGCCACAAGAGTTACGTGGTGCGGCTCCGCGGCCGTGAGGTGCGGGTTTCCATTGATCACCTGAAGCCGGCCTTCATCACAGGCGGCGACACGCCAGCCGCCGCACCGACGAGCAGCCCTCGACCTGGTCCTGCTGAGGTTCCGACACCCATGCCGCCTACCCATGCAGAGGAGAAGACTACACGGACTGGGAGAAGAGTCCGTTTCCCACAACATTTAACAGATTTTTCTGTTTAACGTTTCCTTTCCCTTGAACCTATTTCTAGTTTTCCTCACCCACCTGTCCCTTTTTGTTCTTTCTTTTCTCTTTTGTTTTTTTGTTTACAGAACCTTGAGTACTGCCAGGGGGGTGATGTAGCGGCTAATGAGTAGAAAAGTGTGGATGTGGCCGCTAATAGTCATTTGTCTGCGAGTGCAGATCTCGGCCGCTAGGGGCGCACGAGTATGACGAACGGCGCGAGCGTCATAGAGAGTTCCGGTTGGGCGTCCGCACATGGTCGTACTCTTGAGCGTCAGTCCTACTGTGTATCGCATCGCATCGGGTTGTGCGCAAATAAATATATACATAAAACCGAGCCGGTGTTAAGTTATTCATACAAACCCCCTCAGTAACCATTGATGTTCTTGCTGGTACTTCTGTATTGTACGCGCCATGGTCTGCTTATTTAGAACTTCCAATTTCCACCAGTACGTGGCACTGTGTGCATTACTCGATGTATCGGCGATTAACACCATAAAAATTTCTTTGGAAACGTTTTTTCAAAGGGTTGTGTAAAGTATCTAACCAATCCTGAACGTATCTCTTTGATAACTTATTTTTTTACCCAACGCTTTATGCAATTTATCAGCTGTGAAAAAACTTGCTGGATTAGAAGGGTCATAATAAATGGATTCTAAAATTTCATTGGGCTCCAAATAATTTTTGGTTTTCGAACTCGTGACCCTCTCCTTCTTGATAAATTTCTTCCCTGATTTGAAACTGTTTTCTCCTCTTATTCCCATTCTGGTAACGTTTTTTCCTTTATTTCCTCTCCTCCTAACAATTCTTCTGTGTTTCCTATTCTTCTCATTACGGCCTTTCGACTTTAATGGCACTGCAAACTTTGTGTCGTGTTGTGAATTAATTGTCTAGATACCGTGTTACCTAGAAGGTGTCGAGAGCGAAACAAGTAGACGAAAGACCCCGCGAGCAGAGTTTGTTATGAGGGCGATACGATGTAAACAAAACAAAAAGCGCAAAATAGGGAAAAGGGAAAGGAAAGGAAGGGGGAGCAGGTTACTTGGCCTTGTATGGTCTCCCGCACAGCTGACTTCGCCGGGACGGGAAGAGGGGGGAGGCAGCGGGGCGGTGTTTACGCCCCTGTGAGTAGTAGTAGGAAAGTAAGGGTTCTGGGACAAAATTCAAGATGGCGGCCGTAGATGACGTCACACATCACGTGACAACAAAAGCGCAACGAAATGCGCAAGCGCGGGAACCTATCTTCGTAGTGGGGTGGGGTGGAGGGGGAAGGGAAGGGGGAAGGGGAAGATGATAGAATAGGGGAAGGGTGAGGAGTGCCAGTGTCGTCACAGCTCGAAGGTAAGTAAATGAAATATATAAAACAGGTTTTTTTAGAAGTTTATTTTAAACAAAATTAATTACATTGACATTATCTTCCATGCCTTTGTAAACAAGTTTATATTTAACACTTCCAGAGTTATACTGAAGCAGTTCTTCTGTCGTGAACTCGCTGGGTCTGAATCGTCGTGGAAGGAACACTTTCATCCTTTCTTCGTTGTCGTCCAATAATGCGATGATGGTTTCTCCGAACCTGGTGTTGATAATTTCTAAACAGACTACTAAATATTCCTTGTCGATCACTAAATCATCCAACCTTTTCACGGCAGGTGTTGCGGATAGTTTGTTCAGCTTTAGCTTAAGAGACATCTACAGAGAAGAGGAATACGAGATAAACGAAGCCTTACGATTGTTTAAACAAATAAAGGTACAAAAGAAATCAGCGCTTACCTTGCAAAAACACGTATGCGAGAGAGATGGTTAGAAACACGTCCTTATCCTACCGCTGCAACGAAAGAACTGCGCGGAAACGAGGTCAGCCGCTGCTAGAACGGCGCGAGGGGCCGAGGTGCAGCGGGAAGGATAGAGCTTTGCAGCGCGAAGGTCGGGCGAACCGGGCGCTCTGGCCGCTCCAACTGCGCGAGACCTCGCGGTGTAAAGGTCGCTTCCGGGTTGAGAGCTTACAGTGGGCCGAAGGACATTCACGGGGAGCGCGATGGAATATGATTTGTAAGAGAGTTCGTAGCCATACAATTGTTTAAGCAAAAGGTACAACGAAGAAAATAAGCGCTTACCTTGCAAAACGTGTGCGAGAGAGATGGTTAGAAACACGTCCTTATCCTACCGCTGCAACGAAAGAACTGCGCGGAAACGAGGTCAGCCGCTATGGCGCGAGGGTGCCGGGTTGGAAGCCCGTCTTACTCTTAGCGCGAGATCACGGGGGCCTAGGTGCAGCGTGGAGGATAGAGCTTTGCTCGGGGAAAGGTTGAAACCTTGACAAGGTTCTAGAACATTCCAGATGCAGTAAATAGAATACGAAAAGATAACGCCTCTGTTAGTAAGTGAACTAATAGGAATGGGGGAGAGGAGGATGGGGTATTTGCTGTATATAAAGGGGGCGAATTTTCCAGTTCTTCGTCAGAACATGACCCATCGTTGGAGCCTAATTAAGCCTGGCAAGTGTTGGAGACCGACAACTAGCTACGCTACTCTACAACTGAGAACATCGGAAAAAATCTTTCACCCCCTCGGTAAGATGCATTATATTTTTTATTAATTATCACAAAGTCTTCATAAAGTATGGTGTATACCACTTTTAAAAAAGGGAAGACGCTTTTTAAGATGTAATTCATATATAAAGTCCTCGTATAAATGATCAAATATTGATGAAATTCATAAATTACCAAGACTTTAAAAAGAAACTCAGATACCAAATTCTAGAGGAATCGGTTGAAAAACAGTCGAAATAATGGGTCCTTTATCATTCTCACAGTAATAGGAGCATAAAATAACTAAGGAGGTATTCAAATATTATCTTCCTTTATATCTCTGAAAGTACATGTCGGATGAACGATATAAAGATAGAATAATTAGCCCGTAATCTATCGATTGACACTTTAACCGGTGTCCTCAGATGTACCTGGGTCTAACTATTAACATAATTTTGGCAAAAATCGGCTTTTCGTTATATCTCTGAAAGTACATATCGGATGAAAGATATAAAGGTAGAATATGTATAATTAGCATATAATCTATCGATTGTCACTTTAACCGGTGTTCTCAGATTTACCTGGGCGGAACTATTAACATCATTTTGGCAAAACCGGCTTTTCATTATATCTCTGAAAGTACATGTCGAATGAAAGATATAAAGGTAGAATATGCATAACTAGCATACAATCTATCGATTGACACTTTAACCGGTGTCCTCAGATGTACCTGGGTCGAACTATTACCATAATTTTGGCAATACCGGCTTTTCGCTATATCTCTGAAAGTACATGACGGATGAACGATATAAAGGTAGAATATGCATAACTAGCATATAATCTATCGATTGACACTTTAACCGGTGTCCTCAGATGTACAGTCATTTGTAAAAGTCTGTGGGCAAGCTCGGTCGCGCTCACGGCCAAACAGTGAAATTAAAATTTATGTTGGCACTACGTGATTCGCAACGAGAGAGGGTAAGGATGGTGTGGGGTATGTTTTGGAAGTTCGAGCGAATGAGGGGAATCAAGAAATGGCCGTAGAATTGCAGGCTACCGGGGTCGAATGGATACCGCTTCTCGCCCCAGTGGAAGGGCCTCGAAGGAGAGATCCAAAGACGGGAAAGTGTTTTCCATGCTCATCTTCGAGGATATTCCACGTCTGAAACGGTTCACCAAAGGATATGGCTTTCCATTTACGCTGGACGAACACTGGCTGCGTTGCCGTGGTCGCTAGGGACTTGAACCGAAAACGGAGTAAAGGATGTGGACGCGTGCGTTAATACAAAAATTTTTAATTTAAATTTTCGCTTATTTCATGGAATTGAGTTTGTATTTTTAGAGTTATTTTTTAATGAAAACCGAAAAGATGATTTTCTACAGCAGAAAATTGTAAGTTTTAATAACAATAGATAAAGCCGTACCTGTTATTCGAATAAGTATTCCAGTTTACTGGAAGCAAACATTAAATCTACATTGGCACTATAAATACATAATAGACGAAAATTGCAGTATATTTTGTTGCATTGTTAGAATTATGTTTCATTTAATCAAATTTTTACCATTACCAAAGAACTTTGAGAAGTTCTTCTTTTCAACAAATACGTCAAATAGAATTCAGTTGTTTTATAAGCATTGCGTTGTTTATCAGTAATAACTACTAAAAGTCCTAAATTAGTGCGAGTATTTCGGAAGAATCTATTTATATCTATAATAGCCGACCGTACGTCCGTCCCACACTGTATCTCAAAAGCCGTTCGTCGTAGAGATATGCGGTAAACTGCGTTTTGTTTCTACAAGCTAGGAAGGCCCCCAGAAACTCTTCTCATTTTCATAAAGTCTCGGGTTCGAATCCAAGAGACAATTATATTTTCCCATAAGTTGACAGGGGATTTTCGATTTTTCAGAGTGCAAGGTTTTTTTCCTTCATTCATTACAACACGACTTTCTTCGTTATTGCTTTATTCAACGGCTAAAACTCTATACTATCTTATTCTTGCGATGCTTACATGTTACACGGTCGAATCATTCAGAAATACGCAATTGTTTTCGAAATTTTACGGATATTTCGTACTCTTTCCGGACGTTGTCAAGGCGACCGTCATTGTTGCCTCCGATTCAATTAATACCAATTAAAACTTCAAATAGGTGAAAGAATAGCGTATTTCGCTTCGCACTTTGTTTAAGCATCGAAATTAGTGCTGTAGCAATGTCAACATTTATACATAGCAACATAAATATTTACGGATAAATATTCAGTTAACTGCGTATGGGAAGCGTTTCTAACGATTCAATCAGAGCAGTTGAATCTTCCTATCATCGTTTGAATGCTGGAATCTTATCTCTTTGTAAGTAGAACCATTATATTATACATCCATGATGTTTATTAACGCAAATAGGCTGCCTTGCTAATTCGGCGACCGAATGTCCAGCAGCCACCCTCCCCACAATCTCTCCTATGACCGCAGGCTAAGTCTCAGCAAACGCAGCTCGATCCATTTCCAATGCCCGATGAATGTTAACTGCGAGTGTATAACTAGGGGCGAATTGGAAGTGGGAAACGGACCGGAAAAATGCCCGCTTCTGGCTCATTTTGGTAACACTCAGGCTACCAACCTATTGGCCAAGGCGGCACCACAGGTCCACAGACCATCGGCCCACCGGAATTTTGTCCAGTGTCCCGGTAGCTCAATCCACCCGTTTAAAAACCTACTTGTCAAAAGAGGTTAAAAACTGAGCAAAACAGCAGGTCTACTAAATCTTAATACTAAACCAATATAGTAATTTGTTATAATAAAAACGTATTTAAACGTATTAGAAAATTTAATAGCTTCCATTTTCATGAGGTTTCCAACTCCTTCTTTCCACATACAATCGGTGAGTTACACAAATTAAAGTTAAATTGAAGGATTAATATAATTCTTAATTTTACATTATGCGGGTGGATGCTAAACAAGCCCTTGGTAAATTTCATTAACCTCATTTCCCGTTATCCTCTTCCTTCACTCCCCTTTCCATTCCACACACTCTCGGTATATCGGCGAAAATGGAAAACCACCTCCTTGGTGAAACGTATCAGAGACGTGGAATATCTTCCAGGATTTGCGCTGAATCGTAGCCGGGTCTGGCATGAGCATGGAAAAGGCTTTTGCGTCTCTGGGTCTCAATTTCGAGACCTATCCTCAGGGGCGAGGCGCGGTCTCAATTCGACCCCGGTAGCCTGCAATTCTACGACCATTTCTTGATTTCCCTCATTCGCTCGAACTTCCAAAACATATACCCCACACCACCCTTCCCCTCTCTAGCTGCGAATCACGTAGTGCCAACATAAATTTTAACTTCACTGTTTGGCCGTGAGCGTCGCGACCGAGCTTGCCCACAGACCTTTACAAATGACTGTACCTGGGCCGAACTATTACCATAATTTTGGCAATACCGGCTTTTCGCTATATCTCTGAAAGTACATGTCGGATGAACGATATAAAGGTAGAATATGCATAATTAGCGTGTAATCTATCGACTGACACCTTAACCGGTGTCCCGAGATGTACCTGGGCCGAACTATTACCATAATTTTGGCTAAACCGGCTTTTCGTTATATCTCTGAAGGTACATGTCGGATGGACGATATAAAGGTAGAATATGCATAACTAGCGTATAATCTATCGAGTGACACTTTACCCGGTGTCCTCAGATGTACCTGGGCCGAGCTATTAACATAATTTTGGCAAAACCGGCTTTTCGCTATATCTCTGAAAGTACATGTCGGATGAAAGATATAAAGGTAGAATACGCATAAGTAGCCCATAATCGATCGATTGATACCGTATCCAACTTCTTTAATTCAGTATATATATCAGTATGTATATCGGTAAATTATCTTTTTCTTATCATTCTCTGATTGTATTTCAGCGAGTTAACATTATGAACTCCTTTTGTGATGTCTGCTTCACATATTTCGATGCGAGATACCGAGTAGCTCGTGAGAGGAGTGATTTCCACACGAGACATGTAGTTCAACGAGGTGGTGAACAACAGCAACAATCAATTCACGAGATCGACACGGCAGTCAGGGATCGCCTCAAGACCTATTGGGTGAGTGGCAGTAGAGTGTATAGAGACATAATATCATTTCTGGAGGAAGTTAGGGAAATAATTACTGTTAAAGTGAGAGAACAATTGGAGCATACTGCTTTAAAAATTAATCTAATCTTAAAGACAAATTTTAAAAAAGGGGGAGAACTGAACGAGAGGTGTTTTAAAACCAAAAACGTTAGGGTATTAGAGACGGACAACCTTAATGAAATTTTGAATTCATTATTTTGAAAAATAATGAAGGAGAAATCTGAACATCAAGCGAAAGGTTCAGGATGGTCGTTGAGTGAGATCCTCGGCATAGAGCTGAGGATAAACAAGTACACACCTTTGAGAGGATCTTCATTCATTGATTTACCGCAGAAAATTAAAAATACGAAATCGGTAATCAATGTTCAAAATTCCGATGAGTTTTGTTTCAAGTACGCCATTTGGGCTATGAATATCAGCATACACGCAGAGCGTGTTTCCCTCTACAATACAGAGGAATTTATAAAAGGGTACGTCTGGTATTGTATCATCTATCCAGTAGACTCAAAGTCGATTTCCAAATTTGAAAAGATAAATAATATTTCAATCAACGTGTTCGGTTTAGACGATAAAAATAATGTCTATCCTCTCAAAGTGGTGAACGAGGAACTCAATGACCATCGGGAACTTTTGTTTCTGACCGATGGTGAAAAGAGTCACTACTGTTGGATTACGCGCTTTGAAAGATTAGTCGCAAAGCAATTAACTAAAAACTAAAGAAGAATCTTTATTTGCAAACGCTGTTTCGCGCACTTCCACGATGAAGGGAGGCTAGGGGGGCACAGACGGGACTGTAACATCAATGCTCCCTCGAAAATCGTGCTCCCCACAGATGACGACAAGTGGTTAAAATTCAAAAACATTAACCATACTTTTCGAGTTCCATTCGTCATCTATGCTGATTTTGAATGCCTACTGCCGAAATTTAACAGTTGCAAACCTCTAGCAGATCACTCGTATTCGACCAAGGTCGAGAAACACGAGGTTATGAGTTTCAGTTTCGTGGTCGTTTCTTCTGGGGGAGAGTTTTTCGAACCCGTGCTCTACCGCGGACATGACGCTGCTGAAGTATTTGTTAAAAAAATCCGGGCGGAGGCTGAGAGAATCGAAGCCCTATACAGAAACACGGTTCCGATGACACGCCTAACTCCGGAGCAAGAAGAGGCATTCAAAACGGCAGATACTTGTCACATCTGTGGGGAAGAATTAGAGATTGAACGGGTAAGGGATCATTGCCACCTCACAGGCTTGTATAGAAGTCCGGCTCACTCCGGATGTAATCTAAATTTTAAAATGCCAAATTTCGTACCGGTATTTATACACAATTTATCCGGTTACGACTCTCACTTCATCGTTAGAGAATTGGGGTATGACGACAAACTGATTCATTGTATACCCAATTCGGAGGAGAAGTACATTTCCTTCTCCAAGGCGGTAGGTGAGAGGTTTACGGTACGGTTTCTAGACACTTTCAGATTCATGGCTTCTTCTCTCTCTAAATTGGTCTCAAATCTTCCGCGAGACAAGTTTCGGCAAATCAAAAATATATTTGGAGACAAGTTTGATTTAGTCACACGCAAGGGCGTGTATCCTTATCAATTTTCGGACTGCTGGGAGAAATTGAACGATGAGTGTTTGCCTCCGAAGAAGGATTTTTACAGTAGCTTGACACAAGACAATATTAGCGACAATGAATATGAATACGCTAAACAGATATGGAGCGAGTTTAACTGTAAAACTTTAGGAGACTATAGTGATTTATATTTAAATACTGACGTTTTACTTTTAGCAGACGTTTTCGAGAATTTCAGGGACGTATGTATCAATGCTTACAAGTTAGACCCTTCTTGGTACTATACCGCTCCCGGTCTAACCTTTGACGCTATGCTCAAGTTTACTCAAATTAACTTGGAGCTATTGACTGACTATGACATGATATTAATGGTAGAGCGTGGTATTCGCGGTGGTATAAGTCAATGTTCAAAAAGATATAGCGAGGCTAATAATAAGTATTTGGACACTTATAATCCTGATGACGAGTCTCGCTATATCATGTATGTGGACGCGAACAACCTCTATGGATGGGCGATGAGTAATCATCTACCTCATAGTGGATTCCGCTGGCTTAGCTCTAACGAAATTCAATATTTTGACGTATCAACAATACCTAAGGATCATCCAAAGGGATATATTTTGGAAGTTGATTTAGAATATCCGATAGAGCTCCACGACGAACACAACGATATACCATTATGCCCTGAAAACAAAACACCTCCTGGCGGTAAGCATAGGAAACTGTTGACGACTCTCGACGATAAGACGAAATACGTCATTCATTACGTAAATTTGAAACAGGCGCTCGCCTTTGGACTTAGACTCAAGACCATTCACCGCGTAGTCGAGTTTGATCAGTCTCCGTGGTTGAAGTCGTACATTGATTTAAACACGGAACGTAGGAAAATTGCCACCAACGAGTTTGAAAAAGATTTTTATAAATTAATGAATAACGCGGTATTTGGTAAGACTATGGAAAACGTTCGGAAAAGGATAAATTTGGAGTTGGTTTCCAACGAAAAGAGGTTGGATAAACTAATTTCAAAATCCACTTTCATCGACCGAACGATCATAAATGAAAATTTAGTGGTGGTCCATTTACGCAAATCCACCATCAAAATGAACAAGCCTATTTATATAGGTCTGTGCGTTTTGGATATTAGTAAAACGTTAATGTACGACTTCCATTATCGGAGAATGAGATCCAAGTACGGAGAAAGGTTAAAACTCGCTTATATGGACACGGACAGTTTTATTTATGGAATAAAGACGGATGACTTTTACGACGACATGTTGACGGACCTGGACTTGTACGACACATCCAACTATCCAAAGTGTCACCCATGCTTCTCGGACGTTAATAAAAAGGTGATAGGGAAAATGAAAGACGAATGTAACGGACAAATCATGACGCATTTTATAGGATTACGTAGCAAACTATACTCCTATAAAATCAAAGGACAGAAGGACACAAAAAAGGCTAAAGGCGTAACTAAAGCCGTAATAGACAAAGGACTGACATTCGAAGATTACGAGACCTGCTTCCGCGATAATTCTATGGAATATAGAAAAATGAGTACGATACGATCAAAGAAGCATGAGGTACATACTGTGGAGACGAACAAGGTAGCACTTAGTGCTGCCGATGACAAGCGCTACGTGCGTGACGATGGGGTAAACACTCTGGCGTGGGGACACCACAAAATTCAACATTTAAAAAGAACCTGGGAAGAAGCCTTTGATTCTGAAGGGGAACCCGGATAAAACATTAGGTACACCATCAACTTAATCAGTCTTGGTTATGCCTCTGAGGAGGAAACATCCATTCACCTGTATTTGTGCCGGTCCGAGTTGTTCTGGAAAAACAACTTTCGTTTTAAAGTTTTTAGAAAATTTGTCCAGTTTAGTCGAAGGCGAAATTCGTCGCATAGTGTGGTGCTGCAGTCCTGGTAGTGAACCTCGCTTGAAAGGTATCGATTTCGAAAATCATATTCCTTCTTTCTATAATCCGAGTACTCTATACATCATCGATGATTTGATGCATGAAGCATATAATAAACAAGTGAGCGAATTATTCACGAAAGGTTCCCATCATTTTGATATTTCGGTTATTCTCATAACGCAAAACGTCTTCTATCAGAGTCCTCAATCGAGAAATATTTCGTTGAACGCAAAGTACATCGTAGCATTCAGAAATTCCCGCGATAAACTTCAATTCGGTCATTTGGCAAGACAGGTGTATCCGGAGAATTCGAGCGAGTTGGTAAGGGTATATAAGGTAGCGACTTGCGAACCTTACGGTTATTTAGTGTTGGACCTTTCTCAAGAGACGGATGATAGATTTCGTTTTCGAACGCGGATATTTCCTGAAGAGATCCCGACCATTTATTCGCCTTCACATCTGATCGAGGATGAAAAGGTTGAGATCTAACAAACATTTGCTGCATGCATTGAAGGTAGCCAAACCTAAGTTACGTAACGCGATTATAAAAGCATCTGACGACGATCTAATTAAGGCTTTGTGCGAATGTTGCTTGAATACGTTGAACGGAAACCATAGAATAAGTCCTGCTTTGAAGAAGAAACTCGGTAAGCATTGCAAGATATTGAGAGCACTTTGCGTTAAAAATAAATCCCTAAAACAGAAGAGAAAACTATTGATTCAAAAAGGAGGATTCCTTCCTATGTTATTAGGATCGATTCTTAGCGGGGTAATTGGAAGTCTGATAAAATGAGTTTGAGGAAGATGCTTCTAGTTCGACCCGAGATCTTCGATAGAGAACAATCAAATGTTCGAATGTCGAAATTAGACGATGAGATGCGTAAAATATTAAACACGAGGGATTTGAACGATGTAGACAAGTGGCATCTATACAAGCGTGCGTTAGATACGTATTTAAACGTCGTGGCGGAGAAGAAGAAACCCATTAGTATTCCAATCGTGAAAGAAAGAAGTGAGACCTTGAAGGAAAGAAGAGAGAGAACGCCTGCAGTTAAAAGATCACCATCGACACCGAAGCTTCAGGGCATTACGAAACGTCTTAAATTGGATCAACAGCGTATGGATAAACGATGGCAAAACTTAATGGGAAGATTAGATCGCGCAGACGTGTTAGCTCAGGAAACGACGCCAAAAAGAGGACGAGAAATACCAAAACTAAAAATTCCATTGACTCCAATGACGTAACTCTAGAACGGATTTATTACGACCCCGCGAATCCAGCAAGTTTTTCCACAGCAGAAAAATTGCGGAATGCCGCGGATAAAAAGGTGTCGAAGAAAATCGTTCAAAATTGGTTAGATGCTCAAGATGCATACACGCTGCATAGGCCACTACGTAAAAAATTTCAACGGAGTTATTATGATTTTTCATACATTGACGAAACATGGCAGTCAGATTTGAACGATATGCGTAATTTGAAAAAATTTAACAAAGGTTTCGGATACATTTTAACGGTGATCGATTTGTTTTCCAAATACGCGTGGACAGTTCCATTAAAGACTAAAACGGGTGAAGAGATTGTAAGTGCATTCGAATCGATCTTCGGGAATAGCGGAAGAACCCCACTTAAGTTACAGAGCGATAAGGGGACAGAATTTGTGAATAAAAAGTTTCGAGATTTTCTCACCAAGAAGAAAATCAAATTTTATTACACGCACAATCCCGACGTTAAAGCCTCAATCGTCGAGAGATTCAACAGAACACTAAAGACTAAAATGTATAAATATTTCACAAAGTTTAACACTTACAATTATGTAGACGTTTTACCGAAATTAATGGAGGGATATAATCAATCGATTCATTCTTCTATAGGCTTGGCACCATCACAAGTTAATGCTTCCAATACATTCGAGGTGGGAAAAAGATTATCGGCCAAAGTGAGGGGGAAAAGTACAAAGTCGAGGTTTAAGGTGGGAGATTACGTGAGAATCAGCAAAGAGAGAATGCCGTTTGCTAAGGGATATACTCCAAATTATACCACCGAGGTGTTTAAAATTACAACGGTAATTCCCGGGAATGCGGTTTCAACCTACAAATTGGAAGATATGGATGGAGAACCTATCGAAGGTTATTTTTACGAACCCGAGCTAAGTAAAACGATCATATCCAGCGCAACGGAATTCAAAATTGATAAAATATTGAGGTGTAGAGGAAAAGGTCGCAGTCTGGAGTATTTTGTCAAGTGGAAAGGTTATCCCGAATCGTTTAATTCTTGGGTAAAAGCATCGACGGTAAAACGTTTGAAATGAGCGAGTTCTATCTCACTCTCCTTAGCGACAGCTCTCAAGAATATTTCAAGGATAATACGATCGCACATTTTTATACAAAACTATCTCAACGAGTGGATTTAGGTAGCGGTGAGTGGATAGTAGGTTTGACTGAATTTTCGTATCGAAAGACTCGTGACAACAGGATCCATAGGGATGAGGTGGTTAGGGATAGACGACAAGTCAATATCGAAATGGCAAATAGCACACCTATAACAATAGCTCCAGGGACTTATAGATCTATTCAGCATATGCTAGACTCTTTACCGTCTGAGAAGAGAAAACATGCGATGGATATATTGAAGGAATACAGCGCCTGTTCTGAAGATAATGTTCATATTGAATTTCCTGGCGATTCACCCGTTACGATCCATCCTGGAACTTACAGCTCTTTAGACGCTATGTTAGGATCGCTGTCGGCTGATAAGAAAAGAAATTTGTTAAAATGCGATGAAAATGAATCCGGTAAGTTAATGGACTTAGCCTTAGATTTAAAATCAATGCTGAATGTTGAATTAAATAAAAGGATGACTTTAGGAAAGAAGAAGATTAATGAGATGAATAAATTAATAGGGGTCCATGTTGAAATTCCCTCAGATTCATTGCTTATTGCACCTTCTGCGGGAAAATACGAAACTGCTGCAGTATATCATCGGTATGATTATACAAGATAATAATGCTCGCTTTGACGATATTTTTTTGCAACTCATTGATTTTATCTACGCGTGCATGGACATATCAGAAGATTTGAAAAAAGTTGCTAACGTGCGAATTGAAATACCGGATAATTCACCGCTAAGATCACCTCCTGGCACTTACACGTCTGCTGCAGATTTAATATCTTCGGTTTTAGAACCGAAGAAAAAGGGTGAAATCGATCTCGGTGAAAGGATGATAAAAGCTATGGATAAACTCGTGAGTTTTCAAGTCGAAATACTACCGAATGATTTGCTTGAAGTTGTTCCTCCAGGATCCTACAGGTCGTTGATGACACTTATGCAAGTAATATATCAGGGCAGTGATGAAAAAGAGTTGAACAGCGAAGCGAAAGATAGCCTACGAGAAATGGTGGCGAAAATAAACCATGTCATATTTGAAAATTCAAACAATTCGATAGATGTCAACAAAGGAGGGGAATACAGGAAAAAGCGAAGCATGGCACCTAGTAACGACACGCGATATATCTTTGTTTATACGGATTTAATCAAGCCTCAATTGGTCGGAGATTCGCTCAGCAGATGTTTGCGAATAGTCAGCGCGAACGAAAAAGGTCACAATTTTTTCAATCCTGTTTACTATTTTCCCGTAGAGAAAAGAGAAATCGAGATCGTTGAAATACTACTTGCCGGAAAAGACGGTGAGACTTATCCCTTCATCGGTGGAACAACACCGTCTCTGTTAGTTTTACACTTTATAAAAGTTTCACAATAACTCAAAAGCAATCATTATCGCTCAGGATGTCGAGGAACGTAGACCGGTACGTGGCATATTACACCAATCAATGCGGAGGAGAAATCGGCCCTGTTTATCGTGCTAGTTACCGAGTACAGAGGGGGAGGGGATTGGGGAGTTTACTGGCTGGGCTCTTTCCTTTCGCGAAACCTCTAATACACAGCGGTCTCAAAGCGGTAGGGAAAGAGGCGGCTAGCGCAGGTCTAGGAGTTTTATCGGATCTAGGCACAAGACCGATTAAGGAAATATTACGTAATCGATTGAGTGAGGCTGGTCGAACTTGAAGAGAAAAGCGGAAGAAAAAATTAAAACGATGAGCGGATCGGGTTTACGCATTAGCAAAAGACCAAAGTTGATCAAGATAAAAAGGAATGTTAAACGTGATAAACCTCATTCTGGGAGAAAAAGACGTCGCGTTAAGACGAAAACGCATACGGATATATTTTTCTAGATAGCTGAGATGGAGCACATGCTCTCCTCGATGGAACTATTCCGTCCACAACCTTTGCAAACGAATATCTTGGGTAAGCGTATCATTCCCTACAAACCGGTCTCTTCTTTGGACAATCAATCGGTCATCGAATTCGTGGTGAAAGATTCGGGAGATTCGTACAAGGATTTAAACAGTTTTTATTTACATCTCAAAGTTAAGATTTGCAAATCTGATGATTCAGATTACGCGGAAGGGGATAAAGCACAACCCGGTGTGGTGAATAATCTTCTGCATTCTTTGTTCAAACAATGCAACGTCTATCTCAACGGTACTCTGGTCACGCATTCGGAAGATTGTTATCACTATCGCAGCTATTTGGAAAAACTCTTGATTTACGGGTTTGATGCGGGTCGCACTAAAATGGCTTGTGAAGGGTGGGATCTTGACGGCGGGGAAGATATCAACGCGATGGATGATAAAAATGTAGGCTACGTGACGAGGAAAAGCAGATACGCAAACAGTAGAGTAGTGGAGCTTTACGGAAGACTTCACGCTGACGTGTTTAACCAGCCACTTCTCTTATTGAACGGAGTCGATGTAACTGTTAAATTATTGCTCGCTAGACCTAGTTTCTATCTCATGGATGCGGCAACGGGCACTTCTTTGGTGAAAATCCTCGATGCTACTCTAGACGTGCAGCATTTCGATATCAACCCCTCCATTTTGTTAGCTCACTCAAGAGCATTGGAGCAGACCAACGCGAGATACACTTTCAAGCGAGTAGAAGTAAAGACGTTTACCATCGCAAGTGGTAATCAATCGTATTCTATAGATAACGCTATAATAGGAAAATTACCTAATACTGTGGTAGTTACCACGGTCGATAACGATGCGTTCGTAGGAAAGAGAGATAAGAATCCGTTCGCACTTTCTCATTACTCTTTGTCCGATTTCTCTCTCATCGTCAACGGGGTTCAAATTCCAGCGCAAGGTCTTTCCATGGATTTCACCACTCAGAAATGATGGACCCGCGCATATAATTCTCTGTTTTCGGGAACCGGGGTACATCACAGCGATAGGGGTAATCAAATAACTTTGGACATGTTCGCACACGGTTTCTTCGTTTTAGTATTCGATCTGACTCCCGACGGTTCCGGTAACGAAGAATACGTAGGTTTGACGGATAAAGGTACCGTGAGGATCGATGCTCGCTTCGAAAAAGCTCTCGATAGAACCGTAACGTGCATCGTTTATGCGGAATATGATTCTTCTTTGGAAATCGATAAAAATTACCAGTTTCTCATAAGCCTTCGTGATGAACACGTTCGATATAGAAACTTTACTCGGACGGGATCATCACACGAGAACGTTCTTTCGCGGAGTTTTTCCTTCGGATAAGTTACCGAAAAGACCATCATCGGGAATTTACATTATAAATTTAGATCCTTCTACTCGACCGGGGAGTCACTGGGTCGCAGTACACGTTTTAAGCGGATTCATTGCGGAATATTTCGATTCGTACGGTTATCCACCTCTCGTTCGGTCGATAATAAAATTTTTAGAACCTTTTTCTCTCACTCGAAATAACTCTCAGCTTCAAAGTTTTCATTCGGACGTTTGCGGGGAATTCTGTTGTCTCTATGCACTCTACAAGTCCGCGGGGAAATCCCTTGACCATTTCCTTTCCAAATTCTCCCACCTCGATCCTGCCCTCAACGACTGCCTGGTCGCTCAACTATTCTTCGTCGAGTTCGAGAGAACCAGAGAAGGGAGACGCTGTCATCCCCGATCGCAGAGATGTTGCTCCAAGATAAATAGCCTCGTCGTCGGTTAATTCCTAACATTCGAGAATCAGACTCCGACAAGATGAGACTCGTCGTAGACCTGGTGTGGCGCTCCGACCCCGAGGGCAGCCGCACCGTGAGGGAGTTGGCGGCCGTAGACGTGAACGGTGAAAGAGTGTTTTGGTGCAGCTTCCAAAAGCCGAGCAAGTGGGTCGCTGGAGGCAAGAAGGTGAAGATTAACGATGCCTTGACATGTCACACCGCATCCTTCGTCAACGGTATCGTTCCCTACACCGACTTGCTTCCATGTTTGGAAATGATCACCGAGGACGCCACGGCCTTGTACGCGTTCGAAGAAGAAAAATGCGCCTTTGTCTCCGACCTCACCGGCCGCACCTTCATCGACATGAAAAAGGATTTCAACTGTCCTTCTCCAGACTCCTCCTTCCGAACCGTTTCCTGTTTGAACCCGTGCCATCGATTGCGTAAATGTAATTGCGCATTGCGAAATGCACATTCCTTATCTCATTGGTTGAAATATCAAATCCTAAAGATCGACGTAGATCCATGTTCGGTCTATCCAGAATGTTCCTTACTCCCCTCCTCTTCCTCTTGAGATATATACTCAGCATATAAATGACGCACTCAGCATTCAACATGCAGAAGTCTTCGGGTGTAGAGTCAGCGGTTCCCCTTCCTAAACGGAGGCGGATTACTCCATCGCCAACATCGTCACCATCCAGTACGCAGACCGCCTCACGACCAAAGTCGAGACAGAAGAGAAAAGTGTGCGATACACCGCAGTTGCTACTGGAAACTTTATACTTTTTAAACATTAACAAAACTAAAGGTGTCGCTGTCGGTTTCGACGCTTATACGTGTGAAGTGTCTGTGCAGTTAACTCATTCGGGCAAGGGATCAATTAATTTAAAGTATTCAGATTGGCATGATTTCATACAACAAAAGGAACCCATCTCCGATTATTTTAATTCCGGTAAGAAAACTAGTATCTCAACCAGTTTCCCCATAAGTTTGGCAAATTACTTTGGAAAAAGACATGTGCTCATTAAAGTCGATCGATGCTCGATAACCTTGAACGAGGAGGAATGGGATAAATTGTTGCTATGTGCGAGACCTGTGGGTTTGGCTTTGGAATTTTTAAACAGCGAACAGGCAAACGTTAAAACATTTTACGAACGGTATATGAACACCGCTCGCGTAATCGGCATTAATAACGTCGATAACGTTGAAAAACCTGCAGGAAGTAAAATCGACTACGAACGCTTGAGGCTTGAATTTCCATTGCTCTGCTCAATTGGTGAATATCTGATAAACTGTATGTAACGCAGTCACTGGCGCGGAATTAAAACTCCCGTAAACTGCGTGTGTTGGTCCCTGGCGCGGGTTTAAACACATCGCAAACCAAGTGTGTGTGTGTGTGCTTCGGAGTTGGTCCCTGGCGTTGGAGCTAATAACTCTCGTAAACCAAACTCCGAACGATGGAAGTTATACCGTTGAAAAGGTGTATCGTGGATTTTCAAGCCTATCGCGATTGCGAGAATAAATTCGTAGTCAGAGAGCTCGCTATTTGCGACATCGATCGCGATTGCTATCAATCGTGGGTTTTTCAGCCCCCGAGCGATTTACAATTTGAAAAACAAAATGCTTGGCTCACGCGTAACTATCACGGAATTAGATTGTCGGATGGTGAGGTTACTTATGCAATTTTTAAAACCATGCTATTGAAGTATACTACAGGTTACCTCCTTGTCTTTGTTATGGGTTTAGAAAAATGTAAATTCATTTCGTCGATTTTAGGATACAAAGTGATAAATCTACAGGTCTTCAGATGTCCATCTATGAAAACATTACCGCCGTTGAACGTGCATTGCATGTTACCTCAGCATAGAGGTAGCGAGTTCGTCTGTGCATTGAACAATTGCCATAAACTTAAACTGTGGTTACTGGACAGTGTGAACACTCAAAGTGAGAACCAAAGACTTTCTACATTCGACGGTTTTCCAAAAAATAAATTTATTTTCAATGTGAACAAGATGACTGCCGCTGGATTTATTTATGCTGGGTTTTCTGATGTAACTATTTGTTACAAATGTGGCTTAAATGTATATTGTTGGAAAGGCGAAGATGATCCTCAGGAGGAGCATGATAAATTTTCAATATTTTGTCCTTTATTAAAAAGGAATGAAATGTCGTAATTCTCTTTTTGTACAATGTGGAATAATAAACCTGTTAAAACTTGTCTGCTACTCTTTTATTTCATCAACTCACCTGAACAGAACGTACCAATAAGCTGTTTAAATCTTATTTATTTCTTTATTCGATAAGAGCCTTCGGTAGCTCAGTGGGTAGAGCTGTGGATTGTAAATCCTAAAGGTCGCTGGTTCGATCCCAGTCCGAAGGATTTTTTTTATTTCCAAAAAATAAAAGAAATTGTCACCGATCAAGAATTTATCGTTAGAACTGAGCTATAAACGCGACTTACATCCCCGTACGTCCTTGGCTAGACACTCTTGCAAATCATATTCCATCGCGCTCCCCGTGAATGTCCTTCGGCCCACTGTAAGCTCTCAACCCGGAAGCGACCTTTACACCGCGAGGTCTCGCGCAGTTGGAGCGGCCAGAGCGCCCGGTTCGCCCGACCTTCGCGCTGCAAAGCTCTATCCTTCCCGCTGCACCTCGGCCCCTCGCGCCGTTCTAGCAGCGGCTGACCTCGTTTCCGCGCAGTTCTTTCGTTGCAGCGGTAGGATAAGGACGTGTTTCTAACCATCTCTCTCGCATACGTGTTTTTGCAAGGTAAGCGCTGATTTCTTTTGTACCTTTATTTGTTTAAACAATCGTAAGGCTTCGTTTATCTCGTATTCCTCTTCTCTGTATATGTCTCTTAAGCTAAAGCTGAACAAACTATCCGCAACACCTGCCGTGAAAAGGTTGGATGATTTAGTGATCGACAAGGAATATTTAGTAGTCTGTTTAGAAATTATCAACACCAGGTTCGGAGAAACCATCATCGCATTATTGGACGACAACGAAGAAAGGATGAAAGTGTTCCTTCCACGACGATTCAGACCCAGCGAGTTCACGACAGAAGAACTGCTTCAGTATAACTCTGGAAGTGTTAAATATAAACTTGTTTACAAAGGCATGGAAGATAATGTTAATGTAATTAATTTTGTTTAAAATAAACTTCTAAAAAAACCTGTTTTATATATTTCATTTACTTACCTTCGAGCTGTGACGACACTGGCTCTCCTCACCCTTCCCCTATTCTATCATCTTCCCCTTCCCCCTTCCCTTCCCCCCTTCCCCCCTTCCCTCCCCCCCCTCCTCCCCTCCCCTTTCCTCTTCCCCTCCTCCCTTACTTGCCCCTCCTCCCTCCCTCCCCCCTCCTTCCCCCTCCCCCTCCTTCCCCCTCCCCCCTCCTCCCCCCTCCCCCAACCTTCCCCCTCCCCCCTCCACCCCACTCCACTACGAAGATAGGTTCCCGCGCTTGCGCATTTCGCTGCCCTTTTGTTGTCACGTGATGTGTGACGTCATCTACGGCCGTCATCTTGAATTTTGTCCCAGAAGCCTTAGTTTCCTACTACTCCTTTGTTTGTACACACCAGTTGCTTAGCTGGTGGTGGAGAGGGAGGGGGAATATCGGGCGCCTTTGCCCGGCGACCACCGCTGGCCGAGACGGCGAGCGGAGCACGAACACCTGGCGGGTTGCTTCCCCGCCAGGGGTACGCTACGCGAAATAATGAAGCCAGCTTAGCTGCATAAGCACGCGGGACAGTTTTCCCCCGCGTATCCGGAACTCTTTTAGAATTGTCTCACCCAAAGGATGGGTGGAGTTCCTGGCCTAGTTGGACCAGGAAATGAGGATTCACCCCGCAGTGACTTCCTGCGGGGTGGGGAAAGACTTGTTCCCATGACATATTTTAATAACCACATAATGAAAGCGAACGGATTAGTATGAGGAAAAGGACAGCGAGACAGAGTAAAACCCTATTATTGTTAAATAAGGAGTATTTCCTTGGGCCGTTCAAATTTACATTTCTTTGCCGCGTCATAGTTCCAAAGATTAATTGTGTGCGGAGTATTTGCAAGGGACTTCTCGAAGCTCCCGACTCTTCTTCGAATGAAGTCGTGTATGGCCGGGATCCGATGTGCATTTCTAATTTCGTAAGCCGGAACGAGTCGGTGCTGGTTTGTAAAGCTCGGCCCCTGATCCTGATCTCTCCTGTTACTGAGCGGAATTCCGTAAGTGCCGTTCCGGGCGAGATTCCTCTGCCCTTGCCGACAATAATGACCTTGAAAACTGTATGTATGTGTGTAAATTAATTGGTATCGATACTGTATATCCTAGAAGGGGTAAATAGCGAAACAAGTTTGACGAAAGAACTCGCGAACAAGTTACTGTAATGAGTAAAGCTCGGCCCCATAGCTACTCGCCTTATATACCGCGAATATCACCCCTATTTCCCATATCTCCCCCTTTCCTATGGTTATGTAATCTACAAAAGGAATTAACCAATACGAAATCAAGGAGACGCCAGTTTAAACTATCCGCCGTACCTCCCCTCACCTGCCAACGTCACGTGACCGTGAAATATCCAGCGGAGAACACGGGAACAGACCAGAGTTCGAGTGAGAGGGCGCGGAGGGCAGAGTCGCCGTTCGCCAGGCAGTCGGTGTACGAGAGATTGAGAGAGGTTGCTGTTCGACGTGGGGAAGACGAAAGAAGAAGCCACACGACACCATGAAAGAGAGTTCCTCGTGGACAGAGTGTGCTGAACTATTTCTCTGGACACCAGTTGTAATTATAAACAATAATACTGATGTGATTTAAGTTACGAGACAAGTTTACGTCTCAAGTCTGTTTGCCTTTCGTTTCTTTATTTGTACTTAATTATATACTATACTATTGATGTGATTCAAGTTACGAGACAAGTCTGCATCTCAGGTCTGTTTACTTTTGTTTCTTATAATTTGGTATTAAATATAGCAGTTAGTTGGAAATTTCTGTGGTGTTCTAATTGGGTCACCGCAACGGTGATGCTATAATCGCTGAAATTGCAGACCGCGATAAGTTGGGGTGGAGAGCAAGGATTTACTTGCCTAAAAAGCACACCTCAATCACGGCGGAGGAGTGCTCCGAGTACAACAAAGGCGGAGATAAATTCGACCTAGCAAGAAGAGACGGAAATTTACTCATTTATACAGAGCAATAAATTTTTTAAAAAGAAATATTGTTTTATTCCTCTTCAATCTCTCCCAAATCCTTTTATTTTCCTTTTAAAAGTGGATGGGGTAAGAATATAGTGGAAGGGGGGGGGGGGAGGGGGACGGCACGAAAACGCCAATCACGTCGAAAGAGGAGGGACCAACCTGAGGGGAATTTGAATTTCGATTGCCAACATGGATTTTTTAAAAACTTTATTCAAACCTTCCAGCGGGGCCTAGGACCAACCTGAGCGGGGGATTTAGCAAAGAAAAAATCACCTTCGATACATCAAATTAAATACGACCACCTCGCCCTGGCAAAATTTAGAGAGAGAGAGAATGCCTTCGATACGTCGAAATCCGGCAACTTAAACCCACCTTCGATGTATCGAATTCAATCTCACAACAGCGCTTTCGATATATATCGATATCAATCCGACAACACCGCAAAAAATAAAGAAAATTTAAAAAAAAATTTCAAAACAACTTTCGCATTCTTTAGGTTTTTCTTTAGTTCACCCACGCCACCGCTACGTGGCTCCACGGGTGGCGCCAAACTCGCCACTTTTCTTCTACTATCATCGGCCAGTTTGGTCGTCGAAAGCAGCAACTGGAGCTATACCTTGACCGCGTAGAAAACGACCTTCTTGGCGACCAGTGGGCGGAGCTAAGGATACCTAACTCACCTCCACACCTTCTCCTCACTCTCGAGCGGAGAGTCCCTTGTTAGTAGTTCAGTGTTGTCAGTTTCCCTCAAATGTGGGTCGTAGGCCTGTTTTCCACTTATGAAAAGTAGTAGCGTTTTTAATTTTTCGGAAAAAATAACAAACAGCAAAATCTGGCAACCGCTAGGGACGTTCACGAGGGAGGGAGTTATAGCGGGAGTGGGGATACACCTAAAGTGACCAGATTTTCTAGATGTCAAATCAGTACATTTTTTATATTCATGAAAGAAAACTACCAGATTTTCTACGTGTAAAATCAGTACATTTTTTTTTATTTCTTATATTCATGAAAGAAAACTACATTTCAATATAATAATTCATATATATTGAAATTTTATACAGTATACATAGGTATTTTTGTTATATATATTGGATACTCTTGCTGAAGTCGATCAGAAAGTTTGTTTTTTATTCTATTTATGGCAGGGTCTTTAAATATAATTAAATAATAATATTAATAATCTATTCTGAGAATAATGTTACTTTACTAAACAGCATTAAAATATTATACTACTCACATGACATAAACAACCATAACTACTATTGTCTGGACGACATTACTTTGGAATTGAGACTTATAGTTGTAGAGAAGGTGTGGGGGTTTGGAAGGAAACACTGAAAAACTCCCCTCCCTCACAGCCAATCATAGGTGGAAGGGAGGTAATGTTTGCTACGTGGAACTACACAGCGTTGCCGCAAGTCCTCTTTACACATCCTGGCAACATCGCACCCGAGCCACCTCAACCGTCAATCCCACAGTAAATGAACTAAATAATTATAGATTTTTTCTTCTTTTACAATCAGTACAACTTTATAATTCAGTACAAAATTCAGTACATATTTGAAATCAGTACACAATCTCTAAAATCAGTACTGTAACCTGGAAGTGCTCCGGGTGGTTCTGAGCGTACCGCTCTGCTTCCTCCCTCAGTCGCAATCGCATGAGGTTCATCCTAGTAATATCCTGCCACGCCCCTTCGTGGCCACCAGCTCAAACCTGTCAATGTAGTGTACGACTGAGAGGCCATCACTCCCGTCTCCCTTCCATTCACCGATCTCTGCATAAATTCAATCCCCTAACCGATGACAGGGCTGACCCCGCCAGACCAGCCGCTCCGCTCCATACCCGCCTCCATCTCGGCCTGCTTCGACCGCATCTCTTCAAGCTCAGCACGCAATGCATCCATCTCCGCCCCCATCCCTCGTCGGCTCCTCTACCTCTCACAAATACTTATCCCACCGCTGCCACCAATGTAGCGGACTGCAAGTGAGAGGGAGAGAGATAGGGGATAGTTTTTTTTCAAGACAAACTGCCGGCGAACAAGTTGCCGAAAAATTAGCACGTATCACTTTATAATTGTTTCTTGTTAATATATAAACCACTTGTTTCGATACTTCCACTTCCTTATCTAGCCTCTTTTTAAAGTTTATTGGTTCAACTTTGTCTAATCTAAACGAGGTTAAACCAGCGAGACAATTTTCGAGACTGCCACACCGTCTTTTGTTCATTCCTCTGGGACCACGAGGTCCGGCACATAACAAGAACGCAGCGCCCGCCGCACCGAAAAGCAGAGCGTGAGAAAGTTCGCGCCAAAATCTGCATGGAATGTACCAGAAATCATTTGTTGCGGCAAGTATTGCTGAGTTTTGCTAATGAGGCTCGAGAATTCAGACAGAGGAAAACGTGACGTCTAACAATTTTATGTCATGATGCAGCTAAGGAGACATGGCACCTTCAATGGAATCGAAGCAATTAACTCCTTAATTTGGTAAGTTATTGTTAATAAATACTACACCATCGCAAAATATGTTCGTAATTTATCGATTTTTCACAGATTACGAAAGATCCACCATTACTTTAAAAGCATCTTTTGTCACTGAGATGTGGGAAAATTTCAATGACCGTATATGCCAATACCCTCTTTCTATCATTAAGATTTTAAAATATACTAGATTTTCAGCCAAAATGCTGCACATGTTGGGTTGGTTCTAATAGAGTTATAAATTTTACATGTGTAGAATATGTATGCATATATATCTATGATTATATATATTAATGGGTAGTAATTTGCATATTCGAAAACAAGGCATGGAGGGAAGATTGTGATGTGAATCTGTTGGTTATGAATTAGCATGTTTGGTTATTAAAAATTCGAAAATCTTTTTAAAATATTGGGAAGTAAAAAGTTATATTTGTTTTGTGTAACAGTGTTCTAATGGAATGTGCACTTTTAAAATGTATTACTTCAGTTGGTGGGTTGATGTAGCATTGCCTGTCTGTAATGTTATTGTTTTATCTAGCTTTTTTATTTGATTAACTGCTAAGGCCCTTGTTTGGACAATAATTGAATCACTGTAAATCTTTGTGGAAATAATTTTGTTATCAACAGATAAAAATGCAAATTTGTTTATGCTTAAGTCATTGACAAAAGTGCAGTGATGCTGCTGTAATTCATGTAACTGCTAATGATAAGCTTGGTTGAAAGAGAAAACACAAGATACAACTCATTGTTTCAAAATTGAACAGTTTGTATTTGCATTGTGAAATAAATAAAATAAATGTAAAATTTGCCATATATTAAACTTGCTTTAGAATTAAAAGTTATTATATTAATGCTTTGAGTGATATATAAGCAACAGGACAAGCTTAATATATCTTAGATACACTCTAATGTGAAGTTTACCATTACCGATTTAGACTAAAGATAAGAGATAGATGCAATTTTATTTTTAATATCATGCAAAGGTAACAATATGTAATGCAGCAAACCTCAAACCAAACAAGTGATGTTTATTTGTTGAATTTGATTGTAGGCTCAATGAATTTTTGTGTGGTGCTTTATTCGTCTAAATTACAACCACATGCAGTTGATTTTTTAATAAAATGGAAACCAGAAATGTTGCTTTTCAAAGTATTGGCATAAAAATTAGTTGTTTAGTAATGTTTTATTGAAACATACTCATAAAGGAAGTTTTCATGGATGGAAAGGCTTAACAAATTGCATTATGGTTCTATTGGGCTCTTGATGACAGTTAAATAATATTTGATTCCGTGAGAAAGAAATAATAATTTAATTTAGCAGGCATGCTAGGCAATTGCCTAGGGTGCCATATTGTTAAGGGTGCCTTTTCTGCATGTTCATGTACATTTCTATCTTTATTATTTGATGTGACTGAAGCCTCTTCTATACGGAAATAGTATATGGCTATATTTATTATAGTAAGTATAATGGGCAAGTTGGCTATGAGGGTAAGGTAGCTGACTCATGAACTAAAATTATTTGGTTCAGGTCCTTCAGATGTTTGTTTTTTACCATACATTATGTTTATTTTGTAGGGCAAATGTATTTTTAATTAAGAAGGATTTATTCCTAAATTATATTATTTGAAATGAAAACAAAATCTGTTATCAACTTCTTGTCCACTGATGAAAACCTTCATATATTGATCACACAATACAATGCAATCCTTGGCAGTTAAATTCGTTTTTATTTTGTTTTCTTTATCAAAGAATGAGAGTGTGTTTTTCAGAATCAATCGGTTATGATAATGATACATAAGGAGGGAGGTTTTTTTTTGCAGTCTCACTTCTGTTACCTTTATTGAAGTTGAAGTTTACGTTAAAAAAAAATGACAGAAACCTTACACAAGGTTCCCAAAATGTTTGCAGGAAGTACTGCAAATTGTCTTCTAGTTTCATTTATTATTACAATCAAAATATATATATTTTATTTGAATTTTTTTGAAGGACAAAATTTAGACCTCTTGCCTTGGAAGCCAAAAGTCCTTGAGCTGGCACTGGATTGTAATTCAACCTTCTGGCTGGTTTTAGGCACACGAACCCCAATCTGTCCTAACCAAAGCCTTTCTCATCAAGTTCTCTTACCTAATTCCTTCTTTTAATGTATCTAGTATACCTTTCCTCTTTTGTCTCTTTCCTAACATTCTTCCTTCTGTGACTTCTTTCAGTAGACTGTCTACTGAAAGAAATAGTATAGCCAGTGGAAGTTGGGGAAAACACCCAACTTCGAGTAATTCTTACGATTTTTTGCAGCTCTTAGTTGGTCATTTACAAAACCATCCAGCACTCACCATGTGGAGGTGGCTGCAAGTTGAGTGCCTCCCATACCCATCCCATCCACCCTACCACAAATGGGTATGGTTTTCAGTGTGCTTTAAATTCTTTTTTGCTTTCAAAGCTTGACATGATTTTTCTTACAAAGCCATCTCGCGCGTATGCTCCGCAAACTGTGGCCGAAGTTTCTGTCACCTCCTTTACGCACCGTTAACACCAGCAATTAAGGAAGTGATTGGAACTGTTATGAAAAACGGCTCTCATCCTGTTTTAAAATGCATGCCATTAAGTGCAAATACAGTGCAATGATGCATTGATGAGATGGCCGATGATGTGGAGAAAACCTTGGCATCTGAGCTTCAAAATTGCAAGTTCTCAATCCAACTTGATGAGTCAACTTTCGGCAGTTCAAATATTCTCATGGCCTACGTGAGGTATTGTAGCCAAAGCTAAAAATCTATTGTTGACGAGTTTTTGTTTGCCAAGTACATGAAAGTTGATGGAAAAGGTGAGACAATTTTTCGATGTTTGGAAGAGTACTTGATGAAACACAATGTTCCCCTCGGCAATATAACTGCAGTGGCTACCGATGGCGCACCATTAATGGTTGGCCATTACAGAGGATTTGCCGCCTCTCTCAAGGAAAAGGTTCCCGATGTGTGCTATTCATTGTGTTGTTCACAGACACCATCTTGTAGCCAAGAAACTCAGTGGCGAATTGCATGATGCCCTAAAAGTGTGTATCAGATCAATTAACAAAATTAAAGCACATCCACTTAATTCGCAACTGTTTGCCATGTTATGTGAAAAAAATGATGAAACGTTCAACCAATTACTTTTGCACACTGAGGTAAGGTGGCTGTCAAGAGGTGATAGCTTGCAAAGACTTGTCAACTTGTATGACTCAACTGTGGAGTATCTTACGGATGTGGATCCATCACTATGTGATGAGTTGATAAAGTGTAAGAACCATCTGTTCTATTTGGCAGACTTGTATTCAAAATGTAATGAAGTACAGAACCGTCTGCAAGGTAAAGATGTTACCATCATTCAAGCCCATACAATCCTATTAGGTTTCCAAGTCAAGATAGGCCTGCTTAAATCTGCATTGGCACGCAGAGATTTTCAGTATTTTTCAAACTTAAAGCAACTAGAAGAAGGAGAAGATCAAAACCTTTCAGATGGTGACCTAGAGATACACATAAAACACCTTGAAAAATTAAGGGAAGACTTTAAAGTACGTTTCAAGGACCTGGAGAAAATGCACGTACCTGACTGGATTGTTATGCCGTTTGATTTAGAAATAGAAAATGCAATCATTGAAACTCACTTACAAGATGAACTCATTGATATGTGTGTGGATCTCGAAGCTAAATCCTTGTTCAAGAGTAAAAGCCTCAGTGATTATTGGAGCAATGTAAATACTGCTATAAAATACCCCAAGCTTTGTGCAGTGGTTGAGCCATTTTTACTTTCATTCCCAAGTACGTACATGGTTGAAGCTGGTTTTAGCCACATAAATGCAGTTTTAACAAAGCAAAGGAACAGACTGAACCTGGAAAAGCGTGGTGAGTTACGACTAAGACTCACCAATCTCCAACCAAATATCAATGCCCTTGTTAATGCTCATCAACCACATCCTTCCCATTAATGATGTCAACAAATTCAATAAAGAGTATGTTAACTTATTTTTAATGTTTAATATTTTCTATATTATTTATGAAGTTTTTCTCTCATATATTATTTTTTTATTTAGTTATTTTTTATTAAATGCTTAGGGGTCGTTGAAGGATTTTATGGAGGGGTCATGACTCCAAAAAGTTTGGGGACCCCTGTGTTAGATGAAAAGAAATGACTTTGTAATATTTCGCAGTCTTTAACAGTCACATGCCGATCAGTTTCAACGTACAAAGTCATTATAAATGTATCATAAGAGATCAATTAAGATCTGCAAAACTGCAAAACATCATAAGAATTACTCAACGTTAGGTTTCTTTCCTCACCTTTCGCTGGATTTCTGTGGCCCTAGAACGATTAGAAAATAATTAAATGACCTTTCACGCATCATTTATGTCTGATAAAGTTAAAATGTTTTGCATATATGCTGGAAAATAACTGCGAAAAATTCGATATTCGCAAGTTTTTACTGAAAATGTCAAAATTTTGAATCAAATCCGCAGACTGAAGATATGATGGCAGGATCTTGGGATTTTTCTCTGGTTATACAGATGTAAGACCACAACTTTTGAGATCTAGCCCATATCCGTATCTTGAAAAAGTGGAAATTCGACCCGGTGTACTGCAGAAAGGTCACAGCGACAATTTTGAAAGTGGCGGTTATCATATTCTAATAACGATTCCGCAGAGAATCAGAGGAATCAGCATAGTGTAACTTAGGTTGTGATTATATAAAAAAAAGACTTTCGTTTTCGAATCCTTATAATTAATGGATTTAGAATAAATTTTTATGCTAACGCAGTCTGTCGAGAGTATTACTATGTAGGCCAATGTTTCGCATCCAGTTACTCAATTATTATATTTCTGAAAGTTTACTGAATACGAGTGGTTTTTGGCGCGAACGTTTTTATTTGGAATCAGATTGAAATCGTTTTATTCCGAGCGTTATGAAACTTTAAGATTTACATGACGTATTTGGAGGATCTAACTAAAAAATTTAGGCATGAAGTTACGTAAACATGACAAATTGCCTCCTAAGCGGAAACGTTTCAAAGACGGGACTAGGTGGGTGATTGCTGTTGAATTTTCTGGCAGCGCAAAAACATGTAAATTGTCTATTTTCCGCTGTTTGTGAAAGATGCCCCATTACTTTAAAAGCCCCCGTGCTCCCTGAGATCGGGAAAACTTTCAGTGACAATTCTCTGTATATCCTAGAACCCTGTCCTCTGCATCCCTAATATTTTACACTGTAATAGATTTTCAGAGAAAATGTTACGCATATTGGGTTGGTTCGAATCGTATTACAGGTTTGCTAATGAAGTACATGATTTTATTGTGTATTTATGTTTTTTATGTGTTAACGTTTTCCTTCTTCAAGCAATCTCTTCGACTTTCGTAATTAAATATCCACATCGATTTTTCAGGGCCTGCCTTAGATGCACCATCCCTTTAAAGGCCCCATTTGCCACCGAGATCTGGAAAATCTTTAGCGACCCAGTCACTTCCATATACTCGGATTTGGATGAATCTTCGAGAAACTTGGAATGGTTCTTAAATTCTATCCTGAGATGTAACAGAGAAATGTCAGATTTATTCATTCCGAAACCGTATAGCCATAGACCTGTAAAACTATTTGGTTCAAGACAGGATCAATATCAAGGTAAAAGTGTAATTTTACAATGTTTTTCATTTCGAGCTCTTTCTCATGCTCTCGATGACTTTCATTGTTTGTCAGTTTTATATATTTTTAATTTAAAAAGTGGATTATAATGCAGATTTTATTTCTGAAATGTTCATTCTCTACAAGTATAATTCACAAACACCCATTCGGAAGTATCAATTTGAAACCTATATCTCATCAATTGTTTGAAGTAAGGATATAAAATGCATAGCAAAATAATGAGATTTTTTCAAATTTCTTCTTGATATCAGAATTTTGTTATGAATCCAAAATACTTTCTAATATGCTCAGAGTCGGCCAAGCACTGAAGGGGGCCCAGATGCGATATAAATGGGGGCCCTACGATATTAAAGATTATAGTAACAATGAACGATTTATGGAGCTCCAGTTTAATATTATAACTTTTACAGTGTTTTTTATTTGAAATCAGTTTGCAAGTGATTTTTAGTAAAAGGTTTTGCAAAATTTACACTCGATCCTTGAATAATTTAGAACTTCTGGGTCCCCCATTACTCGGGGGGCTGGATGCCTCGCATCCACCACATCCCTTTGGCCAGCCCTGAATATGCTCAACCCTTTCATATTCACTTGTTTCATAGTTGATTAGCCATGGCAATCACTACGTAAAGGCACACATGTACTATGTCCTTCTTCTTATTTACCATACCCCAAATATAATTGATGCTCTTAAAATCTGAGTAAATGTTTTTTATTATTTTTATACCAGAACTTATTTCATATTACAATTTGTTTGCAAATACTGTTTCTGTTACTTTAATTAATGCATCACAACAAAGCTTTAAGAAAAGTAAATTATTTAATTAGCAAAATCCCTAGCTACCCAGTTTCACTCTGTCTTCAGTATTAAGAAATCTCATTTAAAAATTTATTTTCTTCACTGCAAACCATATGGGCAAATTTAAAAAATCTTTTTGACATATATTCAAAGTAAGTAATTATAATATCTGCATCTGGTTGGTTAAAAAAATGCTAATTATGAGAATTAAATTAAACCAAATATTTTCTCATTGCCATGAAATTTTTGTTTCTTCAGGACAAATAAAATTATTATTATGTTTGTATTCTTTTCCCAGCTTTTGCAGTGTGGCTGCTGAATCATGTATTTTACATTAATGGGAAGATGTCTCTTAGACATCATCACACTTCAAGCATTAATGTACAAATAAAATGTTTGAGATCTGTTGGATTCCAAAATGATCACATATTTAGAATCCTTTTCAGAGAATATACTCATATACTTGAAGGTAAAGATAATTTTAAAAGTCAAATTGAGGTATTTTCCATTCAGATCATAACTTCAATTTTATTTTGCAGATATTATGGCAAGGATAACTAAGTCAACCTTTGCAAGTTTCATTCTCAGAAGATTTAGGCCAAATCTAATCAAAGTAGGAGCTAAGCTGAACTTAAGGCCTGTATACATACTAGTTGAAAATTTGAATTTAGCAGATCATGTAATTTTGACTGTTCTTAAGGTATTTCATGGGTTGTTATGTATTAATTAGTTTAATACAAGTGAAAGTTTTTATTTGCTGAGTCAATGTATGCTAAGCTTTTTCTTGGTAAATGCATAAACAATTATTTTCCAGATTCTTGGCGGTGTAATTGATGAAAAGTCTCCGTTGACTGGCAAGTTGTATATGAAGCTTCTAAATGTTCTTAATTCGACCATTTTGAGAGGGAATCATCATATTTTAATTGCTTCTATCAAGGTAGCTGAAGCATTGTTTACATCAAAGAAAACATCACATTTAAACAAAAAGGTTAGCTGATAAAATTTATCTTTCCCATGCACTATTTTTTTGCAATAATTATTCAGTAAATGTAAATGTTGGTTTCCCTTGAGTGTGTAATGCTTCATAATATTATCGTGTTACTTTTATTTCTGGCAAGTGAATTTTTTGTATTTTGTTTTTATTGATTCATGTTTTAAAATATTCAGTGTGATGTGCATATTTTAAGATCATGGGATAAATTCAGTCAGATCCCTGTTACCTAGCATATGAGAATTATCTTTTCATAAGTTGTTCCATCAGTAGCAAATCTATTGTAAGAATAAATTATTTTGTTTTAGCACATCATAATGATTGATCTTATAGTTTTTTCTTGTTACAAGACATTAATAAAATTCTCTTGGTTATTTTTTTGTTGTTAATTGATATAAAAAACTGCAAATGTTAACTATCTGATGAAATGTATCATATACAAAGATACGACATACCACATTGCTTTAATTCATAGTCACCACCTTGATTGAAACATTTGCTCCAGCAAGGTACCAACTTCTTGAATCTGGTATCATAAAAATCCTTGTCAAGTTCAAGTATATATGAAGAGAATCCTGTTGCAATTTTTTCTCATGTTGAAAACATCGACCACCCTAATGTTTTTTCAACTTTGTAAGGAGACGGTAGTTAGAGTGTGCAAGATCTGTACTGTTTGGTGGATGGTTCAGAACTTCTTACTTGAAATGTCACTACAGTCACTGAGTTGAAGCTGCAGTTTGAGGAGTTGAGTTGTCATGCAACAAGATGGCACTGCAAGACATCAATCCTGGATGCATTCCCAAAACCTGTAGAGTGTTAGGCAGTAACAGACACTGTTTAATATTTTTTCACATGGCAAAAAGTCAATCAGCAGCACATCATGATGCTCCAAAAAAATGGTTCCCATAATCTTTGTTGCACAAAGTGTTGCTTTGAATTTTTTGTAAACTTGTGATGATGTTTATCGATTCTGGGGTCTCATGAAGCACTGTTGCCTCATCAGCTTTTACAATGCTGCAGAGGAATCTATCTCCATGCAACAAATGTTGGTGAGAACATCCCATGTGAGCCTTCCTGTGAGCATCGGTCAGCTGCTTTGGAACTCAACTAGCAGAAACCTTTCTGTTCCCAAGCTACAATTGGATACATTCTGCACTGTGCCATTAGACAAGTTCAATTAATTTGTGATATCCTGCAGTTTGGCAAGGTGTTCCTTAATCATGGTATCGATGTAACAAATGTTCTCATCTTTATGGGAAGTGTTGGGGCGACTGAACTGCTCTTTACCTTCATTGTTTGTTCTGCCCTTATCAAATGCTTCACATCACTTACTCACATATTTTCTTGACATTACATCGCTATCACACTCTCAAACAATTTTGTGATGTATTTCTGCAGAGGTTGTCCCTTTTACTTGCAAAAAAAATCGAACAAGTGAGGTAAGAGTTGCAGTACATGTTACTTAAGGTGTTTTTAATGGCGTAAGGAATTGCCGATGTGTTGCTGGTTGTCTGCACTTGTAGCAGCTTGCACTTTTCAGTGATTTTTTCAATTACTCTCCAGCAACTGATCTTATATCTGCCAAATTTGTACCATGCGTAGATCACATATATACCAGTTAATTCTAAAAATTTGGCTTCTCCAAGTTGCAGGATTCCAGAAATATTGCCTGAGGAGTTGGATGGACAGATAAGCATAATACATAATCGCTTTTTCAGAAAAAAAGACACTAATAAGACTTTCACTTCAACTTTTAACATGTGTTTGCTACGCCTTCCATTGTGCAGCTGACATTGATGGCAACAAATACTGCCATCAAGTGGCTGTTCCGTCAGATCCTCTTTTCAACAATGGTGATTTCACAATACTCCGACTTACGGAGATTTATTTATTTTTTTATATCGTTGTTACCTTATTTTTTATATCCCCATAGATTATTGAAACAAGATTTCTAAGCATCGTAAGAATGGCGAAGGTATTCCTAATAGAGGGGTGGAGCAGGTCATTCACACTTAGCAACATGAATACCAGTTACAAATATACTAGTTATCATGATGCATGTTGAACTTGAAACCAGCTTTGGAATTACCGTATTTTTTTTATAGATAACGCGTGTGTTATCTATGCAAAAAAATTCTGAAATTTGGCAAAAATGGACGTGTGCGGTATACATAAGAAACAATTGAAAACTTTAAAAGCGAATAAAAGTTTACGATTTCTAGCATTATTATGCTTTTTTGCCATGTTGACAATTAATTCACAATCATTCATCTCATTTTCTCAGTTTATGCAAGTACATATTTGAAATTGGATTTTTGTAACTTAAGAATATATAATTTTCGAAGTTGAGCATAATGTACTACAATCTTAAAGCAGATTAAAAAACTTCGAAAATAACGTTTCTCAATTGAGCAGTATTTAGTTAAGTCTCAAATTTTAGCCAGTTGTAGTTAAAGTTTAAATAGTAAAAGACTACACATATTTTCATACTAATTAAATAGAGTCAAGAAATATTTCTGTATTCAAAGGCAGTCAAGCTCCTAAGATGACAAATAACAAAAAAGACTGGTACTTATGTATTAATGGGTAATTTTTGGGAATTAAATCACATGTAATAATAAAACTTTGGAATAAAGTAAAACTGTTTACAAACATTTATTAAACTTAATTGCATTACATTATTCAAAACCATAGAACTTGTCATCAGACTCGATCATGAAAGAGTCAGTTGCATTGAAAATTTATTTTGGTACATCTTGACCTCTATTTTAGATGATACATCATCATTTAAAGTATCATTATCTTCTGACACCATTGAATTTCCTTGTGCTTTACGAAAACCATTTCTTACACAAGTTTTGCTTACAGCATCTCAACATTCTATAATCCACTCCACTATGTCTTTATAGTATGCTCTTTTCATCTTCCCTGTTTTGCTGTATTCATGGATGCCATCCATCATTCAGTCTTCCCATTTAGCATGCAACTTGCCTTTAAACGATTTATTCACTGAAAGATCAAGGGGTTGAAGTAATTTTGTCAAAGCTCCTGGAATGACAGCCATTTTTGATTATTTACTAACTATTGTCTTTATTTCTGGCGTCGTATGTGCATGACACGTATCCATCACTAACAATGATTTCGGGTTGAAAAATGCCATTTTTCTCTTTTGCCACATTCTCCACCGAAAATTTCATTACCTCAGAGTTCATCCACCCTTTTTCATTTGCCATAATAGCAGTGTTGTTTGAATCGCAACCTTTGGGAACTTTCTTTTAAATATCACCATTGGCGACAGCTTTGAACCATCTGCGGTTATGCAAAGAACAACAGTAACGTTCGACTTTTCATGGCCAGTTGTCACAATCGAAACCTCCTTTGACCCCTTTAGTTTGACAGTCCTTGAACTAGGTAAATCAAAACTCACTGGAACCTTGTCCATGTTTCCAAAATGAACAGGATCAACCCCACTCAAGTTTTCTTGCAAGAACATTTGAAATTGGCCACTTTTGCTTCCCAGTCACATGGTAATTTTTGTCCATTTGTTGAAGAATGCACACTTAAATTATTTCTCCTAATAAAACCAAAAACCCATGATGTATAGGCCTTGAAATCTTTGATATTATCGTTCTGTGCAGTTATTTTAGCTTACTGTAACACATGGACAGAAATTCTCATACCTTTTGCTCTTTCACAAACAATCCAGTCAAACAGTTTTATCTGTATGGTTGGCCACAAGCATTTTCTAAAACACATTGCACATTTCCTCTGATGTAAACACTTCAAAACTGCTTCAGTCTTCCTCCATTTGTGAACACTTGATTCTCCAACATTAAATAATCTTCCAGATTCACAATTCCCTTTTTCTCTGGCTACTTCTACTACTTTGAGCTTGAATTTTGCAGTATAAGATTTTCTCCTAGACTTATTGTTTTCCATGGGTAACTCAGATATTAAATTTAAAAAGCAAAGTATAGCAACAAAACCAACCATGTGTTTTTCAGGTAAAAGCTGAGAACAAACGATAACTAATATCATTATTCATTTGATAACAGACTCTGCAACATTGAAAAAGCAACATTGAACTGATTTTGTTATTCACTTCTTCAAAGAAAATTTTGGTATTTAATTATAAACTTGGAACTCAAACAATTTTAATTATTAATTTAATTGTTTGGGTTGCATTAATATGTTGTTGTTGATTTTTAACAACAACAACAGTAATCTAACCCAACACAAAAGTACCAAAATACCTAAGTACCAAAATTTTTGTCTGCTACTATGTGATATCATAAGTGTCATATGAACATAGGGGATTTTCTTGCATATTTCTAGATAAGAATTTCCCATGCATTTCCTGATCCTCAAATTTGCTGCTCATTATTGGGATGCTTCCATTTTTTATTCAAAACATCATGTAAGACTTTAATTTTCTTTACACCTTATTGAAATAGTTACTTTTGTATGTTTTTCAAAAGTTTCATAATATGGGATCTCATTTTTGTCTGAAGAAAGATTCCATGAAAGTATTTGTTAAGTGGAAAAGGTGGTTGAACTTACACTATGATTATATACCTAAAAATTCATTTCTCTGCCAAAAAATTGAGGCTGACTTGCATGCCAGGTCAAATTATATAATACAGTATTCTTCTTCTATCAAACCATAAAATCTTCCTTCCATTTAATCTTGGAATTTTCTTTTTCCTATCATTTTGGAAGATTTTGATAAAATAGTTTCTCTAAGCTGCCTTTTACCATACAAGTGCAAGTATAAATAATATTTCTATTAAAATTTTGTCATTAACTTTCAATCTAATCAATTTTTTTACCAACCCATCTTTATTTGACAGATTATAGCATTTTTACAAATTTTTATTTCTTAATTATAATCTTGTTTGTAGAAAATGGAAAAAGCTCTGGAACCTGTTTTCTACAATCAATTTAGCCTGTGAAAGCTTACATTTTCTTATCATAATCATATTTACCGTAATTTTCCGATTATAGTATGCATTTTTTCTTGAAATACAGTATGTCCTCGATTAACGTCGTTAATTCGTTCCTGAAATTTGCAACGTTGGAAGAAAACAACGTTGAATGAATCAATGTTTCCCATAAGAGCCTATGTTATACGGTAAAATCGGTTCCAAAAACTCGAGCTCAAAATCTCTCAAAATACAATAACACATCATATATTGTATTTTATGAAGCTATATGATATAAATGGTATCTAAACATAAATAAAACAATAAAAAACAAAAATGAATATATAAATGGCATTAAATAAACAATTAATACTACATACCTTTATTTTAACCGGCCTGAAATCGGAAAATGCTATGTTTCAAATAAGTGTCTCCAGTGACAAAAAGATGAACTACATAGCACCAACCTGGCGAAATGTCATACAAATGATAGAAAGCAAATGGGATGCATGTTTTTAAAAATTTACAGAGAGCCACGAACACTTTTATGGATGCATATTCATGTGAATTGACAACACTGTAAATGAAAGTAATTTGTCTTGTGCGATTTTTTCGCTGGTAACATATCGCCATTATGGCCACTTGCTTTGAACCCATTGCTAAAATAATATTCTACTAAATTAATGCAAATCAATTAGAACACTTTCCGCATTCAAATACGGCGATCCTATGCAGCTGATAGGATGCTGCACAACTGATGCGCATGAACGCAGTTTTTTTTTGTGTGTCATTTCATCGCCGAATCGTGGCAACGTTAACTCGAATCATCAACAACATAAATTCGAATATGGGTAGTAATTTTTGAACGACGTTAACACGAATCAACATTAATTGAGGCAACGTTAAACCGAGGACACTGTAGTTGACAAAAAGTTAGGGTGCGTATTATATATGATTATAAATGCATACAACTTTTTTCAGTACAGAAATAATTTATATTTTCAAACGTTTTTACCAATAAATCGCACATTTCAATGCATTTCGATAACGAACATGTTTTTACAAATAAATCGTACATTTCAATGCATTTTGATAACGTTCCCGTAAATATTGTTTTTAAAACAAAAATAAGAATATTTATTTATTTACTTTAGCTGTCAGAATTACTAAAGCCTAGGAATTCATTACCACTCCCCTCACTGTTCTCAAACTGTTCCTCGGCGACCTGTTGTTCTCTTTCATCGTCTATATAAATTACGTTGCCGAGAACATTTTACACACCTTGATCGGCTTGTATAAACTGGACTTGATGTTCACATAAACGATGTCGCTGGGCGGCAAAGGACGACCTGTTATTCCAACCAATCAGGTTAATACAAAAGGCAACATTGAGACTGAGGTTTTTATACATTGTATCGATCTTTAATGGGAGTCAGAACATAATGTGATATTTTTGTAAACTCCCTCACACATATCTAGTTTGGCAGCAAAGCTCGAACTCCAACCAGATTAACATAAAAGGCGACATTGAGACAAAATGTTTTTATACAATGTAGCGATCTTTAATGGGAAAATCAGAACGTAACGTGATATTCTTGTAAACTCTCACGCGTATCTCATTTGCAAGCGAGCACTGTTCCGATATGTACTACACATAGTCCAGTAAAATTACATTGGTCTTTTAAAAAAATAGGTGCGTATTATACATAGTGATAAGAGAATTTTCACATTTCACTTGTGAAAACATGGGTGCGTATTATAATCGGAAAATTACGGTATTCTATTATTTATTGCTAGGGTATGGGAGCACATACATAAATATTTCATGCCCATATCAATATTACTTATAAATGTGCTCCTATACCCAATTATGGAGTTTCTCCAGGTATTGGCCCCATTGAAATGTATTTAACATATTCAGCCAAATCCAAGATGAAATTTTTCAAGTTTCAGCATGTGAAGATTGACAGTTGTCTTAAATATAAGTACCAAGTAGTTGCATGTTTAATTGATGATGTCACAATGAATCAAACCTAAGACGAAATAAATGAATTTTTTTATTGCATACTTATAATCTAGATTTCAATTACCGTATATACTCGTGTATAGTACCAGTTTTTACGACCAAATTTTTATTGCAGAATTTGGGGATCGTACTATACATGAGTAATGCATTTGAGGATTTAAAATTCATGTATCTTCACGGGCATTTTCGGTGAAGTTATGCCATTTGCACGCATTCTAATGGTACGCTAACCTTAACAGTGAGGTCGTTTATCGTTGTTATGTTTCTTCGTGAAGAGTAGAATCTTTTTCATATATACAGCTTCAAATTCACTAATACTTGATATAAGTGAAGATTTACGGGCACTTCCTTTCTTGAATTTTATGTATGTACATCTTTGTTTGCGTCTTTTTACAAGGGATGGATTGGAACGAGTTGGACTAAAAGTATCGTAGACGGCGTAACTTTATGGAATTTCGACATCTTGGAAAAAAGAAATTACTTTGTAATATTCAACAGTCTTTATTGTTTCTTCAATCACACGCCGATCGGTTTCCACTACAAAGTCATTCTAAAAGTGTTACGTCGGTTAGTAACACCATTAGAATGATTTTGTAGTGGAAACCGGTCGGTGTGTGATTGAAGAAACAATAAAGACTGTGGAATATTACAAAGTAATTTCTTTTTATCCGTTATCCTTACCTATTAAGTAGATGAGCGAGTGGAACAATTACGTACACGGAATGTAATCCAGACGTACTAGAATTGAAATGATTTTATTTCATCTTGTGCAGTCATGATTCATATCACTTTTTATTAAATGTTTTAGGAGTAAGATACTTATCCGAATTTTAGTGTACTCGCACTATTTACGACATTAATGGTCTATTCTATGGTGGTGTGGAAAATCAAGGTCGTTCGATATATCTCGCTCGTAATCATCGAGCTATCGAAACAAAATATATCGACTCTGATGGAAAGCTGGGGTCATACTATAAACGAGATATATGAAAAAATCAGGTTTGTTCACCAAAAAATCAGGGGTCGTACTATACAAGGAGTCGGCATATACACGAGTATATACGGTAATTAAGTATTAATTAAAAAAACATTTTAAAATTCTCTTTTTTCTTCAACATCAAAAGTTATGCAACAAACCATTTCAATGAATGAATGAACTAGATGCATACTGAATATGTTTGTACAAAATATACACTGAATACATAAAAATTATGTTCTTTAACGAACTAGAGAACTACTAAATTTCATTTTTGAACAATGATGGTGAATTAACAGTTTGTTCACAAATGATTATCAAAAGTGAACTAAACTGGTGATTTTAGCATACATTTCTTATACATTTGTATAGGCACAAAAAGTTTTAGTTTTTTTTGGCCACCTTTGTTTTTTATACATGCTGAAGAGCTGCTAGACCTGGGCAGCACAGAAACAGTTATGCTGAGTAGGTTCTTGGTGCCAATGCTCTCTGGGTATTGTTTAAGTCACCGAGAATATTTTAGTGATATAGTGCTAAGCAAAACCGCATTATGTGAGGATTTCCTGTTCTCTATTGATTAAATTGAGCAATTTTTTAATAAAAATTTTTATCTTTAACATTTTCTTTGTGCTGAAAATTTTTTCACAGACATCTATTTATTACTGTTTGTAAACTTTTTTGATGCTTTAATATATTTTAACTTTTACTTCTGCTGCAGATATTTACCAGTTTCATACGCTGCCTTGATGTCGTAATGACAGATGGGGTCAAGAAGCTTTCTGAGGATAGACGTCATAAAGAAATGCATGGTCTTATTGAGACTCTTTTTGAATTGTTCGCAGCGATGCTAAGAAGAAAAAGTCGCCATTATCAGGGATGTAATGTTGTACTGACTGATTCGGTATTAAGGTTTTTGGAAATGGACTATATCAGTAGATACAAAGGTAAGATTAGACATTCCACTAGGATTAAAGAAGAAATTGTTATATTAATTTACTGAATATAACATTTTAACCCTACCAATAAGCATCTACTTAACTGTTGCAGACTACTTCCCAGGGTAATGAATGTTGACAAAAACATATTTCTCTGTATTTGAAATTTGATAGTTCAGCTTAAAAAGTATATTATAATCATACAACTTTAAACATCTGTTATGTAAGGTTTCATTTGAAAGATTACTTTCAGAAAAGGTGCTTTGTTTGTTGTAATTGACCTTGGCAATGTTTTTTTGCTCCAAGTCTTGTTGATTCATGGTATTTTTAAGAGCACTTCCCAAAACAGTTCAAATTTTCAGTCATTGCTCTATTATCTCTCCTTTTTAATAAAAGTATATAATCTCTCCTTTTTAATAAAAGGAGAGATTATATACTGTAGGACCTCTCCATTCATGACTTTACCGTTCGCTGCTTTGCTCATTCGCAGTTAAATTTTTGAGACCCTGCTTTATGGATCATGGCTACTGCTTTGAATATTCGCGGTTAGCTTGCAAGAGAAAGCAGCGCAGGCTGTGGTGGAATGATGCTTAGGAATAGGGCTGCAGTCTTTTCTGTCCCATAGGGATGCACGTTTTTATAAGTATCGATACTTGTATCATTCGATGTATCAAAAGAAGATAGTTTCGAAGTAATATATGCATCCCTACCAGGGTCTACCAACTTCCGAATGATTCCGTTGAGGTGTTGTTCAGAACATAAAATGTTGATAGTAGCACCAGTCTTGGTAGCCATACAACCTCCTCAATCTGAAATCTGCAGTGGTCTAGGCACAGTTGACAACACTCGCTGTTAACTTCACATTTGCAAATTTTTATTTTTGTGTGCCCTTTCTGTAATTTTTAAAATTTTGCTAAGAGGATGTCGAGTGGTAGTAAACCTAGAGAGAAGAGGCAAAGAAAAGTGATGTCTTTGACTGATAAAGTTATTAGATTGATTAGAGGCCGGCGGAAGTTATGCTTCGGTTGCCTGCTATTATGGTGTTAATGAGTCTACCGTTCGCTATATTAAGAAAAATGAAGTGAAAATAAGGTCAAGTGTTGCTTCTAGTGCACCTTCAGGTGCAAAATTGGCCTTTGTGAGTCACCGCAATCCTCTTCTAGAAAACATGGAAAAACAACTTAACATTTGGATCGAGGATCAATCTTGCAGGAATATGCCTCTTAGTGGACCTATCATCTGAGAAAAGGCTCTATGCTTCTACGAGCATCCTGCAGTGAACAAGGGTATAGAGCAGAGCTGCAAACCACTTCAAAATTTGGAGTGGTTCGGTTCGCGGTTCGGTTCTAAATTTTTGGAAGTGGTTCGGTTCAGACGAGAATTTTGACAAGTGGCTCGGTTCGGTTCAACTAAATTAATCATTTGAAGTACTATTCAGAAATAATTTATCCAATATAAACATTACACATTCAGTATCAATCTGTTAGTAAATCAATCAGCAGTCATTATTATTTTAAATGAAAGAAGAATTTATTTAAAGAAAGAAAAAATTTATATTTTATATATATTACAATCCCAAATGGTATTTTTGATCCAAACATGATTTTTATGTTCATTGTTGTTTACATATAAATTAAAATTTCTCTGAATGTATTCACTTCAAATTCATTTACCAACATACACAATCACACATAATCAGAAAGAAAATGTGCCTCTAGTTTAAACTGCTTTTGAGATTATCCCTGGATGGATGGACAAACCGAAAACATAAAAGTGTTTTAAAGAAATAAAAATCAAAGAAAATTAGTTCCTCAGGCATTTTATTTCTTTTTCTTACCTGTAATGCAATTATTTAGAGGAAAAAGATTTATAACAAGGGCCTTACCGCCCGTCTCCCAATATTTAACCTCTTTAGTTCTACCACCCGCACTTGCCTTTATTTTCCTTATTCCCACACACATACCATTGCCGCATTGATAATTTCCTCCCTCCTCTCTTTGGGGTTCACCCTCTCTCCGTCTTCCACAAGGCCTTTCTTTTTAGTCCTTCCCCCGTCTTTCCCCAAACCCTCCCGTGATGGTCTCCCACATCCAGCCTTTCCTTTCCCTTCCCCCTTTATCCCTTTACAACCTACCCTCTGCAGTAACCTGCTGAGATAGGTTCCTCCTTTCCCTCCCCTCCATTCCTTTCCATCTTACAAACTACCCCCCCTCCCCCCTCTATACCCATTTTTCTCTGTATATACTTTCTATTCTCACCATATCTGCACCTGACGATAGCATTGTAATCTTGAAACCCGGGTCGTAAGAGAAATAAAAACAATGGAAGTTACAAAGCGTTATTCCTTTGGTTCATTTATAACAAATAAAGTAAAAAATGTTCGCTATATTTATCGAGGGTCTAGGAAAATTCTTTTCCATAAGTCCTTATTAAGATTTCCTTGATTGAATGATAGATTTAATTATTGAAGTAGAGAGTTTCTTGATTTCCAATGGCGATGATGCCACCGCGTCTCAATTTTTCCAACTTTCAATAATAAATTTATGTAAATAAAATATTTTAATTAGTTAATTGGTTAAATAATATGGAATAAAATATTACTGCGAATGAATTTATGATATGTAAATCTTTAATAAATTTGATTATTAATTTTTATTATAATATAATAAATTCAAAAAGACACTTTTTGCTCAATTCAAAACATATTACATATTGCTAATTTTTTCTTTTGCCACCTTAGAAAAGTAATCAAAAAATCAATATGATAGTAAAATTACGTTACAAGAATAATTTAAAATTAATCGACAGTTCGGGGCAGATTATTATAAAACATAGAGTGACCCTCTTTAAATAACACTAACATGTTAATTAATTTTATTTCTCTTAAATAAAGTTTACTAAAATATTATTAAAAATACACACTTTAGATAATTCAAGGAATTCAGCGGGAAATGAATGCCTCCGATCCAAGGGATCCGCCGAAGTCCTGGCCTGTTTTTGTTGGAATATAAACCACCAAGTAATGGAAATATCATAGAAGAACACCACATGAAAGTTAGAAAAGGAATGATATCGTTGAAAGCTCAAACCGTTGAGAGCTACAATTTGAATTTTTCCAAAGAAAAAGATATGAGGAGAGTTATGGTGTTCTAAGAAAGACACAGCGGGGCATATTTCCTCAGGTCTGCTAATTACAATGCTGAAGGGGGTGATGGTAAGGGCATGGATTTTTCTCTGGGCACGAAAGCAGATTATGGCTCCTTTCTAGGCCATTGTAAAACGACCCTTTTGCCTGCGTTCAGATAAAGATCTTTCTATTTTCTGTTGGTCGCTTTCTGCCTACAGTGGTAGACCTGGATATTGTTGCAGTTCGTGTCTCCATAACCCTCACCATAAATGTCGTCTGTGGATAACAATAGTAGCAGAGAGGAAAGAGATAGGCACTCTTTCCTTTGAAGCAAACCCGCTGGTTTTTCCAATGGTTATTCCTGGTCTTTTCCTTGGTCCGTACTTTGTGGATTGAGATCGAACCGAAACCGAACCACTTTTGGAAAAAATGACGGTTCGGTTTTCGGTTTATTGAAAAATTAATCAGTGGTTTCGGTTCGGTTTGCGGTTCAGAAAAATGACTGCGGTATGGTTCGGTTCAGCGGTTTGGTTCGGTTTGCAGCTCTGGTATAGAGAAAGGAGATTTTTCGGCCAGCAGAGGATGGTTCGAGAAGTGCCTTAACGTTCACAATGTGAAAATGACAGGGGAATCTGCATCGGCTGACCATGCTGCCAAGGAATTCCCGGAGCAGCTACAAATATTCATAGAAGAGTGGAGATATAAGCCAGAATAAGTTTTTAACTGCAATGAAACTGACTTGTTCTACAAGTGCCTACTAACCCGCACATTTATCTCCAAGTGCAAAAAAACAACACCAGGATTTAAAGTGAAAAAGGACAGACTATTGCTGCTGTTATGTTCCAGTGCCTCGGGAGACTTCATGGTTAATTTTCCATGCCTTAAACCCTCGTGCTGTGAAAGAAATAAATAAGAATCATTTTACATTCATTCATTCAATTTTTATAACACCAAACAGATTGGGACATGTATTGAGTCAGGAGAGTTATTTCTCCCTGTTGGCGTTGCTTGTTCCGTCAAGACAGCCTGCCCATTTTTTAGTGTTGAGTGTGTTCTGATGTAATTACGGTTGATTTTTTAATTCATTAAATTGCACATAACCCGTTATATATGGATGAAAAGTGCAGAAAGTGCTTCAGTGAAGAGATCTCATAAATTATGAATTTGGAGATACTATGGCATTGTGAAGCTGGATAGTGGGGTCACAAAAATCAGGTTTCGTTATACGTTGTTTCACTTTACATTGCATTTCCTGGAACGCATCCTTGGCATAAACCGAGGAGTTACTGTATTGGTATTTTATTGGTAACTAAGAGTAAGAATTTTTTACTTTGATGATTTAGGGTGAGTTTAATTATCTGAATGTTGATGTCTCCTTATTTATAGAGAAACGTGAAGAGTTGATGATGATACACTCATATGTTTACCTCTCAAATATTCCTGAGGAAATTTTGGATTTAAAAAAGCTAAAGCCCGACACGTCCAGTGTTAATAAATTTTTTGTAAGTATCAAATTTGTAAGTGCAAATACACTTGATTGGTTATTTTTTCATGATTATTATTAGAATAGTTTGGTGCTGTAGAAATTTAATTAACATGTGTTTAGTTAATGTATTCTTGTCAGTACATAGTTTTCATATAGATTATTTTACTAACACAGAATAGTTCAAAGCATGTGAATTTGGCCTCTCAAATGAAGGTACAAACTGAAAGAGATTATTGGATTTTTTCTTTTACGTAAAGAAGCTACTTTTGAACTGAATTAGTTGAATAGGATGGGCCAAGTTCTTAGGCTAACTTTAAGCTAATAAATAAAGTGAGAAGGATAACTTAGTAATAGTTCCATTTTTATTAACAGAAGAAGCAACCGGTTTCGACTGATATCTAGTCATCATCAGGTACAAAAACAAGAAGCAACACAAATATATACAGAATTGGGGGGAGTGGGGGAGGGAAATGTGTAGAGGGGACCAGTGAATGAGAGGATGAGGGAGGGAGAAGGCTGAATCCAAGTATTGGGGAGGGGTGGGTGTTAGGGAGAAACAAAGTAAGCAAGGGAGAGTGGGTGGAGGAAATAAGTTCGTTAACGAGGTTGAGAGTGTTGTTTCCCCCACCCTCTCTCCTTTGCTTACTTTGTTTCTCCTTAACACCCACCCCTCCCCAATACTTTGATTTAGCCTTCCCTCCCTCTCCTTCCCATTCATTGGTCCCCTCTACACATTTACCTCTCCTACTCCCATCTGATTCCGTATATACCTATTTGTGTTGCTTCTTGTTTTTGTACCTGATGATGATTAAATATTAGTCGAAACCGGTCGCTTCTTCTGTTAATAAAAGTGGAACTTTTACTAACAAGGAGAGTAGGGAGGCTAGTACCCTTGGATCATAGTGATAGCTGATGTGTTCTGATTTAACGTGTAACTTGCCATTTGTGTGAATAGGCCTTGGTTGTCGAGATATTGCAGTTTGAAATTTTCGGAATTTCGGCCGATTTCTGCGTGCGCGTTAAGACTCGTGAAAGTCACCCCGCTGGCATGAGCTGGCCGTAGCTGAAGTGGTAAGGCGGAATTATCTTTACCTGGCAAGTTGGAACATTATCGTCATCGATGAATTTTGTTAGAAAAATTTCTTGACAATGTTTTAAAGCCATATGTCAAAAAGGAAAATTTTCTTTTGATACTTGATTCTTGGGGAGGGCAAACTGATTATTCCGTCTTCGATGCAAAATTCATCGATCACAATAATGTTCCAACTTGCCAGGTAAAGATAATTCCGCCAGGTTGTGTGCCTATCTGCCAACCCTGCGACGTCTATTTTTACAGGCAAATCAAAAATTTCATAAAGCGCCTGCAAAACAGTACGTATTTATTGCGAGAGAGTCGTCAGATTAATACAAGAGACGACGCATTGAAAATTCACTCCATCATTCATAACCAGTTGTGTGCACCCATTTTCGAAGACATGATTAAATATGCGTGGTTTGCTTCAAAATTAACGACGACAAGGAGTGTTTTTATGAACATAAATGAAGTTTGTTTCCCCGATAACCTGTGTAAGAGGAAATGTGAATGCGAAAATGTTTCTTTTGTTGTGTGTTCGTGGTGCCAGAAGCATTTGTGCTTTGTTTGTTTTTGTGACAATTTTCATCACCCACTTTGCCGGCACGCATGACAGATTTTTTCAAAAGAAGAATCTGAATAATTAATTTATAAGGTATTGATGTAAAATGCAAAATAATTATGTAAATTATTTTGTAGCAATAAAAAGTGTAAGAATTTATTTAAAAAGATTGCTGAATCGCAAATATAAGATAAAAAATATTCTTATAATCGAGAAAAATAGTACAATTTTAATTTTTACAGTCATAATAAATTAATAATGGGAATTGTATGTTTTTTCAGCATTAAAAAAGATAAAAATCAAAAAAGAAAAATTCAACAACGGGGACTCGAACCCCAGACGTCTGGCTTACTAGCCCAATGTCTTACCACTTCAACTATGGCCGGCTTGTGCCAGCGGGGTGACTTTCATGAGTCTTAACGTGCATGCAGAAATCGGCCGAAATTCCGAAAATTTCAAACTGTGATATCTCGACAACCAAGGCCTATTCACACAAACGGCAAGTTACACGTTAAATCGGAACAGATCAGCTATCACCATGTGAAATTTGAACAAAATCCGAGGGTACTAGCCTCCCTACTCTCCTTGTAAGTTATCCTTCTCACTTTATTTATGATGGAGTTCCACCAAGTAAAGGCTTCCTCCGTTGATTTTAAGCTAATACTTCAATTTTTTCTCTTGTGTGTTCCATAAATCATGATTTGAATCCTTACTGACATTGAGATATTAATATTTCTTTATATGGAGTGTCTTTCACCCCTGTGACTTTTGATTTGTTAGCATTTGACTATTTCAACCATTTACACAGGCACCCCTTGCATAGTGCTGTTATTGAGTTCCTGAAAAAAAAGATCAATAAGTAAAATTGCATTAAGCGAGGAAGTTTTTCCCATATGAATAGTTGTAAATACCTGCATATAACATGCACTTTTTCCCCAAAAAATTTAGGCTAAAAATCAGGGTGCATCTTATATGAGGGTACACAGTAACAGGTATATTTTTATAATGTACCTACCTCAAAAGCTGTTGGTCTCAAAAGTCTTTTTATGTCGGCCTGATTTTGGGCTGATATTAAACGTTGCCAAAGCACCTATTCACATAGGTTTTGTCAATGATATCTTGTGGAATATACATAAGTAAAAAATATTAAATAATGATACCTGATGTACATCGCAAGATATTTAGTTTCATATGAAAATTATAAAGGACCTTTTATCACAGATGCCAAGAAATTCTTGGTAACTGACTCATTCTTCTTTGCCGGTGTTTCTGGAATTTTCGTAATATTCTATGTATAGTTTCCATGATCTGTTGGTTGGTTTGTCTGAAGTAGTGCTACACCCGCTCGATAGAAAAAATGTGAATAATAATACAGTAAACTCCCCATTATCCGGCACTCATGCAACTGGAATTCTCAAGCAACTGGCATATCTTGTATCTTGATTTTTTTATTACTTCTAGTTCAGAATGTTCCCTCTAAAATTGGTGCTTTTGGCAAATTTTTGTTTACATCTAATTCGGAATGTTACTGCTAAAATTTGTTTTCAGCAGTCGCGGTATGCCGTTGTGGATGTTTCTTTCACTCTGTTTATGTTAAATAAAATATTTTGCATGCCCTTTTTAAATACCTCCTAAAATTCCAATATGTGTTATAGGTGATAAAAGGAAATGGGTTGTGCTAACCTTAACTCAGAAACTTGACATAATAAAATGTTTAGAGAAAGTTGAGAACTGCAATGTTTTAACCCTTCAGTGATGGGGTAGATTTAAATACCACTCTATTGGCCGGCAGGTTGGTATTTAATCACTCTACGCCAGCCTCTGTGCATGGTATGGATCCATGCCACGCTGGTTTTCATTTGCTTTATTTTAATTAGTTTTTATTTTTTTTCAATTGTCTTTCACATTTTTATAGTAAAATGTTTGTTTCTTGAGTGACCATCAAGCAAAATATTTTTTCCTAATATTTTATTTAGTAAAAATTAAATTTCCTCTGCTGTGATGATGCCTGCTCCCCTGGTTGACATGAGTAAAAATCATTTGTTTTATTTCGTCACACTCAATATCTGTAAATTCCTAACAGTTTATTTATATCTCTAAATAACTTTAAGATATGATCTCTTTCTTTATGTAAGACTTCTGGCTATTTCTTCTAAGAAACTTATTCGTAAAAAATTTCGATAAGAAAATATCGTCTTTCAAAATAATAGGCTCAATGATATTACATCTATTCAAAACTGCCGAGTCAGATGCTAATACCATTCCAAGAGTTCATTAATCATTCAGTTAGTCATCAAGAAAGATATGCTGACAGCTAAAGCGTATATTCTGAGCCCCTTGAGACTGTTGCTTGTTTATTCCACACTCTGACTCATGTACGTGAGCATGAGAATATATGGAGTTGGTTTCGAAAGAGATTATAAACAGAACCCAAGAAAAATTATTCAGATGCACTTAGTGACGTCAACCATTAGGAATTATTAGTGGTAGATGTCGCATCTAAACTCTTTTCTTTGTTGTTGAAAGAGAGCTTACATCGCTGAAAAGTAATAGAATCGCTCTGACCCTTTGGTTTCCATTCTGTTTCTTGCCTCTGCATGATACTACTATAAATCATGGAGTTGTTTTCTAAGGAAATATACTTATTTGTTAAGTGAATTAATATCCGTTCCTTCATTTCAAAGGATATTACTCCTAATTAAATTTGAGGAATCGTTACTCCTTATTGTGCAGACATGGCTGGTAGGAGTAGACTCGGTGTTTGTGATGAAGATTTGCAGAGAATTTTGGAGGAATCTAACGATACCTCAAATGATAGTGATACTAGCTCCGTGTATTTTCACGTTAATGTCAATAATATTTCTAACTTAATAATTCAATTTTCATTCAGTTGCTGAGATGCTAACATTTAAAAATCAGCTGATGATAAGACGAGCTTCATTTTGGCAGTAAGCTATCATGAAAGTAAGGAGAATGGGCCAGATAGAGGTGATTCACTTTCTTTCTCATCTGTACCATTCATCTGATGTTATTCGAAAACATTTCTCGAGAGCTACAGCATCTGCATTTGGAAGAGATAAAGAAAGTAGGAAGAGGCTCTCAACAGCTACGTCGTTAGGAGAACGGAGTGACTAGCTGATGTATGCAGAGAACCTGAGTGCTTCATTTGAATGGAGTTGAAGTGCATGGGAACAAATTTTGCACTAAAAGCAGTGATTAAGTGTTAAATATTTGTGTGGGAAAAAATTTTATTATTTCTTCATGTGATAATGCATAATCTTATTGTAATAGAGATATATAAAACATATGGTATAATAAATGTACTACAACGTATATACTCCAAAAATTTCACGTAAATCGGTTTATTAATAAATACGTAAAGAGGATTATAACAAAGTACTTTCAAATCGGTCATTTGTGTTGTCCCCTAACACCATGGCCTGGGTCTGTACGACGCACAGAGGCCGGCGATAAGGAAAGAAAACAAAGTCAGTACCATGCACAGAGTCTGGTGCTGAAGGGTTAATGAAAGAGTTCAGTGTCAGTTCTTCTACTATTTATGACATTAAGAGAGAAATCACAGTTAATGACATTTGTTACGTCTTCTGAGACAACTAGAGGAAATGAATATCAGTGCACTCTTCGTAAGCTGAAACTTGAGCAATTGGATATATGTATTTATGAATGGTTTTCTATAAAGCATTCCGAGAAAGCTCCTATTTCTGAACCAATGTTGGTTGAAAAAGCCGAAGATTTTTATAAACAAATGGAGATAAGTGAACCATATGCATTTTCAGATGGATGGCTAACATGTTTTAAGATTAGGCATAGGATCAGACGTCTAGATGTTTTGGGTGATAACAAATCGGTTGACCAAGGAGCTGCCGACAAATTTTGTGACTCTCTTGAAACATTAGTTAAGGAATATGACCTAACCCCTGATCAAATTTATAATGCTGACGAGACCAGTTTATTTTGACGATGTTTACCACATTCAACTCTGGCTAGTTTAAGGGAGACTCATGCTGAAGGTTTTAAAGAAAATAAAGACTGCTTAACTGTGTTTACCTGTGTATCAATTTTCCTAAAGAATTTCTGCTAATACATTGTGTTGGGTGTGGATAATTTCTCTCCTTTTCTCGGACAAGGAAACAATATTTTTTGTTGTAAAATCCTAAAGGTTGGACGAAGTTAACTCTAACCTCGCATTGTTATTAGAACAAAAGAGAAGTTAGTAACGATAGTCATACGAGAAACTCCGTTGGATGTAATGTAGTTAGTAAATATTAAAATATTCCAATTAAACCTGTTGAATACTTGTATATTTGAGTTTCACTACTTCCTTAAATGTCAAGGAATTATTTAAGAACAATTATGAGTAGAATACTTAGTCCACAGGTTAGCAATTCCAAGGTGAATGTACAATTCTGTATCTGTTCCTTATTTCGGTATCCAAATGCTTTATTGATGCCTATCCAATAAAACTCTTAAGCAACCAGAATACAGGTAGTTCCTGCTTAATACAAAATTCACTTTAGCACGATTTACCAATTGGGAAACCTGTTCACTTTACACGAAGAAGCCCCCGTTTTAACACGAGTTGCAACACAATCCATTATGTGAAAACATTTAAAAAATATTGCCATTAATGGAATGTATATATTAATTTATATTTATTCGTAAATATTAGATATATACAATATCAAATGAAGTTCATTAAATGTAGAATCTAACATAGTACATATGATACTATGTATTAACTGTATCACATATGCCAATGAGGGATTCAGTAACATTTCAATTCTTTGCCATGTGGGTAGGCAATTGAGACCAACGCATCAAAGCTAAATGTTAATGTTTGAGGTTCTTCTTTAAATTTCTTTAAGTAATTATAATAGGAATGTGATTGTTGAAAGAAATTAGTAATTAATTTTTTTATTTTTTAGCGTACAATGTACACCATGGAGGAATCTATGGTGAATGAGGCATTGACAAACTTGAAAATATTTATTGATGTAGCTTGGACTCACAGAAGGTAAGAAAAAAAGAAGTGTAAAAATTCTGACTATGCCTTCTTGGTGAATTCTTTCAGTTTTCCTTACTTTTTGAATGCATTTTATCTAAGATACATTTTTCCCTGCTAAGTTTGCTGTTTCTCATTTGAGCTTATGAAATTTGCTCTAAAACTTTTGTTACAACACAATGAAAATGTTGTAGTCTTGTTGATTATGCTTTTAAGAAAAACTGCTGTCTCAAATGTTAAGGGTAATTATTCACTTTGAGATTATTAATGGCAGTATCACAATAACCCTTTAAATTTAGATCTTGAATTAAGGACCAGAGGTGGCTAAAGTGCTGATAGTGAGGCATGTGGCTCTTTTAGACTTCAGGTAAAAGAAAATTGTCCTATTTAGTAATGTGCAAAACTGTTCTTTATTGAGCAGAATAATACTGTGTGACTTCAGATATGTTATGGAGGCCTAACTGACATGTATTCTCCCTATATTGCTTGAGCTACATCCTATTTTATTGATCATAAATAAACATTGTTTCATATAGATTAGTAAATATGTTGTACATGTTGTTTTGGGTTGTTATCTTCATTATAGAGTTATTTGCACATACAGGTATATCCCAATTTATGCCTAGGATGTGTTCCTCGAAAGTACAACTTAAATTGAATTGACATAAATTGAAGCAGTTTTTTTGCAAAAGAATCAATGGAATGAGGGGGGATGTGTGCAGGAGTTAATTATAGTTTGGCAAAACTGATTCAGTGGGGGACAATTTGGCATTTTTTTCTGTCTGAGTTTTGACATGGGAAAATGCAGGAAATTAATTCAATGTAAACATTGCTAGATGGCCACGCAGAAGAGATTTCTCTCTCCCAGTAAACAGTAGTGCTGCTTGTCAGGGTCATCATACAGATGTAGTAGTATGGCCAAATGAGGCAATTTTCCTCAGACAGGTGTTGTTTTATTAACTGTCTTATTAATCAATGAACAAGGAGAAGTGCCTGTTCTTTAAGATAACAGTGTTTAAGAATATAAAGACAATTAATATAGTACATTATAATTGTTAATATTGTTACTGAATCGTCATTATAGAAATGAAAAATATTCTTTGTACAATTAAGAAATTATCTGCCAATCCATATGAGAACTAAAAATAATATTGAAATGGAGTCCAATGCATTTTAATATATAATATAGCAATGGGAGATATGGACCTAAAAGACCAAAAATTTCAGGCTTATTTAGTAGAAAGAAATAGGGGGCTCAAGTGATATGAACGCACTTAGGCTTCACTACTTCTGCACCTCTCACATTCTTTTTAATCATTTTGTTGTCATGAAAGGATGTAATCATGGTAATGTCTCTCTTATCCTTCCATTTCATTGCCACGATTCTATTACTTTCGCAGGCCACTGTTTCTCCCTTATTTAACTTTTTGTTTTTTACAGATGTGGGGACGTTTTTTATGCTAAGTGTCAGGGTGCCCGTGACATTTACTCCATTCTAGGGCATGGTAATTTAATCGTTTTTTTGAGTAACTTATTAATTTTTAAAATTAACCAGTGATTAACTGATTAAAATGATTTAAAATGGGATACAGTAGGACATAGATAACCTTCGTTAGTTGGTTCCTGGAATCCCCGACGATTAGCGAAACAACGATAGTCGTAACCAATTTTCCTATAGGAACAATGTCATAGGTCAATAATTCGTTCAAAAAGACCTTACACGCATCATATAAAACTGAATTTTTAGGCCTCATTTTGCTTGAAATTTTAGACTCTTTGTCATTTTCATTCATTCACTTCTAGTTTTATTTGAAGGCATATCACATTTCTGGATCTTTTAGAAACATTGTCGCTAACAGTGCATTTTGGGGCAATTTTTATCATTTGAGGTTTAATAAGCTATAAAATATTTAAGAAATATTTTAACTGTTGACAAATGAGTTGACAGTTGTACTGCAGCAATCTGTGAAGCTATGTTTTGCTGTTTGATTCTTAGATTTGAAGGCAAAATTCTAAATACTAGTAGTCTTTGTTTAACCGTGTTTCAATTCACACGAAATTTTCTCAGACTAACACGATTGACTAAATGTTCTCCGAGAACAGCTGCACTACACCGTTTTGATAGATCAGGAGTGACCAACCAGTGGCCTGCGGACCAGTTGCGGCCCACTAAACAATTTTATGTGGCCCACCACCAGTCTTTCATAATTTACAAAACTTTTTTCATATATTTTAATTAATTACCAAATATTATTTTCCATGTAGCAAAATCCGTTAAGCTATCTAATGTTGAATTGTGACCTCTTAGTAAATATTTCTCAATTCAAGTAAGTTCTTTTAAATGCTGTTTTTGATTTTTTGTCAAAGATATTACAAAGATTGAATTCCATCATGATTTTTAATATTAAATTGTTATCCCTAAAAAGCTAATTCTCACTTGATTTCCACGCATATGGTACCTAAGAATCTCTACGTAACTTACTATTGAACTATAATCCATTGGCCATTTCCAATATGGTCCACCGAAGGGTTCACTGCCACCAATGCCACCCATCATGCAGAAAGGTTGCCCACCACTGCGATAGCAATCTTTTTCTCTCACAATGTCAGTCACAGAGCAATTGTCATCTTATTCATTTGTCTGCTTCATTCAAAAACGGTAACAGAACTTTTTCATATTTTGTACCACTTGGCAACAAACGATGGTTGATCGAAACAACAATTATCGATGGCAACAGTTATCGAGGTCCTATTGTACTTCTGAAAAGGGTGTTAAATAAATATATTTTTATGCTATAAAGTTAAGTAAAATACTACTTGTATTTAACTACACATAGTTGTCATTTAACTAAATTCTTTCCATGAAGTTTTTCTTGCATTAGATAGGAACACAGAAAACACAGCTTATCAATGTTCTCATCAATTAAAGACATGCGCAGTTTTGTAATAAAAAGTCCAATTGCACTGAAGCTTCTCTCTGCCTCCACACTTGTTTGAGGAATTGTTACTATAGAATTAAATATCTTTTCCATTGTATTGGGGTGTGCATTGGTGCTCTCAAGGACAGCCATTTCTCTTTTTATACACTGAATTACTTCTAGGGGTGAGAAATCTATACCCAGTGCTTTTTATGTCACAACTTTCTTTTTTCTGAAAGGAAAGCATCCAGTTCTTCTATCTTACTTAATTTATTTGGAGGTTCTGTATCACCAAGCTTTTCATTGCCATTGTCCCTTATATGTTACAAGTTTACCCCATACGTTGCTCGTGCTTACTGCTTGTGAATGATGAGTTTCAAAAAAGATGAGAAACTTCAGAGTCACAAACAAAATGTAGAATAGTGATTATTTGCCAAGTATCATCTCAATAGTAGTGAGAAGTCAAAACATTCACAATGTTGCGCAATGACAGACCCATTAACACGAATGTTTTCCATGAGAATTGAATATGTTTCAAGGGGAATCAGATCGGAGCAATTAATCATTTTCCAATTTTTGTTTCTGATTACTGTATCTGCCCGAATAGAAGCCGACCCCCCAAAAATTTCCACAGTTTTTTGGCAAAAACGTAAATTTTGTAGATTTTATGCTGAAGTGTGCCGGGCATTCATGCACATCTTAGAATACATTATTCGAGATCGAAGAAATGAGTGGGAAATGGTTTAGTTGTTGACATTTTGAAATATTACTCCAATTAATAATTTTGCGTTGTTGAATAATGTTCCACATTCAGTGACAATAATTTCATTCATCTTCATTTTCACAATAGGTCAAATATAGTAATAGCGATCTCGCCAAGATAATTTTTCATCCGTCTATTTACAATGAAATTAACATTTACATAGCCTTAAGAAGTTGCATTTTTATAATTATACATGTTCCATGTAAAGTTTTATCGAAATTCAAACAGTTGAGCATCCAAAGCTGTCAATGCATTTTGCATAATCGTCTGCGTAGTCAAACATGCAAATAATGTGATCACTCAAATAATGTAAAAAACCCAGCCTTAAACGGTAACAAAGCACAGGTAGTGCTAAATTCAATATTCTAGTATTTATTATTTATTCATTAATATTCATCGGTCAAATATTTACTTTATGAAAAATATACCGTATCTGCCCGAATACAAGCAGATGTTTTTTGTCAAAATTTATCATGAAAAAATCACCCCTCAGCTTAAATGCGAGGCCGAGGAAAATTTGGGTTATGGTTAAATCTTGAAGTCTCTCATTGCCTTCGAATTCAAATGATAGTACTATATTTTTCGTAAAGTAAATATTTGACCTATGATGAATATATATAAAAATATCTTGGCGAAATCGCTTGCGTAAATTGACGATTACGCAAAATACGTTGATGGCTTTGAACACTCAACTGTTTGAATTTTGGTAAAACTTTACATGGAACGTGTATAATTATAAAAATGCAGTTTCTTAAGGCAATATATATGCTAATTTCATTGGAAATAGACTTGGATAAAAAAATATCTTGGCGAGATCGCTTGCTTAAATTGACGATTACGCAAAATGTGTTGACGGATTTGAACGCTCAACTGTTTGAATTTTGGTAAAACTTTACATGGAACGTGTATAATTATAAAAATGGTATTTCTTAGGGCAGTGTAAATCTAATTTCATTGGAAATAGGCTTGGATCAAAAAATATCTTGGCGAGATCGCTGTTACTATATTTGACCTTTTGTGAAAATGAAGATGAATAAAATTATTGCCACTGAATGTGGAACATTATTCAGAAACGCAAAATTATTAATTGGAGTAATATTTCAAAATGTCAACAACTAAACCATTTCCCACTCATTTCTTCGATCTCGAATAATGTATTCTAAGATGTGCATGAATGCCCGGCACACTTCAGCATAAAATCTACAAAATTTACGTTTTTGCCAAAAAATTGTGGAAATTTTTGGGGGGTCGGCTTCTATTCGGGCAGATACGGTAGTACTATCATTTGAATGCGATCTCACCAAGATAATTTTTCATCCAAGTCTATTTCCAATGAAATTAGCATTTACATTGCCTTAAGAAGTTGCATTTTTATAATTATACACGTAAAGTTTTACCGAAATTCAAACAGTTGAGCATCCAAAGCCGTCAACGCATTTTTCGTATTCGTCTGCATAGTCAATCTACGCAAATAATGTGAAAAACCCAGCCTTAAACGGTAACAAAGCACAGGTAGTGCTAAATTCAATATTCTAGCCTTTATTATTTATTCATTAATATTCATCGTAGGTCAAATATTTACTTTACGAAAAATATAGTACTATCATTTGAATGCGACGGAAATGAAGGACGTGCTGCCATCTATGGGTGACTATGATATTTAACCATAACCCATATTTTCCTTGGACTCGCATTTAAGCCGAGGGGTGATTTTTTCATGATAGATTTTGACAAAAATCATCGGCTTGTATTCGGGCAGATACAGTAATTAATGATTAAATTTGGAAAATAATTAACTGATTAATTGATTAATCAGGACCATGCACTACTCTATTCCTAGTAAGAAGAGATGGTAAATATGGAGAATTATAATAATTATCAAGCCAGAGAGTATGACCTCTACCCAGCAGAGGCTCAATGAGACTCATTACTATTTTTGAACTTTTTAAATTGCTCTCTACATTCATTTCACTTGTTATTTCAGAATCAGCACCAGTGTAGACAATAAAATTCCAAAGATATCCTGTTTTAGATTCCATAGCTCAAAGATTTTTATTCCAAATTAAACTGCTTTCAAAGAATGTACTGCTTGAATCCTAATCTACCTTTCCACAGCGTTAGAGATTTATCGATGAAAATGTTTTCCTCTGTTATGTATAAATTTTGAAATTTTTATTTTAGTAAAGCAATAACTGTACTGATTTTAAATAATTTAGAAGGACCTTTATAACTTTTCTCCTCATCATTATTCACGAAGTGCAGAAATTTCAGGATCATTTCAAATCTGTCTTGTGTTATCACTTGAGAAAATATTAGGGTTTTGAGGAATGGATCTTTGGTGAAATGTCTTTGTCATGGGTTTTTGAATTATTTCCATGAGGATGAACACACCTAACATAACATACATTTAATTACTTGTGACTTCCCTCCAATTACTAACGCGAGACCTTGGCTTGAGAGATGCCTTCTGAATGTATTGCTGTGCATAGCGGTGTGTTTCTGCACATATCAAGTCCATCACTTCTATTTCGAAAAAGCAAAGAAAACTAACTAAAATACTTTCTGTTACTATTTGGGATCCACTCTTACCTGTAAATGGTATTTTACAGTGATGGTATTCATTGCTAACTAGTTTCCAAGCAAAACTTGTAAGGGATAAACGATAACTTGATTCTTACAATTCACCGTCACTATCATCCTCTCCTCAATTACAGCACGTTAGGTATAATCTTCATCAACTGAGACTTTTAGAACCTTCTGAATGAATTTCAGTGTCACTTTCGTCAAGTATATGCAATACATCATGATCAGAAAGATGTGAACTTGTCAAAGCACTCACCATACTGGTAAACTGCATTGTAAAAAAAGTTAGTCTGAAATATACCCTGAAAATGGGCATATATACTTAGTTTAGGGCAAATAAGAATAGAGGGCAGCATGGTTTAGGCATTCAGAATAAGGAGTTGCTTTCAGTAAGATGAAAAAGAAATAGATGGCACTGAAAATTAGGCTCGAGCAGGAGGAAGTCTAGGTCAGTGCGAGGCACATACAGCTGCTGCTGGAGTAGGGTAGTAAGGTCTGTGGGCATACACGTCGAACCGGCCTTAGGGGTTAAGAGTGTTGTTTATTTAGATGTTTTTTACAGAGAGTAGATATTTTGGTCGCAGCATATTTGAAATGTGATTTTTATTATTTTAATCAGATAATAGCTTCAGGAAGAGGACCATGAAAAATTTAAAGAACCTTAAATGTCTAAGGATTTAACTTTGATTCAAAACGAAGTAAATTGGTAAACATATTGATTGATTGGTTATGTAACTTTGAATCAACTTAACTTGGGATTACATAAATTGGGGTATACCTGTATGTGTATGTTTGTGGTAGAGGTCTTCACGGGCCGAAATCTTCGGCCCAAGCCTGGTCTGGCCCATTCATAATTGAGTCCCGGCTCGGCCCGAAACTTCACCCCATTTTTGCACCAAACCCGGCCTGTGGCCCAAATAATTTTAAACTGGCCCAAAATCAGCCTGACCGTGGACATTTTATACATTCCTCAGTAAACATATACCCTTTATAAAGTATCTTTTTTTGTTTAAAAGTTTTCAAAGCATTTCAAATGTAAATGCACTTTTTTAAACAAATCTTGATTTAATCCATTCTGGTATTTTTGGGATTTATAAAAAGTTTTAATAACACAAAATATATTTCAAACCACAAATGTACGAAGAATACAAATTATGTCAGTTGCTGTCTGTAAGGAAGACCAATATCATCTCTTACCCAGAGTGAACTGACGACCAATGGCAGATACAAAAGGGAGGGTAATGGAATAAGGTGTAGGGGTAGGGAATGAAGCTTCGGATGTAAGACTCCCAAAGATCCCGCTATCTCCTAAGGCAAACAGAACCCTATTGATGGTGATATAAGTAGTTGTGTAACCACTCATCTGGGTATGCCGTGTATAGACATGGCCGGACGCACGGTGTTGAGTATAGATGTCATGGCATTTTTCATGCTGATTGCTATGGGTATGCCGTGATTTTCCGTCCCGTAGCATCTCGCACTTATAGATGGGTTCTTATAGTTCGTCCTACCTGCCACAGATGGCCTTGTCTTCCTTTTTCTTTGAGAAGCAGGTCTTCATAAGGGAGCTCTGTATATGCGTTGCGGGTTGCATTTCCATGTACGCCACTTCTTGAATGACCGTTTATGACACTCGGGTTTTTTCACACTCCCTTGCTAAAACTCTCACTTTTCTCTGAATGCACTTTTGTTTCAAGGGTAATCCTGCTATTTATGAATGTTTTTCCTGCTAGTAATCCTAACGGTACATGTGAAAAACAAATGTATATGGAAAGCTCAGTTTGCTTCTGAGATTTGAAAAAGACGTTTCGTTTCTAAGAGAAGCATTTTTATGTTACACTGTTTTATATTTGCGGAAACTGGGTGATATTTAACATTATTTATTTAATTACCCACTGAGGGTGGGACTTGAAAAAAAAAATTACCCAGTTGAGTGGTTAAGAGATGGTTGGTCGATAGGAATTTGTGGGTGCTCTAGTGGCGGTCTGGAAGATGTGTCGCTTGTAAAGGAGAGAACGGATAACTCCCCCTAAAAGAAATACTGAAGACGAAACACTCTCTTTGCACAGTGGCACAAACATGAGGGGAGTTCACTGGGTCCTCAACTGGCCCGAACGGGAAAGGCATCAGATAAATCGTCTAGGCCCAAGCCCACTACTTTTCAGTCTTACCCGGCCCAGGCCCGGCCCGTGCAGACCCCTAGTTTGTGGGTTTATTTTCAATAAAATTCCCTCTTGTTGCTATTTAAGTCTGCATTGAATTTAATGCTTATAAATCATATTTTGGTTTTTTATGTTTCAGGGATGATTGGGCTTATACAGTCTGGTGTGTTCCAGAAAAGTGCCCCACCTGGGGCCACATCGTTCGCATGTTTGATGTTTTGTGCAACGATGAATTCAAGTCTCGCTTATATTTAATTGCATACACAAGAATATCCTGTCTTGTTGTCCAAATGGCCCTCAAACTATCATTTACCTTGAAAGAGCAACTTGTAATTTCACCTGTACCTTGTGGTTTTTTGGAAATGGCATTTTTTGATGGATATATGGAAAAAATATATCTAACATTTGCAAATATTTTGAAAGCATTGGAAGCTGAAGAGAGGAAGGATGCTTTCTTTCCTTATTGGGAGATGATTTTTCATACTGTTGGCTATATGATAAGGGTGCCATCATATGTTGGAAGTGCATTAAGTAATATCTATACAGCAATAGCTTTCTTATCATTGCCATGGAATGTTGAGTTTGAACCTGATTGGGAAGATAGTATCCTCGTTAATGTGCAAACTTTGTCAAGACTTCAAAAAAATATACCTGGAAAATTTAGTAAGTGCTTCACTTCAGATATTTATATATATATATATATATATATAATAGTCATGATGATTATGGATATAGTTTAGAATTTATTTTACTGCTAATGAATCAGTTAACACTAACTGGAATGCACAATTTTGCATGAAATCAATGTTAGCCAAGATCTGTTTCCTGTAGCATTGCACTTCCTCATGTACCATATTTAATCGATTGTAAGCTGACTTTTTTTACTTTTTTACCTCCTTCAAAATTGCCACTCAGCTTAGAATCAGGTCTTAAAGAAATCAATGAACGAAAAAGGAAAGTTATCAATGCATTAGTGCTTATAGTTACAATATAACTCTAGATATAAGTGTATTAATGTATAAGTAAACAATCAACTTTAAATGTATGATTCCTCGAGCCAACTGTCAATTCCTCATGCCTTTGCAAGCGTAAATTTTTGTTATTTACTTTTACGAGCTATTCAGTTTTTTTTAAATAATCCCATAGTGGGATGAACACATTATTCTGTAGACTTTAAGAGAAAAGTGATAGCTTATGTGGAAAAAACATCAAATCTTGCTGCACACACAATTTCCTGAATAATAATTATCAGCATCTATTTACGTTCCTATGTATAAATATTGATGTTGCTACAATGATAATTTTGTTGTTTAAATAAAAGTGCGAAGAGAATAACTCTATCCGTCAGTCTATTTGAAGGTTTAATTGATGCTAATTGAGCCTTGGCACAAAAATACTCTTTTATATGTATTAACTTGCAAATTTTGGTGTGCCCCCCAAATATTTTTAGCTTTTAGGCTGCCCCCTCCCCCCCAGAGTTAGGAGGCTAGTTACATCGCTGTCTGTACACCCAACATTTATTTTTCCTCGTGTGCCCTTGTGAAATGTGGGGGTCGGCTTACAATTGATGCCGGCTTACAATTGATTAAATACGATGTATGTTAGTGATTAAGTGTGGTTTTACTTTGGTATTGCAACTTGATGATAAATTTTACTTATTGATTAGATTAATGCATTATGTGCAGGTCATATGACTAATGATGCTTGGACATTTATTTGACTTATTATGTAGGAAAAAATTGATGACATTGACTGAAGTGTTGATTTCTTTGAATATTCTTTTTTGAAATCTCTTTTTAGAGAAAATATTTAAACTAGTACTAGTCATAGAAATTTATTTAGGATTATGCATAATTATTTTTTCCATATAAATTATTCCTTACATTCAGTCCATGTTTATTTATCTTTTCTTCACTTTTGTCACCTAAAGAGCTTTTAACTACTTGTATCTATCATACCACAGAAAATATGGAAATTAACATGTTATATACATTGATTATTAGGAATGTATTATCCACCATATTTAAAGTCATAATAATACATCTTTCTATTTCAGGGATTAAATTGCAGAGCATATCAATCACTTATTTGAGCCTTGTTCATACAAATGTAGGCATATCCAAAAGGGCTGAAATATTACGGATGTGTTTTGAAAGTAAGGAAGCAGCTTTAGTTATTAAAGCAATTCGTAGTGTTCCCTTCTTTTTAAAGTCTGGATTCAGCTTGGAGTTTGCCATAGAACTGGTTTTGATGCTAGTCAAGACTTTGGTTGTTGATAATTCAATTATATACACAGAGGTTGCCAAAGTTGTAGGTCCATTAGTGTGTACTTTGGGAGGACGTGGTTTTGTAAGGTAAGTTTGAATGACTCAGTAATGTGAATCAAGTGCAGAGACATTCCTTAAAAATCATCTGTGAATTTTTAAATTTGAAATTCATTTGAAAATGAACTCATTTGGAATTTCTCTGAGAAAATGTGCACAATCCCTTTATCTACCTTTCACATGCATGTACAGCAAATGCAATTTTAATTTCCTTAAATAACTATGCAGATATTAAAGAAAAGCAAACATTTTCAGCTTCACGTGTAGGTGGGTGTTTAATATTTTTTGGTTTTAATTGACATTTATATTTTTCAATTAGGCATAAACTCAATCCTGATCCTATGTTTGAGATGGCATGTGAAGACTGTAATTCCCATGGACTGAAGAGTCCAAATGAGGAATTTGAGCTGTTAACACCTATGTTTGAACACATGGATGCTTTTATTTGCTTATTTCGTTCCAATCATCCAGAAGTGAAATTAGCAATGTTGAAAAACATACAACCATTTGCAAATCACACAAAATACCCTAATGATACTTACCTGTTGTCAATATGGCTTGAACTTCTTGAAGATGCTGATTATAATGTAAGAATTGCAGCCACAGAAGAAGTCAATAATATAATGCTCCCAAAATCCATAGCTAGGAATGCAGGTCTCAGCTTAGAGTTATTTATTGACTCAGGTCTGAGTGAAGAGGTACTAGAATGCAGGAAATGGTTTGATCATGTACATATGAACATTTTTACATTAGTCAAAAAGAGCTTAGCTGTCCGCAAACTGTCACTTCAAGACACCCTTTTAAAAGTTTTGGTTAACATTAGCAGGTAAAAAATTCTTTTATTTATTGTACACATTTTTTCATCTAAATATAAGAATGTAGCCACTAATCAAGAGTAATTTGTTTAATTTTATTTTCCAGAACACATTGGGAATATATTGTATTTCCAATTTTGAAATTGTTTATGTTATATATGCTACATCCTGGATCTCTAGTCTCTGGTGAGGCCTCAAATAAATTGGTTGATTTCTGCACTATCCTCAATTTGACAAAACATCAAATATTTGAGGCCTATAGAGAGGAATTCTGCATTGTAAGTTATTTTTAATATACCTTCACCTTAATGTCTTAGGTTTAAGTGAAATTAGGTGAATAGAAGATGGATAGTTTAGGAGTGATGATTTCATGGTAATATAAAGTGGGGGAAAGGAGAGCCAGACGGGAGTAGTATTAGTTCTAGATAAGAAAGTGGGGCAGTGAGTCATTAACACAAAGCAGCTAAGTGACTGTTTAATATTAGTGGAGGTCAAGGCAGAATCAGTAAGCTTAGTGATTATACAAGTATAAATGCCAATGAGTGATCATAGCGAGGAGGAATTGGATGAGTTTTATGATCAACTTGAGGAAGTTAAGAGAGAAGTGAAGGTCATAAAGAACTTGGTAATCATGGGGAATTAGAATGCTGTAGTGGGGCAAGGCAAGGATGGTAGGTTGGGAATTTTGGCCTAGGAAAGACGTACAAAAGAGGGCAGAAATTGGTAGATTTCTGTAATAGAAATAAATTGATTGTTACAAATATGTGGTTAAAGCAACATAGGTAAAGATTAGTGATGCACCGAAGCTCGGCTTTGGCCTCAGCCTTTGGATGGCCAAATAGCCGAATACTACATATTTTTTTTGATAAAACGAAAAATGATAATGACATAATAGGAGAAAGCTGAAAACACTAAATAAAAGCCTAAAACATTGAGTTTTTGCCAATACAACTCACATATCTCAGATTCAGCCTGACAATTATGTGCTACTCATTTTTATGGCCTACGACGTACAATATATTAGTGTGTTCCAATATGTGGACAATTCGTTTATTTAGAATACTCCTCCTCATTAGTTGGAATTTTTGATGTTTTACTGTACTGTGTAAGTAGCAGACAACATCTGACACCTGGTTCACGGTTTTGCATGACATAATATGATGTATAAACAGTAGCGCCATCGTGCCAAAACCAAAATGACACAATGTTGACTGAGTTTTCGTTTCATTTTTGAATTTCATAAGTGCAGACATTTTTATATAACAAAATATGTAATAAACTTAACAAGGCTGCGATTCTTTGTATATATCTTCATATTCACAAAGAATTTAAATAGATTTCTATAGAAAACATTAGTGTTCATTAGTTGGTACTTCAGGTTGGTAGTGTTTTAAAAACGATTTCGGAAGTTCCCCAGGAGGAATATTCTTGTGATTGTAACCAACTTTTACAGTCAACATTGGGGATGTGTGCAGATTTTTCGTAAACCCAGAACTTATTAGTAGTATCATTTTAAAATTTAATAGGCGAGGCTAAGGCTCCGTCCCACGTACAAGAGATGCGGGCGGTGCGAGCAACTAAGCAGAAAAACAATACAATGTAATGTTATGGCGGTGTCCCAAGTTCTGGCGTCAATGTGTGTACTCGTGCGAGTGGTGAGCGAGCATCTTCGAAGCGAGCAACCAGAACCGCCATTGTGGCAAATACTTTGTATTTCAGCGTTTTCTTTGTAGTTTTATCGCCGTTTTAAGTTGTGTTCTTACACTGTTATGGAAATGAACAAAAATTTAATTTCCAAGATCCAAAAGAGTTCCATCTCATAGAATTTAAAAGATAAAAATTATTTTAATCATTTTTGGCCAATTACCAAGGCCAAAACCGATATTCGGTGCATCACTAATGGAGATATTCGGCCTCGGCCGAATACTGATTTTAATATTCGGCCATTCGGCCAAAATGAGTATTCGGTGCATCTCTAGTAAATATACACTTGGAAAATGCCAGGAGACATAGGTTGATCACCATATTTTTTTGGGCTATATGACGCACCCAGATTTTTGAGGACATTTTACAGGGAAAAAGTATTTTGGTTTAGCAAAGTATTAAGAAAGGGCCACATTGTGTATCATTTCTAGCCTTAAGTCCATATGTGGTAACATTTAAGGATGATATTATGGTGTAATAACAGTTAAATATAATGTTTTAGGTAAAATTTATTCGTGAAAGCAAATAAGTATTATCTAAACTAAAAAAAGAAGGAAAATTATATTCAATACATGGAATACACAGATTTTAGTGTTCTTTATTGGATTTATGTGCAAAACAATATTGAAAGATTGGGCTGCTCTGAAGCTATAAGTTGTAATTATGTGGTAGAGTGGAAGTTCTAATCATAATTCAGTGATAAATTTTAATAAGGATCTTTCATACTTAATTAAATCAAAGCCCTTCCAGCAGTTCAGGAGATAAAAGTCGCCACAAATGGAGGGACAGAAGGGTAAGACCGTGCCCATAAGGTGTTCCGCTACTATCGCTTTGGTGACAAATAACACATAATAATAGCTTTGAAACCTGTATAGCTAAATGTGCCTTGTGTGCACCCATTGGTCGTATTAATTAGGCCAGGGGTCCCCGAACTACGGCCTGCGCAGTGATTGAATCCATCCCGCCAGCCAACTCCCCCCCCCTCTTCCCCCCTCAAAACTTGCTCTTTGAAGTTCTCACATGGCCCGATCAGTCATTTGAAAAAGGATTAAGTGGCCCGTGCTGTCGTACATAAAGCCTAATGTGGCCCTTTCAATAAAAAGTTTGGGGACCCCTGAATTAGGCTATTGGAGTATGCTGCACACGTTGCATGTGCATTCTTGCCTATTTAATAGCCTGTAGCGTATATTCTCTATAATAAAAATGTTGTTCTGTGAGGAACGCAATATGGCCGACAGCAAAATGTAGTTCTCATTCTGCCCGATAGGTCGGCGCCACATGTACATCAACAACTCACCTTTCTTTCTGCGAATACGACGGGAATATATAATAAACACTTATGTTTGTTTATGTAACGGTTTCTACGATAAACAATTAGTTTATTTTTTTGTCAATAAGGATCTCCAATACAATGATCCATTCAATCATCAAGAGAACAGTTTACATTGTTGAAATAAATTGGTGATTTGTTTTTGTTCAAATAGTATTCAAAGAAATTATTCCGCTGATTTATTAATTAGTTAGTTTTTAATTTAAATCTTTTAAAGAGTTTTATTTACATAATGATGGAGAACATTATTGAGGATTCGAGTAAGCTTTCTTTCTTTGTAAGTACAGAGTACAATTTTAAAACAATCATAACGTTAAGTGCATGAAATTTAATTATTTTCCCTACATTATATATGTATACATATAATTATTTCCCTGTTTTTGCATACCGACAATTATATGTAGCATTGACGAGAACAAGGTGGGAGAAGAATATCAGAATTTTATAGCCGAAAATAAAAACCAAAGGCATTTACTAAATGTCAACAGAATATTCACTAGAAATATAATATATGATGAAATATTTCATATGTAATAGTGTGCTATTAATTATGTTAAATGCAAATATTAATAATCAATCTATGTATAATTCATCCGTTGTTATTTCAACGGGAATTACACTAGTAGCTAATAGTTTAGAACATATTTTTCACTCCTGTAGGCATTGCTATCTCAATACCCATAAGGGTAATTATAACCTTTTTATGACATTTACAAGAATTATAATTTATGTGGCATTACTCTCGCAATTCAACAGGCTCATTAGGAACTAATATTGCAAAATTGTAATCACTTTGAGTAAAAATGAAATAAAGCAGAATAATGAAAATTTGTTGGAATTCACATTGCGCAAGGCTTTACTGAATATATTAGCAATTTCTATTAATAATAATGTATATTTTAATGTTTTTGCTATGAAAGACCACCAATTATTCCATTTTGGATATCATTGGTTTTGTGAGTGTCAGTACTGAATATAATAATAACCTTACTGTCAGTGTATAAGACAAACTGATTTGGGGAGCCATTTTTCTGGAAAAAAACTGCATCTTATAGCCTGAAAAATACACTGTCATGATCATACAAGGATATAGAAATAGTGTATTGAACTCGCATAGTTTTTTGGGGGCAATGCAGACTCTGATCATAATTTGGTGGTTATGAGGTCTTGTTTGAAATAAAAAAAATAATAATAAAAGATAACAGGATGCATAAATGGGATTTAGAAGTGCTGAAGGGAAGACAGAGGAAAGATTGTCAGGAGGCTGTTATGTGAGTGTTAAAAAGGCAGGTAGGCAAACAGTGGTCAGGGACAACTGGGAGATTATGAAATGTGGATCGTAGAAAGGGCATATGAAACAATAGGGAAAACGACATCCATGAAAATAAGGAAGCCATGGGTAACAGAGGAGATGATAAAAAAGATGGAAGAAAAGAGGTGGAAGCATGTTAATACAAAAAAGCGAAAAAGCGTTTAAAGAGTTAAACAATAAGATTAGGAGGGAAACTACAAAATCAAGAGAGCTGTGGGGGAAAGTGCAATGCGAGTTTATGGAGAATTTTTAAAGACTAGGCAGAATACAGACGACTCCCGAGATTCGACAGGGATGCATTCCTGAAAACGTGGTCAAATCTTGAACCGTCGAATGTCGAATCAGCACATATTCAAACAATTAGAGCAGAAATAACGATGTGTTGTCTGAAATTAAACCTCTCGTGGTTGGGCAGGCCGAAAATTACTTTGTGTAAACTAGTTTCTAATTTGACCGATCGATTGGCCAGGTCGATTCGATCGATCGAATTCTCGAGTTGGTCGAATCTCGAAAGGTCGAATCTCGGGAGTCACCTGTATTTATTTTTCAGAAAAGTGAAGGAGTTCATGGGAAATAAGAAAGGAAATATGCTGGCCACAATTAAAGATAAAAATGGCAAATTGTTATTTGAACCAGTGGATATGAGGAATAGTTGAAAATAATGTATAAAGGAGTTATATGCTAAAAATTTGAAGCCAGAATCTATTGAGATAGAGAGGGAGGAAGATGTAGACAATGACATTGTTGGGTCGGGAATATTGAATAGTGAGATTGAGAAGGTTCTCAGAGATGTAAAGTCAGTGAAAGCAGTGAGTTGATAACCTCCGCATAGAAATGTTAAAAGAATTAGGTAAAAAGTTTTTATAAAGTGTGCTGTAAGATATGTGAAGAGGGAGAATGGCAAAAGAGTTTCACTAAATCAGTTTTGACACCCTTCTAGAAATAGAATAAATCAAAGAAATGTCAGAATTATAGAACAATTAGTTTAATTTTGCATGCAGCAAAAGTTATTCTGAGCATTTTAAGCTAATAACTTAATAGATGTAGACCAGTTTGGGTTTTGGAAGGTCGTGGCACCAGGGATTCAACAGGGGTGATGAGGACATTGGTAGAAAGAAACATTGAATACAATCAGGATGTATTCATGTGCTTTTTAGATTTAAAAAATGCCTTTGAAAGAGTTTTATGGCTTAAGGTGATGGAGGTGTTGGGGATTATAGGAGATATACAGGTCTTTAATTAGAAATCTGTATATGAACCAGACTGAGCAAGTAATGGTAGCAGAGGGAGAATCGGATTGGGAAAGAGGAGTGAGACAGGACTGTCCACTTTCACCAACATTGTTTAATATTTATGCTGAATAAATAATAGGGAGGCATTGGAAGATGTAAAAACAGAAATGGGAGAGCCTGGTTAAATCGGTTAGATATGCAGACAAAAAAGCATTGGAGAGCATAGTTCCCTCTCATTTATTTCATCCATGGGTGGAATGATTATTGCTATGCTTGCCTACATGACAGTAATGTGTGGTTGGTTTATGTGGCCCTGTTCGGAAATATCCCATGATAAACACAGTCATGCGCGCTTGAAAAATTTAGTGCACGGCACTTCATAAACTGCTATGCAGCTTAGAGGGAACCATGTTGGAGAGTAATTTTGATAGAGGTCTTTAGATGTTGGTTAATTCCTTAAATGAAAAAGCAAAGGCATTCAGAATGAAAATTAATATGAGAAAAATGAAAGTTATGAGGTTTTCCAAGATTGGGGATATCCAGGTCAATGTTAATGGATGGGGAAAGGCTAGAACAGGTGGAATGTTTTACTTATTTAGGTATTATTCTGTTGCAAGATGGGAGAATTATAAAAGAGATCACGATAAGGATATCAAGAGAAAATGAGGCATTTATGAGAGGACAGGAGCTGTTGACAGGAAGTCTGAGACATGGGCAATGAGAAAGGCATATTAAATGCATTTGAGATATGGGTATGGTGTTGATTAGAGAAAATTACTTGGACAAAGAATAAAACAAATGAGGAAGTTTTGAATATAGTAGGGAAAGGGAGGAATTTGATTAGAGTTGCAGACAGAAAAAATGGGTGGATCAAAATTTGAAAGGGTATGGTTTACAGAGCATAGTCAAGGGAAGACTGTAAGGAAAGAGGTAGGAAGTGGAAAGGCATATAAGGTTCATTAAAAAGGAATTGGGTATGAGAAATATTTTGGATAGCCCAGATTTGGTAGTGTGTGCCTAAAACCTGCTAGAAGGTGGAATTACTATGTATGTATGATAAGGTAAACCTTTGTTAATGTTTATTGAATTGTTGTAATTTTTGAGTTTATTGAAGTATTAGCTGGCTTACTTACCAAGGATATTTTTCTCAAAGTTTTTTTTTTCAGATTTTTCCATTTTAGCTTTAGTAGCTGTTATAAAGAGATATCGAAAGCAATTCTTTATATAGCTTAAAGAAAATGATTGGTATTACTTGTGGGATCACGAGGTGCAGTGTTTATTAATTGGAAATTCTTCATTCTCCTAATTCATGTCATATAAACTTAATATGATCAGAAGTTGATCTGAGAATTTGTGATATTGCATACTAAAAATTAATTTCTATCTGAAATTATGATTTTTACCATTCTCATTAAGAACTTACTCAAAATGTTTAATTTTATGCTGAAGTAAGGTATCTTATGAGAGAAATTTGTTTTGAGTACTGAAAGCATTATCTCTTCACTTTATGAATATACATTGTACTTATCCAACATTCTTATTTATACATTACACTCAGAACAAGGAATTTTAGTGGATATTTTATTACTTTACAGACAGAAACTCTAATTCTTAGATCAAAGTTGATTATTAACCTTTCGTTTTTTTTAATTTATCATTTTGGCATGAAATGAAGATAACTTTTGGTTTTGGACTAAGTATAACCATGGGAACAATTCTTTATTATTAAATATTTATATTTTTCAGGTGATAGCCGGTATGATCGGTATGAAAATGTTGGACAGAAAGTTTAAGGTTACTTCTCTTGCCAAGGATATGGCAAGTCTATTTGAGTATAGCAGTGCCTTTGATTTTTTGCAAGGGAACTTGAAATACATCCTTCCCTCTCTGTTTCCATGCATTGTAGAAAGACAGGATGATAAAATCCTATTGGATATGGCTTACTTTCTGAGTACTACTGTAAGCCAACTACTGACAAATCAATTCCGAGTAAGTCAAATTTAAAGTATTTTTTGTTTTCTGTACTAAGTTCTGAGTTCAGGGATTATTTGCAGAGATACAAGTGAATTATCAATTGAAATTTTGTTTGATCAATGAACCTATACCTGTTATTTTGATTCCAAAGACTCAATTTAAAAAATAATTTCTCTCACAAGAAATACTTGATACACACTGTAGATGTGTTCCCTGAAAACATGACATCGAATGAAACAATAAATTTTTTCCTATAGACTTAATGATATACATTTAGGATGATTTCCTGGAGACATTTTGCAGTCATATTTTGCTAAAAAAATGTTAAAAGCATACCAAAAGACACTATCATAAACAGTAATTGCTAAGTAAATCACAGTTAGGTAGAAGAAGGGGCTATGTGGCCTCAACCTCGCCATTAAAAGTTTAAAATAAATTAATAAATAAATGAGGATGTCTGTCTATCTGTCTGTCTGTCTGTGGCAGCCATAACTCTTCAGAGAATAAAGTTAGGAGTTTGAAATTTTGACAGCAGCTTCATGTTGATCATGGGAGTTGCAGTGCCGAATATAATTCAAATCGGCCCACGGGGTCGTGACCCCGGAGGTCACGGGTCGGTCTGTCAAAATTTCAGTTTCTTGAGGATATCTCAGCAACTATTGGACCGATTTTGATGAATCCTACACCAATATCGATGTTTTGATGATATACATTTTCTAGCTGAAAATGGACAAAATCAGTCCACTGGGTCGAAAGGTATTAATGTAATGGCCAGTTCAAATTTTGGTTTTTTGAATATATCTCAGCAACGAATTGAAATAGGTTTAAAAATATAAATTTTTCATCAGTTATTTCTGTAAAACATAATTTTCGCATTTATGGCATTATTGAAGTATAGAAATTTACTAACATTCCATATCTTATGTAAAAATTGTTGTTGAATTGTTGTTTAAATTGTTGTTTATTTCATTGAAATATTTGTTGTTTTTAATTGAATTATCTTCTAATCTAACATATAAAGGAGAATGTTTGTAAGTTTGTTCGCTTTGAATGCTTTTAATACGAGATAGAGAGGGAGAGAGATGGATGGTAACGGAGGGGGGAGATGGAGAGAGGGAATTAGAGGGAAGAGGTGGAGAGAGGGAGGGGAGGATGAAAGATGGAGGGAGGAAGAGAGAGAGGGGAGGGAGAGAGAGGGGAGGGAGGGGGAGAAGGGAAGGAGAGGGCGGAAGGGAGGGGGAGGGAGTTTATACGTTATTTTTGTAAGATTTTCTTCCTTCATTCATCTAAATAGGAAAATGCAGAGCGGTTTTCTTCATTTTTGCTTTATTCGACAGGTATAGCTGTATACTATCTTATTCTTGCAATGCTTACATGTTACACAATCGAAGTTTTAGATTCACTAAATCCGTTGAAATTCAACGGGCACTCCTGCTAGTAAATAAATAAAGATAATAAATAAATGTGATTACATTAATCAAAAAAGGCAGATGATATACTGAGTCTTGGATAGATGCAGGATGAGAAGATAAGGACTGACTTATGCAAAGAATTAGGACTGTCTCACCTGGAGGTGACTGGCTCTAGTCTTGCATATCAAGGTTACATCCACTCTTGCACCTCCTTGAGGTAGCAATAATTTATTACACATTATTCATTTGTAAATAATCTTTCACATTCTGTGATTTATATACCTAGTTGGACACTTGAGGTTCTGTATTTTCTGGTGCATAAGACACACTTATGTTGCAAAAATATGTCCAAATCTCATGCTACATCTTATACAACCTAAGTTCAAATGCTAGAGAGGTATTTCTCTTAAATTTTTGGCATAAATGCTATAAATTCTCACAAGACTGTTTTAAGTACAGAGAGTGATTTTGCATACAGTATATTCAGTAATAATAATAATTAGCTGCAGGGACCAAAGCGATGTCAGAATGATAAATAATATAAAGCCTCTATGGAGATGGATAAATGCACATTAAAAAAAGTAAATATCAACAACACCACATTGATTTATTTCAGTGTTTCTCAACTACCATTCCACGGATTCTTGGGGTTGTTGAATTTTATTATTTAACCTATCTACATAGCAGTAATTGGAATTCATTATAATTTGAAATTATATGTAGCAAGTTTTATGAGGAGAGGATAAAGATGCAGTTGTGATTTCAGTTTTAAGAAAATAAGTACTTTATTGGTGTGAATATAAGCCAACTTTTGTTTTCCAAAATGTGATATGAAAAAATTACACAGCTTAAATTCTTGCAAAAAAAATTGTTTTCCTCTAAAGTGTTGCATTAATGTACCCATAGGTTGCATACCATTAGTATGTGTAATAGCATTGTGGAAAGGACTTCCTGGTTTTTTCTGCCTTGAAACCATATTTTATTTTTTAGCCATAGATTAGAATTGTAGCAATAGGTAGTTGTTTCAGTAATTATATAGTTTATTTTATTTTATAATATATATTTCGCAGAAGGTAATTGTGAATATTTTATGAGACTTTTTTTATTAAAATGGGTAATCACATCGAGATTAGAGGGACTTCATCCTCACAAATCAACAAAGGCATGAGGTTAACATTCAGTGCCAATTTAAAATTTTTACTTATCAGTTGTACAGAAGAAACTAATAATATAAAAGCTACAAGAAAGTTTGGAATTTGTGAGTCAAGTGCTAAACATTGGAGATTACAGAAAGAAAAATTGAAATTGACAAAATCTACATGATGGTCATTATTTTTGGGGCCAAAAACCAGCTGCTTTCTGGAAGTGGAAGAATGTGCTATTGAGTATGCGAGGACTCTCAAAAAAGAAGCTTTACCTCTAATGTGTTAAGTTTTATGGATGAAATCTCCAGAAGCCACATCAGAGTTTAAATTAAGCAGATCATCATTCAAACCCAGTTTAGGGTAGGTCAAATGAATGATGATACACAATGACTTTTTGCTTCATCAGGGCACTTTTCTGGTGCAGAGACTGCCAAGCAATTTTGAAGGAAAGCTGTTCTTGTACCAGGGATATATTATCAATCTCTGTAAGAGCCACAATTGTTTATTGCGCAAAACCATTGAAGATAAGGGTTGCAAATTCATTTGTCAAGTGAAGTGGTAACGAGAAGCTACAAGTGACTGTTATGCTTAGTCTAGCTGTTGGATACAAACTTCCACCCTATGTAATTCTAAACAAAAAAAATACTGAAGGAGAAGATTCCCTCTGGTTTAATACTCTGTTGTCAAATAAATTGATGGCTATCAAATGAGCTTATGAAGGATTGACTGAAGGTAGTTTGGAACTGGCATCCAGGTGCAGGGGCAGCCCGAGGAATTTTGGCACCCCGGGTGAGATAGCACTGCAGCACCCTCCTCTGTAAATTTTTCTTGATATATTTACAAAGCACGTTAATTTATTCATCGCTCTGTAAAACTTATTGATAATGAATAAATAAAAGAAATTTAATCAAGAATCCAGCCTGTTCCACGGTATAAATTAGTGTCCAATATTTATTCACTTGCAAGTAATGCACAGACAGATGATCGGCATAGCGCCCCCAAGACTTTTGCGCCCCGGGCAGCCGCCCGGCTCACCGGTACCTCGGGTCGGCCCTGCCCAGGTGTACTACTGAGACAGTGTGGCATGTTAGTATTGGATGCATACAAAGGCTATACTTCAGGTGAGGTAAAAAGAACCATTGAGAATTCTAGGATGTAAGGTATAGGTTTTGGATGTTGTGGTGAACAAAACATTTAAAGGTAATTTATAAGGCCTTACAATGGCTGGTTACTTGGTGGTGAGCATCTATTGACTCTCACTGATAGAATTGAAAGAACCTCTGGTGTGAAAATTGGGTGAATGGATAAAGACAGCCTGGGATGCCATTTCTTCCCAACCAATTATAAGAGAGTTCAAGAAGTGCTATGTCTCTAACAGCCTAGATGGCAATGAGGATGATGTACTTTGGAGTGAGAAGCATAAAGATGTTTCTTCGAGTGATGAAGTAGAAGACAGTGATTGAGTGAAGCAATTAAGTACTAGTGTAGTCCTTTAGGAAATGCATTAGCAATGCCATAGATGGCACATAAGATCACTTGCTGTGCAAAGATAGTAGTGAAGTTTCTAGTTTGGAAGAAGAGTTGTTTCTTGGATTTAGTGAGAACGAAGACTCTGAAGCTGGTGATGTATGAAGGTAGCTGGTATTTTTTATATTATTTTAAATATATTTTTAAATTATTAAACAAATTGATGCTTTTCAACCAATAGTTTACTGACTTTGTGTAGTTTTTTAATAGCTGATGAATCTTATGTTCTTATCTAAACAAATCTGTTTTATGAGAAAAATATTTTTCACCTGAAAATGGCCTAATTTTCAGTGATGCATCTTATATGTACAGGTGACTCCTAAGATTCGACGGGGATGCATTCCTGAAAACGTGGTTGAATCTCGAATTGTCGAATGTCAAATGCCGTTTTTACATATACTTGCATGTTATAATCGGGGGATACGTTCCCGCAACTCAGGTAAAAGTCTCCCCTCACATTCTATAAAGATAAAATAACATTACTAATATGTTAATACAACAATATTAAATTATGAATAAATTAAATAATAAATATTTTAAATGTATAACTTATTTTTTGCACTAAAAAGGAAAAAATAAATTTTTGTTTGTATGATTATTTTACGTAATTTAAAAATTTAAATTAAATCAAATCTGCCTCATCCATTCCCACGTTATTTAAATGGAGGAATGAGTAGTATTAGAAATTTTAGTGTTGAGAAAGGTGAAAGCCATACTGAAATCGCATGATTGTTGGGAATGTGTCGTTCAACAGTCCTAGGCGTGCTGTTGTGATTCCTAAAATGGAAAAACTTTTAAAACTTTGGGTAGATGATCAGTGTCAGAAACACATTCCTATTAGTGAGACCATGATTAGAGCAAAGGCTAAGGATCTCTATGATGATTTGAAGGAAAGGATGGATGAAATTTCTGTTGATGAGCCTCCATTTAGTGCAAGTCATGGCTGGTTGGACAGATTTAAGAGAAGGGCAGGTTTGCATAACCTTAAATTAACTGGCGAGGCTGCAAGTTATTTTGTGTTTTTTAATAACTTTTATATTAATTTTGCTGCGATATATAGTTGTATGTATAGATAGATGTATGCAGGGTTGTGCTGCAGACAGCCCGGTCTGACTCGCGCGAGTCATTTGTTACAAACGACTCGCGCGAGCCGGACCGGGTTGTCTGAAGCCTTTGCTCTAATCATGGTCTCACTAATAGGAATGTATTTCTGACACTGATCATCTACCCAAAGTTTAAAAGTTTTTCCATTTTAGGAATCACAACACTGTGCCTAGGACTCTTTATTGTTGTTATCAAATTATGTGAATTTATCACGTTCCAAAATTTTCTCCTTGTTTCACATAAGTGCTAATAGTTGAATGACACATTCCCAGTGATCGTGCGATTTCAGTATGGCTTTCACCTTTCTCAACATGCTTTAAAATTTCTAATTTCAATTCATAACTATGAGTCTTATGCACTCTTTTATTTGATTCACTTACATTATCACTATTACATTTCCTTTTAGATATCATATCAAGTGATAAATTTATAAATAAATCAATAAAATAAATAAATTTAAAAAAATTAACAGAAAAAAGAGTGAAATCAGCACAAATTCAAACAATTAGAGCAGATATAACTAGGTATGTCTACTAAAACTAAACCTCGTGTGGCTGGTCGGGACCAATTACTCCGCGAAAATTACTCCACGTAAAGTAGTTCCCAATTCGATCGGCTGCATCGAAATCTTGAATTTGTCGAATCTCGAACGGTCAAATCTCGGGAGTCATCTGTATATGGATGCGTCTTATACACAAGAAAATATGGTAATTTTTTTAAAAATATTAATTTCTTAAAACAATGCAAATCAGGGAGACATAAATCAACATGTTTCATTGTGAAGATTTATTTGAATTGTTGAAATGTTGTCTGTTAAACATGTCATCATAATATATAAATTTGTTGATTATTTTATGAACATTTGTTTTAAAATTTTTACCTCATATTTTGATGAAAAAATTTGTGAAAATATTTCATTTCTGACATATAAGAAACCTACCGTATATACCATGTATAACGCACCCTCATGTACAATGTGCACCCATACTTTTTGCAAAAAAATCCCATCTTTTTCTTATACCACATGTATAAAGTGCAGCCTTGATTTTTGTGGGGTATAAGAGCAAAATTATATCATCATGTTAAGTATTAACTAGAGTAGCATAAATAAATACGTTAAGCATTAAATTATCACCAGTTAACAATTTTAAAACCTGTTTCTGAAGAAAATAATATCTTTGTTAAATTCCACAATTTTTTATTGTGGAATTTAACAAAGTTACTATTTTCTTCTGAAATATGAGTATCAAGTACCACTAAGTTCAGCGGAATTCCTTGGGTTTTTTAAACTTTAAAATGCTTGGACTTGCCCATAAGTATTACATTCAGTAAGCTCCACATTACGTCTTAGAGAGACATCATCAATAATGAAAGCGATTGTGTTGATATGGCAGCAACTTCATACAGTAAGTTGGCCAAACTTATGCCATATAGAAAACCACAGCGCCACTGCTGCTAATCCTTTTAAATCAGGGAAAAAGGGATCTAGATTGAGTTTTGATTTATAGTGGATGTTAGTTCTCTCTTTCCTATATCATTCTAAAATTGTTTAATAGAAGGAATAATGCAAAAACGTAACAAACAAATCTGGAAACAGGAAACGTGACAGGTAAGATTAAGTTCATGCACGTCATTCTACGAGTTGTAAATGTCTAACATTGTTAATTGTACATACTAGAATCATTAACTAAATAAAATTATTTCAATTTGCTTATTCTATGTTTCTTTGTTTTTGATGCATGTTTTGTGGAAGTTTATCTTGCGATTTTGTAAAAATTACAGCAATCAGCTGATGCACTAGTGAAATGCAGAATACTTGGAGAGGATGGAATTATAACTGTATAGAAGTAATTAGATGTTCTATACCAGTGTTTCTCAACCTTTAGTAGACCAGGGAGCACCTAGAGGTATTCATTAACTTAGGAGGAGGACTAGAACAAATTTTTCAGGAAAACATTTGTTACCTACTAGCTGGAATGTCCATCATAGTACACTTGTCAGCACAAAAACGATCAAGGAAAAAATGAATGAATGAACTGATAATTTGGAATGAAATTAAAGATGATCTCACACATATTATATATTGCTTATTTAATTAAAAAATAATTCCATACAAAATGGTGAAGGATTAAAAACTTGCAGAGCACCTATCTCCTTTTCTTTTTGAGTACCTGTTTTTTCTTTCGCGAGGCCGAAATTTGCGTATCTGCGAATGATTGTTTAAGTATCGCTCACTCTTCATCATTTTTGGAGACTTCTCAGCTAATTTTTCCAAATGCCATGCAGCACCACTACAACTTTTTCTATGTCTCGTGGTAATAACTATAGTGCACATGCGCAATCCCTCTCTTTTTACTTTCTCCATACGTAGTAATGGGAAGGTATTGTATTCATGAAAAAATCGACTTCCAGATTTCAACGGAAATACATGTTTTGAGGTCCCTAGAACACGTTTAGACTATTTTCGGAATGATGTCTGTGTGTGTGTGTGTGTGTGTGTGTGCGTGTGCATGTGCATGTTAGTGTGGGCGCTCTAACTCAAAAAGTACATGCCATATCGTTACCAAACTTCATATATAACACTTGAACGTGAGCACAAAGAACTGATTAGTTTTTGGACAGTAACGGATAATCGGAAGTCGCAGTTTATTCGAAACCTGATTTGGTTTTTGCGATATTTCTTTGTTAAAACATCATTATTCTATATACAATTCTATAATAATGTTATAGAGAATGTAATTTCCTACAGTTTTAGTTTGAAACAATTTTCTATAGGAGTTATTGTTTAGGAGTTATTTATAAATAACCGGTTTTTCGGTTTCCGTTAAATATCTCCTTAAAAACATCGTTATTGGTAATCTTCATAAGGACCAAAGTTGTAGAGAATAATATTTCTTCCAAGTTTTGTTTGAAACTAATTTTCGTAGAACCATCCCTTTCGGATATATTTCGCTTTATCTTAATACCAGCCTACAGCGCCAACACCTTGTAGCGGTGAATTCTGTAAACATTCAAAATATACATAATTTATGGCAAGGACGTGTCTTCTTTTACTATACGAAATAATAATTTTGCCTTATAATGCTACTCATAATAATTTAAATATCTATACCCCAAATATGGAGAAAGTCATGTGTTGGCCACATCAGATTTTTTACTGCTGTGATCACGAAAAAAATCGACTTCAAGATTTCAACAGAAATACACGTTTTGAGGTCCCTAGAACACGTTTAGACTATTTTCGGAGTGATGTATTTGTGTATGTGTGGATGTATGCCATTGTGGGCGCTCTAACTCAAAAATTACTTGCCATATTAACACCAAATTACATATATAACACTTTGGTATGAGTACGAAGAGCTGATTAGTTTTTGGACAATAACTGTTTACTGGAAGTCGAGGTTTATTTGCAACCCGATTCAGTTTTGACGAAATACCTCCGTTAAAACATCATTATTGTGTATACAATTCTATACAAAGATTATAGAGAATGTAATTTCCTACAACTTTCAGTTGAAACAATTTTCCAAAGCTGCTATTGTTTAGGAATTATTTATAAATAATCGGTTTTTTCGGTTTCCGTGAAACATCTTAAAAACGTCGTTATTAGTAATCTTTGTAAGGACCAAAGTTGTAGAGAATAATATTTCTTCTAATATTTCTTATAACATGTTGTTATAATATTTCTTATAATGTCTACTTTCGCCGTATTTTCCTAGCTTGTTTTTGGTTTTGTATTTTATTGTTAACAAGAAGTGGAATTGCTAATACAATATATCATTTGCACTTTCCAAAAAACCTGTAATTAGCTAATAGCAAGTTCTGAAGAAAGAAATGTTTTTCTGTTTAACTAACCAAATGTCTCACCATCCGGCACATTTCGATGATTGCATGGTAGCAACAATTAAATGGATATTCTAGCAATCGCTAAGATTCGAATGATCCCAAAGAAACTCCAGCGATCGAGAGAGAAGATGATGACGAGTAGAGACTCCTTGAGCTCGCAAAGAGGCCTTCACAGCGCTTGCTTTACACGAATAACGTTATGACATGTATTGATGTAGATGACAGTGTAGTCAAAGAATGGTGAAATTATTCGATTTCATATCATATTTGAAAATACAATACGGCCTCAAAGCAAAGGAAGATTAATAAATATGTCAAAAAACAGTGATATGAATTAAAACATTAATGGCTCATGTTTTATGTTAAAATCGCCATTCATTTTCGTGCGATACATTGTTTTTACGTTTTTAATACCTTTCCATCATATGAGGTATGTGTAACATGAGGGATCCTCTACGCATCGTGTGTCGAATTTTGTCATTTGCTCAACCTACATCAACCAAGCGACGACAACGGTATCCGAAACACGCAAGCGAAAGAGGGTTTCAAATTTGGCGCCTATAAGAGCTAGCTGCCAAGGGAGCATGTTATACCTGCTAATGTGACCAGAGAAGAGGTTAAATAATGCAATGAATGATTTGTAGGTTGATATAAAGGAATTATAAAATGATGAAAACATGGTTCAACTAATTTCGCTGCTACATTGTAGATTGAGAAGTATCTAGAAGAAGATTAAATGGAATATTCAGAGATGTATTAGGTTAATTTACGCGGTCGCTTTAGCCATATCGATGGGTTAAGATAGCCTGAGGATATTACGGTAACAATAGAATGAGAAAATTTCTTTTGATATCCCAGTACGTACGAAGAAGTACGTGATGTATGCGTGAGTGAGTGAATGAGCGAAAACGACTGCCTGTAAATTCGTGAGAGAAAACAGTGTGTTGGGTGAATGAGATGATGTTTGTGTGGTGTGTGTGTGAGGTTGTGTGTGTGTGAGGGTGTGCGTGTGTGTCTGCCACCAAAAACGCATCAAAAATCAGCTGGAATATATGCCACCCAACTTGCACACAAACCCCTAATTATTAGGTCCTAATATATATATGACCATCAATCACTTGATTGCCCCTTCGATATAGACCACCCAACTCACGAAATTACCCCCTGATTTATGCCACCCAATTTGCATTGACTGCCGCTATAACATATTCCTCCCTAGATGTATCAAACTCCCCATGATCTTCTGCCAAGCAATATATACTCTACTGCACCAAACATACACCGAATGCCCCTATGCCCATATAGCTCAGAAATTCTATAGATATTTTCCGCGATCTGTTGGTTGGTTTGTTTGTCGGATGTAATGCTAAACCTGCTCGCTAGAAAAAATGCGAATAATGATATTTTTATTTTGACATGACCTCGGCAGGATTCAAACCTGCGACCATAACATTGCTAACCACCCCCTCTATCGATAACTCGAGAGAAAATAGAGATAGAAACTCTAAATTTGGCATGAAGGCTCGATTCACATATGATAAAGTGGTGACGAAAAAATCCCGAAAAAAATGCTGGATTCGATTCCAATGGAAGGCATTTACATCTCCCATTAAAATAACACAATAAAATCGACTGTATGCTTTCATTATTTTTACTTTCTCCATATACGTAATATAGAGAAAGTATTATTTTCATGAAAAAAATCGACTATGGGATTTCAACGGAAATACACGTTTTGAGGTCCCTAGAACAAGTTTAGACTATTTTCGGAATGATGTGTTTGTATGTGATTGTGTGGGCTCTAACTCTATAAGTACTTGCCATATCGTTACCAAATTTCAAATATAACACTTTGGTATGAGCATGAGGAGCTGAGTAGTTCTTAGACAATACCGGTTAACCGAAAGTTTAGGTATATTGGAAACCCGATTCGGTTCCTGCGAAATATCTCCGTAAAAACATCATTATTTTATATATAAATATATATATATATATATATATATACATACACAAAGGTTATAGAGAATGAAATTTTCTACAACTTTCATTTGAAACAATTTTTCATAGCAGTTATTGTTTAGGAATTATTTATAAATAATCAGTTTTTTCGGTTTCCGTCAAATATATTGTTAAAAACATCGTTATTGGTAATCTTCGTGAGGACCAAAGTTGTAGAGAATAAATTTTCTTCCAAGTTTTGTTTGAAACAAATTTTCGTAGAACCATCCATTTCGGAGATATTTTGCTTTTTCTTAATTTGCAGTATACAGCGCCACCACCATGTAGCGGTGGATTATGTAAACATTAAAAATTTACGTAATTTACAGCAATAAGGACGACTGTATTCTTTTACGATACGAAATAATAATTTTGCCTTATAATGCTATTCGTAATAATTTAAATATATATACCCCAAATATGGAGAAAGTCATGTGTTGGCCACATCAGATTTTTTCATTAAAGCATTTTGCTATTTTCATAGTTTTTTTGTAATATTGACTAATCATGTCCCCAAAGAGGGTGATGATTGAAATGAAAGAAAAGTTGGAAAAAAGGGCAAAAAAAGTGATTGGAGAAGAAAATTGAAGTTTTAGATTGGCTTGTGGATAATGAATCTACTTCATTAGTTGGTAAATTACTTGGTGTGAACGAGTCCACAATAAGATCAATTAAGAAAAGTGAGGATGCGATTAGAGCTAGTGTTGCAATTGGTACTTCAATGAGTACAAAAGTGTCTTTTGTACCTAGGAATCCGTATGTAGAGAAGACAGAGAAAGCTTTAAACCTGTGGATCAAGAACCAAACTCGCAAGAAAGTCCCGCCGAGTTCACTTGTCATTCGCGAGAAAGCCAAACAACTGCACAATATTTATGTCTCAAATTGTTTCGCGGTCTGCTATCAGGATATCATCATCGAAGCATGTCTTTAATAAAATGTGCCATTTATTCAGAATGCCACAGTACGTATTGTATTATTATATTTTGAAGGGCATAAATGCAAGTTACATGCTGGAATAGGGACTCTTAAGAACGAAACCCTATTTTTTCCATATACCTACCCAATTACTTACCATTCACGAATTTGCCATTTGCGAGGGTTTTCAGGAACCTAACCATCGCGAATGGCGAGGGACTACTGTATACAAAATCTTTCAAGCATTCATATGCATAATAGATGTTGCAGTGGACTGCACAGTAACAGGTTATGGGCTGGTAGTTTCATATCACCTAGATAGCTCTTTTTATTGCCTATATAAAAAGCTCAGGATATTGATAAGGTAATTACTCCCAGTAATATTGTTGTGCCTCATCAATAAGTAAGACATGAAAACAAGATGCATTATTTTTAGTATTCATTGTATATTGTAAGCAAATAAAGTTCTGCTTATGTAGTAATCGTTCTTTAATTCTCAAAAGAGTCATTTTCATAGTACAGTAAAATCTCGATACAACGCATCTCTACAGAACATGAATTTTTATACTTTATACTGAAAGTACGGTATACTGAAATACCCATAAGGAGTACAGTATTTTCTCTGGAAGTATCTCGGTAGGGGTTAGGCATTCTCGCAAGTCCGGCTGAAACCGAAATGAGAGTCTAACAAGAGAGATAATTCCTAGAACTTAAGATTTTATCTCAATGCTATTGTGAAAATACGATAGGGATAACTGATGATCGGTTATAAATTTTTTCAGTTCGGAAAATTCTCCTTTTGTGATTTTAGTGGAGTTCCGTAGATCTTTTCGTAGTAAAGACTAAAGATGCCTTCAAAGTTGGTGTGAATGACTTGAATGTGCAAGAATTGGTTATAGTTGAGTCATTTACGGATGAAATCATACGTTAAAATCACAATCTTTTTTTGGGACCTCTGAATTTAATACGTAATATTGAAAAGTACGTTAAGTTGAAGTACGTTATTTTGAAATATTTATACAGGAAAATTGACGGGATTTAAAGAAAGTACGTTAATTTGAAACATATGTAATTGTGAAGTACGTTGTAACGAGATTTCACTGTACCATAAATTATCATTCATTACATGACCTGTAGAAATGGTTTATTCATCAATTTCAATGAAATTTCATAGTGTGCATTACCTCTAAGCAGTACTTTATTTTATAGAGCAAGTTCATTTTATGCTTATAAATGAAAACCATTACATGTCAAATCTGTTGAAGTCATCTGACTCAGTCTAACAACTTGAAAAATTGCTGATGCCATTGATTCATGAATCTGGTCAAATGACTTGTTTGCACTTATGTTGGATGAAGTGTTAGTACTCTGTGAATAATTTCCTTGTACCTTGAATCCATTCATGATACAATCATGAGAGATTTCAGCTCACCTTTCAACTCCATATGTAAACCTCAGCTTGTTGCATCCTACCTGACTTCCCTGAAGTTTTCTTAATTTTGATTAAAATGATTTGTTCACTGAAACTGCCAGAGGTTGAGGGTTATTCATGTCTTCATGAATATTTCCTACCTTGAACGGTTAACCTGTCTTTTTCCTGTCGTAAGTGAATTGTGCCGTACATTAGTGCTCATTATACATGAGGTTTAACATACTCATAGAACATAGGCTTATCAATTCTCTGTATTAATTTGTAATATTCATGGGAACTTCAATTAGTAATTAGGTTTTGTATGAATAACATCTTTGAGATAAATTTCTTATCAAAAGTAATATAACTCAATGAAACTGGTATCTCATTACTAAAATATTATTGAATATGTATCTTGCTTTCTATTAAGATTTAATTGAAAAAGTTATAATAAGATCTCTTTCCCTTTCCAGTATATTTATTCCTATTTGTATATGAATGTAAAAAGGACCATGTTCCAAAAATGCATGAAATTTGTAAGAGAAGTTGGATCTTTAAATATTGCCCATGTAAAGAAGATATCGTGTGAGGTATGTATTTTGGCTTCCATGGTAGAATTTGGCCTTTTTAAGAATTTGGTGAATCAGTTTCATCTGGATTTTATAGTGGCTTATGTAGAAATTTCAGTGGATATTGTACAAAAGCATTCATGAGTAGAACTCTTACCTATTCATTAAAAAATCATAATAAAAACTACCAAGTAGTACCTATGAGTAAATAGCAGTCATTTCTTTTAGAAAAATTTTAATTTTCATGAATTAAACTGATGTTCTCATGAATAAAAATACTAATTTCCCTCATTAATGGATTCTTTTGCTCAGGCAATCCAAAATCAATTTATATTGTACCTTCATGTGCATAAAGAAAAAGCAACGAGTGGTCTACATGATTTGGTGGCAGAATTTGGGAAACCCAAGAAAAAGAATGTAGTTACTAGAGAGGATGTAGTAAGTATTTGCTCCTAATGGCCAGCATTTGTTTTATTCCCCTATAAGTATTATTTAACCCTTTGGGTAATAGCGAACTGATGCATCAGCTCATTTTGGCATCCTATTTATTTAGCCACAACTTGTGTTTTTACCAGAAGTTCCATTTAGGAGATTCTAATGATTAATGCTGACAACTACAGGGTGATCATTTTATCAGGAAACGCACTAGCGTTATCAGGAATGTGTTTCTGACACTGATAATCTACCCAAAGTTTAAAAGTTTTTCCATTTTAGGAATCACAACACTGCGCCTAGGACTGTTTATTGTTGTTATCAAATTATGTGAATTTATCACGTTCTAAAATTTTCTCTTTGTTTCACATAAGTGCTAATAGTTGAACGACACATTCCCAGTGATCGTGCGATTTCAGTATGGCTTTCACCTTTCTCAACATGCTTTAAAATTTCTAATTTCAATTCATAACTATGAGTCTTATGCACTCTTTTATTTGATTCACTTACATTATCACTATTACATTTCCTTTTAGATATCATATCAAGTGATACATTTATAAATAAATTTAAATAAAAGATTAACAGAAAAAAGAATGAAATCAGAACAAATTCAAACAATTAGAGCAGAAATAACTATGTCTACACTGAAACTAAACCTCGCGTGGTTGGTCGTGATGAAAATTAATTCGCATAAACTAGTTCCAAATTCGATGGATCGAATAAGCAGGTTTCAACGGGTCGAAATTTGGAATTTGTCGAATCTCGAACAGTCGAATCTTGGGAGTCGCCTGTATTTTTTTATTGTATTCATCCAGTGTGATGCCTTTTTTGTTCTTAGTGTACATGTGATCTTTAAGACTCATTTCCATTGTACCAGAACATAGCAGGATATTGAACTGGAACCAAACTGAAAACCCAAACTGAAAAGATGGGTGTGATGGACAGAAAAATTGAATACATAAGAAATTTTTTTAGGAAAAAAGCACTAAAAGTAAACTGTTAGTGAACCCATGCATTTTAAATTAGTTGCAAGACAAGGGAAAGGTATACTTCAAATGAAAAAACAAAACCGCATAAAAATTTGAAACATGTATACATACATTAGCATAGGGCAGTGTGGGTATAAATAAATCATAGAGTCACTTTGAAGAAGTACCATATTCAAGTTTACATACTATTTTAAATTCATCTTTAATTGTCAACACCACACACTCATGCTTCTTGCATTATCACAGTTATGAAATACAATAAATTGCTAACAGCACAACCACTATGTTAAGTTCTGATTATGCACTAAAATTGCTTCACGGAGAAATTTTAAATGAGGAACCACCCTGGTGCAACACATGCGATCTTTGTTTGCCAACCTGTGTGATGTAGATCAGAAAATTGATGATCAATTTTTGCTATTTCAACATTTCCCAAGAGTGGTGAATCTTTCGACGAATGTTTTTTTCTTATATGATGAATTTTTAAATTTTCAAATTCAGATAGACTGCAGATATGATTGTATTTTGCTTGTAAATTTTATCTGAATGCTAAATACAAACAGCTTTCTCCTACTTGAACACCCCTAGCAGCCAAATTTATGACAATTTTATTTGAATTTATAGTTATTTATTAAGCATGTAAATTATATAAATTGATTCTTTTATCTTCCAGCATGGTCACTTGGGTGTTTAACACCCAGAGCATTTTAAAATGGCAATATTTATTATCTGGTCAACACTTTTAGATCCAAATCTATAGTAGCTGCATTTTTAAGCATTTCGAGAATTTTGGGAGGAATATTAGCATGATTTTATTTTTTCATTGGCTAAAAATATCTTTTTTGGAGCTCTGGGTGTCTTACACACACCGACCATACTGACGTGACAAAGTTTCACCCTCTATTAGGCACGCTCTAAGACACTCCTCCAAGAGTTCAGATGCAATAAATATGTCACCACATGTTATAACTTCAGTCGAGAGATAAGGGAGATCGTTGCAGCGCATTCTCTTCTTTTTCATTGAAATCCAAACAGTAAATTCAATACAAAATATGTACCAGTTTTTGAGATTTTCCAGATGGCAATGTATAAAGGGCAAAATGTGTACACATTTTTGAGATCTTTACCTGATGACTTAGGTCCAAACAATAAAGCCATCTTTCAAAGTAGTGTGATATGAATACCAGTGTATCTGTTTTTAATTTTTTCCATCCAAAATTTCTGCTCTAGAATACACTTCCCTAAATTTTTCTTTGAATCTTTCTCATTTGCTGAGTTGAGTACGAGTTAGCGTGTTCTTCTTGTGTAGTCTCTTTTCTTCAAAGTGTTTTACTATGTAGAAGTCACTGGATTTGGGAAGTGCGTGTTTTCTGCATTAAACGAAACTTCATCTTGTGAATACCGAAGCTAAATATGAGCATTCTCTTATTCATAACACTTGTGGATTTTGCACTTTGATGTAAATGCATAAAGATGCCTTTATTTTCCACAATTTACAGTTATAACAATTCTTCCATTATTCCATTATTGAGACTCTAATATAAATAATTATTTTAGTCTGCAGTATGGCATATGAAAGAGATCAAGAAAGAATATTGCAATTGCTAGAAGTTACGGAAGAAGAGGAAGACATCTTTGGTGATATTTCCGATGAGGATGATACAGATAATGTGCAAGAAAGTGACCACAATATGAGCACTGAACAGGATATGTCTGAGAGGATGATGAGTTAGATGAAGAAGATACTGAACTGTTTTATGGAAAGCATAAGGAAACAGTGTGGCAAAGAAAACCCTTTTGCAAAAATGTTCGAATAGGCTTCGAAAACATTTTCTGAATGACTTCCTCATTGACTGAGTATTCAAAAAATGTAAAAAGTCCTTTAGAAAGTTGGGAGTTATTTTTTACTTTTATTGATGAAATTGTAGAGTGTACAAATTGTTATATTGATAACATAGACTGTAGATATAAAAATAAGTGCAACGTCAGGTGAACAAACAACGCTGAAATACGAGCTTTATTTGGAGTTTTGTATTTAGCAGGTCTTCATAAATCCTCTCATACAAACGTAAGAGACTTGTGGGCAACAGATGGCACTGGAATTGAACTTGGATATGCAATAATGAGTTATGACAGATTCTCATTTCTAATGCGTGCTATTCGATTTGATAACATTTTTGATTGCGAACAAAGACAAAAATTTGATAAACTAGCTGCAATAAGGAGTATTGACACTCAATTCAGTAATAATATTCAGAAAGCCTATAACGTTGGAATGTGCTGCACTATAGATGAAAATGTAATTTTAGGCAGTACATTCCAAGCAAGCCAAGTAAATACGGAATCAAAATCTTTGCAGTGGTAGATTCACGAACATTTTACACTTTGAAAATGGAGGTATACTGTGGAAATCAACTTGATGTGCCTATTGAAACAGATTTCAAACCATCTGCTGTTGTGAAGCATTTAGCAAACCCATTGCTAGGTTCTGGCTGTAATATTACGTTGGATAATTGGTATACTAGCTATCCCCTGGCAGAAGAGCTATTAGCTAGAAAGACAACTATGGTAGGGATGATTAGAAAAAATAAACGAGAAATTCCACCATCGTTTTCAAATCCTAAAGGGAGGGATATAAAATCAACATTATTTGGTTTTCAAAAAAAAGTTTTGATTGTCTTATGTGCCGAAAAGAAATAAATGCATTCTGTTGCTATCTACACTTCATCACGATGACAACATACTGGAAGGGAATGACATGTTGCCAGAAATAATATCCTTTTATAACTCCACTAAAGGGGCAGTAGATACCACCGACCATTCATGTGCAAATTACAGCATAGCAAGAAACTTCAGATGGCCTCTTGTAGTGTTTTATTCGTTTATGAATGTTGCTGGCATAAATGCACAAATTGTTTTGCTTTTCACTGAAAATCCACCGAAGAAGTATAAATCCAGGAAGCTTTTTTTGCTCTCTTGTAACCACAGATTAATATTCGAGCTAAACTACTGAATCTTTCCTCTCATCTTTCATACACATGTCGTAAATACGCAACTTCAAACTCTGAGGAAGGAAGCACAAGTGATGAGTTATTTCCACCACCAAAAACAAGAAAAATGTCTGAAAAATATTTCCAGTGCAAAATATGCAAAGGAAAGGATTGAAAAACTAAATCAATATGCTCATTCTGTGATATTCACGTCTGTCAGGAGCATTCAAATATTTATTGTGATAACTGCCAGAAAAAATAATTGTGCGAATGGAGATTTCAGACACTTCAGATGATTGAAATGTATATATAAAATATTTTTGTATAGGTAATCTCCGATTTACGTCTTTCCGATTTACGTTGTTTCGATATAACATCATTTACAAATAGGGGACAGTTTCTCCGTTCTACATCGTTCGTCGTTTCTATGTCCGATATAACGTCGAGCGAACCGCTGCAGTGTATCGAATGCTTCTCCTTTCAATTGCTAGGCAGATGGAGATTTCAAGTTAATCATTTAATTAGTTAATCCCTTTATAACATACTAGCAGAAATACCCGGCGTTGCCCAGGGAAATTTTGTTCAAATCTGTTTGGAATTCTAGATGATGCATGGTATTTAAGAATCCACTCGGCCGCCGTTTTGAATAAAACGGGAAGAGAGAAACAAAAACCATGTATGAATTATTTCTGGGAGCCCTCCACAATCGTACCAAATTTGATTAAAATCAATAGTAGGACTTGGGAAAATACCTGTAGTTTAATCAGTCCCTACGGTCCAATTGCAGATAAGGAAGTATTTAGTCTTTTCCCACCTTTCTCACTGTGTATAAGATGTAGAGTTACCTGTTCTTTGAGAACAGGAAGTTTATGAGAACAGTTATTTTATTGAACAGTTTAGGCATCAGAACAGTTCGAAAAGAAGTTCCATTCTTTCTGACATACAAAGTTATTTTGCTTTTTGTACAATTAATATAAAACATTTGGAATTAAAAAGTAGCTTACCGCCTTCCTATTTGTGAAGAAAGTATCTGTTGGAAGTTTGATTACTCTAGCTTTAATGGTGTGGAAATGTATAGATGCACAAATAAACAAACAAACAAACTTTCATAAATATATAAGAGATAAATATATGGGAAAAACATGTCCGATTTACGTCGTTTCGATATACGTCGCCGGTTCTAGGAACACATCCCCGACGTAAATCGAAGGTTACCTGTATATAGTTTAATAAAATACTCAAAAATACTTTCGTGTGTTAATATATATATATATATATACTACGGAAGAGGAAAGGTAAATGAGGATATTTAGGACAACTAGGTGTTGAAGGAAACCCAGTGAACACTTACCGGAAGGAGAGTCGCTGGGGTGTTGGAGAGACACATTTGTAGAGGTTAGAGCTTTTGGGATGATCCCTTCGTCAGCACAAGAGAGACACAACACCTAGTTGTCCAAAATACACACACACACGTGTGTGTGTATATATATATAAATTGGTTATTAAGTAAAATGTAGTTAATACTAGCAGTTACGCTCATTAAAAACAAAGAATAAACGTACTGGGTGTCGGACACCCTGCGACCTGAATCTTGTTTGTAAAAAAAAGGCGACCGTGCTGGAGGGTTAAATATTAAAAATTAAATGTCTGCTAAATTAATTCTAAACACTGGTACAGCTGATTCTATGTAACGATCGTTTGCACTGGAGGATTAACAGTAGTCAACTACTATTTTACATCAATTCAATTCAAGGTTTAAATTTTTATAATCAGTGTATAAGTTGATCCTAATATTTCCCAAGATTTTTTTTCACTTTAAAGGTCATCTTATGCACCAATATATAGGAGTGAACTGGTCAATAGGTCCACTGGGCAAAAGCCAATATACATGATAAATATAGACAAAAAGACGACTCTTTTGAGAAGTTGAACAATATTTACAATTTTTAAAAGATGTTTTACAAAATAAATTTATACAAATCAATTTCATAATAAAATAACTAGTGAACAAATTAGTTTTTAACAAATGCAAATCCACACAACACTTAAAAAATAATTTAAGAAATAGCTTAAAAAATAAATTTTAGTCATATTATTGTATTTGATAGTAAAAAATTGCTAGGATTTTTAGGAATACCCCATTATTTTAGGTCTCACATTCAAAGGGTTAAATGTTTACCTTATAAAATATAGCTATTAAAAAGATAAAATTTTCCAGCTTGAAATAATGGAAAAAATTTTCATGTATTTTGGGCTAATAAATCTTACGGTTATCAATTTTCAGGCTGAATATCTCCAGCCAAAGATTTTTGGTATACTGTTATTTATGGATTCTTTCATCACTACATCCATAACTTGTATTGGCAATAAGGAGAAAGCATTGGGCTGTCTACCATCGCTAATTACACTTTTGGGACCTAAGGAAGTTACTCCAATAAAGTTTAAAATCTTGGTAACTCTAAAAACAGCTCTTCGTATTAGCGGTGGAAATGTTCTATCGCTTGCATGTTCTGCTTGGTATTCTTTTGTTTGCAAGTAAGTGTTGTAATGCTTCAAATACAATGTATATTCAGAAGTGTTCTTTTGCATAGATTTTATTATGAGCAACTCTTTCAGTGTGGAGACGGAGTCACTTGGAGCGCTGTTATCACAAGTTTTCATTTCATTATTACCTGTAATTGACTTGTATCCGACAAGAGTTGGTGCTATTTTCCGTTACCTTGTGATAACAAAGGGAGGAGATTTGAAGGAACACATTCGTGATTTATATTTTGTGCCCAATCACAAAGAAATAGAAGATGTCTACATGGCAATTCAGGGAGTAATTGCTGAACTCTGGTTAGTATACACACACACAAATGCATGCACGCACACACACGCATACACACACGCAAGCACCCGCACACACACACACACACCTGGCCCTCTTCTGAAAAAGTATTGTGTAATGTGAATCAGTAGTATGTAAAGTAAAACGGTTTGTGTTTTATATCCCTAAGGCAATGGTTTCCAAACTGTGAGATGGGTCCCTCTGGGGGGAGGTACTGCTGGGTAGGTTGGAAGGGGGAGAGGTGCAAAAGATTTTATATCTATTTACTATCTGTTGAACCATCCTAATATTGGGACTTAAAATATGTGGCTATCAAATTCTAGTCCTCAAGTGACTTGGACATATTATTTGCATTTGTTTTTCTTAAGATGGTAGTATTAATTGCTTTTGTATGTCCAGCAGATATTGTTATTATTATATATGGTACTGTGATAGAACATGGTATTGAAGGGTGAATGTGAAGATACTTTTCTTGGCATGGGGGTTGTGACTTTGTAATGTTTGAAAATCACTGATTTTAAGGGACCCTCCCTCAGTCACAATAATCCCAAACCTCTTTCTGATGCACATATTTGTTCAAAAAGAGTGTTGTTACTAGTTTTCTAATCTTATAAACAAAGTACCATGGGTCTCTGACTTCTCTCTACCTTGCTTTGCAATTGGGAATCCCACATCCTAACCAAACTGCGTGAATGCAAACCATAATTGTTGTATGAATTTTTATATTAAAAAACAAACTTCTACCAAATCTGTACTGTAAGAACCTGTGTTGTAGAAGGGCCAGGTTTGTGTACATTTATTGTATATTGTTAATAAATAAAGCAGATTTTGGCAAACTAATCAAAAGTAAGAAGTTTTTATACTTGTAAAATTCACCTTTCAGGCCGAAAAGTTTTAGAGACAGTATTGCCTTGATGCTGAAATATATTACACATGAACATGTTGAGGTGAAGATCAATGGCTTAAAGAAATGTAGGGACTATCTCCAGGGACATCAGACTGAACTGCAAGAATTTATATTGAATTTTGGAACCGAAGATTCAATTTTATCAGAAGTAAGTCTGCTCCCTTATGCATATATGAATTGATAAAAAATAATTTCACGTTTTGTAGTAGTGATGGAATGAGTTTCATTGAAATGATATTAAATTGATGTGCTTGTGTATATGTAGTCCTAGTATTACATTTTTTCTCTACATTTCTGTATGCATTGTTATATATTTTTGATTTCTTCATTAATAAAATGGGATTGTTGATCACTCTGTAATATTCTTAATTATTCTGTTGTTAACCGTGTAGCTGATTGATGCTCTGATTATTGGGTGTCGTGCTAGAGATTACCGAATAAGAACTGCCTGTGGAGCATGCTTTGGAGAGATGGGTGCCATTGATTCAGCTCGTTTGAAAAGAACTAGCAATACAAAAGGTATTTTCATTGGCAACATTTTACTCTGTCAAGATGTTTGTTTGTATTGAAATCACTTTCATACTCTAAATATTTCATTGCTTTCTATTTTTCAGACAAGGAAGAATTTATATTTGACATTTGTGCTGAGGAGTTTGCCATAACTGCCTTGTCAATGTTTGCAACAGCCTTCTTGTCAGCTGGTGACACGACAGAAATGGACCGCTTTGCTTTAGCTATCCAGGCATGTATAATTTTCAATTGTTCATTACAATATTATGTCAAACCTTGTTAATTGGAAGTTGGAGGGATAAAAAAACCAATGACTTCCAATTATGCTGCTTCAAACTATTCGAACTCTCAAGATGTCAACCTTGCATATATATTCAAAGTAAAAGCATAATGAAGAATTGCTATAACTTACCTCTTCAAGCTGTCAAAAATATATTGATCGTGCTTATGATTTATCACTTGGTCTGTAAGTGCATTGTTATTTATTGATTATAGACACTTCAGATTCTGTAATACTATATACAGTAAAAGCTCGTTTTAACGGCACCCATTCTAGCGGAAAACTCGCTCTAACGGCATCTTCGGTGAACTTACATTTTCCAATTGTCTAATAGATGTCGCCACAGGCATGACCGATCTCCATAATATTAACCACATATTGTGAGTAGTTCCTCTTCTGTTTCAAGGTGTCAACAGTCGTGACATACTGTGTAATAATTTTTTTGTTATTAACCTCATTTTATAAACATTTAAAGAAATCCTAAAGAACATGAGTAGTGGCAGCAGTAGTAGAAAACAAGAGAAGCGAATGGTGCTTACTTTACGACAGAAAATTGACATTTGCCAACATCTGGATAATGGGATAAATAGACATATATTAATGAACGAGTACAATATAAGCTCATCTACGATATATGGTATTAAAGCAAGAAAACGGCAACTTCTAAAAAAATTTGCTGGATCTGAGACAAATAAAAATATCCAAAAACATAAAAATTTAAGGAAGCCAAAGCTAGAACAATTGGATGCAATATTATATGAGTGGTTTAAAGTGAAACGTTCTGAGGGTTTTCCAATCACACATCAACTATTAATTGAAAAGGCAAAATACTTTTATCAGTGATGTATTTTTTCTGATGGTGGCTATCTCGTTTTAAATATTGTCACGGGATACGAAAACTGGATGTCTTGGGTGAACTTAAATCAGCTGATAGTGAGGCTGCACATTCATGAATATACGAATTGTGATATTTACTTTCAACAAAAAAAGCAAAATAATCTGTTAATTGTGAATAATAAATGATGGTTGTAGTAATAATATTATTTTCGATGGACCCTTTTGGTTCCCAGAATGAGCATTACAAAAATTAATAAAGTTACTAGGGCAGCTCCGGATCTCTGATCCTCAATGCGATTTAAATAAACTGAAGGTTTAGTGAATAATTTTTATTGAATACTTAATGAAATAAATGAAATGCAAATAATCTAAATAGTTCAGCCCTAGGTTAGATCATCTTTGTCATTTGACGTGTTTCCCTATTTCTTTGTCTTTCTTGTACTCTCCATCCTCATCTTCACGGGAAATCCTATGAGCTTCTACATCTCTCTCTCTCTTTCCTACAATACTCTTCCTTTGATCTCTGACTCCTCTTCCTTTCTCTGGCAGCTGTAGCTGGGCTAATAGCTCTCCTTTTCACTGGTCTACCCCTTGGCATTTTTAAATTTTCTGCGATTTTACAGCAATATATTAGAGCAATTACGTGATCACAATGTCACAGAGTTACTCAATGCTAGTTTAATATCGCGGTATATTCAAAGGGGAAAAATTTTTAAATCTACCTTACCTTAGTTCCAATGATTATCGTTGCACCCTTATAGACGAACTCACAAACAGTTGCTTTCCTTCAAGTGCTAACTTCTTACAGGACCTACTATAAAGGCGACGTCAATGCAACCGTTTATTTAGATTATCAATGAAGAGAAGATAACCATATATGTAATGCGTTTACAAAATAACGTGCGTCCCTTTTCTCATCTAATTTTTAATGTATGCGTGAGCCTATTTGCGTTAACTAGGATTACAGATTTGTAATATGATGCTTCTACTTAAAAAAAAGTAAGATTCCAGCATTCAAACGATGAAATGAAATTCAATTGCTTCGACTAAATCATTAGAAACGCTTCCCATACGCAGCAATACACAGTCAACAGAATAATTGTTCTTAAATATTTACTTTGCTATGCTTCATTAATTTCCATGCTCATACAACAGGTCGATGCGAATAACACTTTTAATTGGCATTAGATGAATCGGAGGCAACGATGAGAGTATCCTCGACAACACCCGGAATGAGTACGAAAAGTCCGCAAAATTTCGAAAAAGAATGCGTATTTCTGAAAACGTCAACTGTGTAACATGTAAACATCACAAGAATAAAATAGTATAGAGTTTTAGCCGACAAATAATGCCAAAACGAAGAAAATCAGTCCATATTCACGTATTTTGGTGAATGAAGGAAAAAAATCTTGCACTCTGAAAAATCGAAAACGTGTGGGAAAATATAATTGACTCCTGGATTCGAACTGGGTCACTATAGCAAACGAAAATATTTTTCCAGGGACCTCATAGCCAGTAGAAACAAAACGCCGTTTACTGCATATCCTTACGATGAACGGTTCTCGAGAAATACGCTGATATAAATTATACACAAATGTCGACAGACGTCAACATAAAATTAATATATAGTGAGATAGATTTATCACACCGTAATAATTACAGCAAAAAATAGTAAATTAGATAACGAAGAACAAAATATTGAATATCTTATATATAAGAAGAACGTTAAAAGATATCAAATATGGTCTCAAAGTAATTGGAATATGATTTTGCGGCACCATTCGTTATAGCGGCACATTCATTTTAGCGGCACGCCTTTGGTCCCCTGGGTGCCGTTAGAATGGGATTTTACTGTACAGTAGGACCGCGAAATTCGCGGCTTCCAAATTCGCTTGATTCGCAGTTTCGCGGTTTTTTTCAACTACTGCCGCCATCTTTGAAGTGATGAGAAAAAACACTAAACAAATGAATTTGCCCATCCGCAAGGTTTTTTATCACGCTGTGGCTGTGTATGCTCGGCGTAGGGTTCGTTTTGTAGCTCTCACCAAATTTAATGCATTTTTTTTGTCGTTTACATGATTCAATAAATATTTTTTCGGTATATTTGCTAATCATGGTTTATGCAAACTTATCTCTTTAAACCTACTGTATGGCTACGGCAGATTTAAATGCCAGACTAGCAGCCCGCTGCAGCTATGCTTGCAAGTAATCTAAATAGTTCGGCCCTACATTAGATCATATCAAGGTATATTCAAAGGGGAAAAATTTTTAATTCTACCTTACCTTAGTTCCAGTGATTATCGTTATAGATGAACTCACAAACAGTTGCTTTCCTTCAATTTTCTATCAACGACTGCTTTTAATTTCTTACAGGACCTACTATAAAGGCGACGTCAATGCAAGCATTTATTTAGATTATCAGTGAAGAGAAGATAACAATAACGCTTTTCTTTCATCTATTTGAAGGTTTAATTGGCCTTAAATGAATCGGAGGCAAGAATGAGAATCTACTTGGCAATGCCCGGAATGAGTACGAAAAATCTGAAAAATTTCGAAAAAGAATACGTATTTCTGAAAAATTCGACCGTATAACGTGTAAACATCACAAGAGTAAGATGTTATAGAGCTTTAGCTGTCGAATAAAGCAAACAAGTTAGGAAAGTGTACAACGTATCACAAATGGGCGCGTTTCGTGCAATGGAGTATTAGAAAGCAATTATATACCTGTACGTAAGGGAAATAGCGTTTTAAAGATCTTTTCTTCATCATATATAATCCATTTTCTTCCTATTTAATAATATTACATGCACACGTAAGGAAATTAAACGTTTGTGTGGGAGATTGTTTATGTTAGCAACAATGAAGTAACCATGCAAGAAATTTTGTTCAACTCGATATAAGACATTCTTGTTTGATTTTCTCGATAATGGCTACTCCTACGATAAACATGTATAGGAAAGGAAATACTCTTCTTTACCAGTTCTACAACTTTTATCTGAAAAATATTTTGATATGAGCAATACTTTACGAGATATGACGAAAATTTAATTTTTTGTCACCAGTAAAGTGGTACCCCTGATTGGCGTACGTGATTCATTTTTGCGATTTTCTTATTATATTTGGTGGAAAGTCCTTAATATCAAATTTCATGAAAATCCGTTCTGTAGAAACCGAGAACGAACATGCGGACGGACGGACAGACGGACCGACCGACGATAATAGGCGCTCACGCTGTAAGCGAAACGCGCCTAAAAAAGAAGAAAATTAGTCCATATTTATGTATTTGAATGAATGAAGGAAAAAACCTTGCACTCTTGAAAAATCAAAAATTCCGTGTAAACTTATGGGAAAATATGTCCTGGATTCGAATCCGGGACACTTAAGCAAACAAAAATATTTTTCCAGGGACCTCATAGCCAGTAGAAACAAAACGCCGTATACCGCATATCTTTACGACGAATGGTTCTTGAGAAATACGTCGATATAATTATGCAAGGCTTCATACGCACGCAGCTTCACTTATGTGCATAATATATAGAATTGTATTGGTTCAAAACCACTTTTAGCCTGCCTTTTCAGCATTTATTGTTGTCAAAATAATGGAGAGCCGCGAACCTACCCCCCATTTTCTCATAAGGCCTTTGCTTCTATTTTCGCGGATTCCAAATTTGCTGTGTTGTCGGGAACGAAACCCCTGCGAATTTGGGGGTTCTACTGTATTCATTTGAATTTATTTTTCAAATAAAGAAAAAATCTTACCTTTAATTTATTGTAGAACTTCAGTACAAAAAATATCTACAAAAATTGAAAAATCATAACACCTTTATGAATATGACTGTCTCAGGATGACGTCATGGAAGTTTTTGATATTATCGATAATAAAGGACACTTAGCACTTATCTACAAGATATGGTTTTTACTCACAACTGTTATCACTATGATAGAGCATCATCTGGTGATAGGAGAGGGGGTGCGAAGGATCTATAAAGAACAAGGAGAAAAGAGGAGAGGAAGATAGCAACAGTAAGCAGAGACATAGTAAACACATTGGGACTGAGGGAAGGTGGTTAGTGGTGTATAGGATTCTATTGAATTGGTAGAGGGATGGGAAGGGCAGGAGAGGGAAAGGTAGTTGACTTAAAAAGCAGAATTGCCTAGAGTACTCAGAAGAGATTAACCCTTTGAATGTGGCAGAAAAATGTTAATCCCAACCCATGACTGAATTTTTTTCTCAATTTATTCTATTGCAATAAGTCCCTAAAATTATTTTGTGGAGTATTTTGAAGTTTATGGTTTCGCTTATGCAAACCGCCTCACCAAGTTCAGATTGACCTGAACCTTAACAGATGATGGGAATGCAAGAAAGAGACGTATAGAGATGGCTGGCGGCCTCCATTTATCCATTCAAAAGGTAGGGGACTAGCAAGTCCTCAGTCCCCCAGTAGCCCACTGAAGGATGTCAATTGACGTCCTCAGCATTCAGTGGGTAGGGAAAGCATATTCATTCGCAAAATAAAATTTAACTCTATAAGCGTTCTTTATTTCATGTCCCAAATTCCTATGGTGATTCTAAGTAGTTTTAATATGCTACATTCACCCCTGTGTTAACCCTTCAAGCCCACAGGACGTTTACTTAAATCCCATGTTTGAGGTCGTAAGAGGTTTTTAAAAATTTGCAAAAATGCGTGATTTCGATTCCTGAAAATTTTTTCATTTTTATTGGATTTGTATAAAAATTTTTAAATATTATAGTAGATCATCACATTTATAAACAATTTCCTTTACATTATCTTACATTAAGCGCAATCTTTACAGGAGAGAAGAGAAATACGAAATACGTAAATTGCCAACCAGTTAGCGTGCACCCGTGCTTTCATATATCATTCAGTATTACGAAAACTATAAACAGCATTGATATGCAGTCTTTTTTAAAATAATATTTCAGCTTTTATTAACATTTCATTCGCTGGAAGTACCTACCTAAACCAAATAGAAAAAAAGTTTCTCGTTGGTCAACTTTTTCATGTTTTGACTAAAAATTTGAAATAAATTTTATGTTTCATATATTTTTAAAAGACATTTCATAAAGCTTATGAAGTTTTGAGTTGTACAGTAGTCATTCATAGTCATTCTAGAATTTGCATGGTGAAATTTGTCCTATTTTGTTGAGTAGAAACAGAGCTATGATGTTGTATGTATCAGAATGTACGCGTAATAAGAAAATTAGAAGTTAAATGTTTTTTTAAAAGGCATTTCCTTTATCCCATTTACCATGAAATTTACAAGAAAATATAACTTCAATGAATCATATCTATTGAATTTTTTTAGTAGCATTCACTTCAGACTAACTTCTTGAGAGTGACAAGAGAATATTTCTCCTTCGAAAACCCGAGACTAAGGGCATGACGCAACGCTCGCTCTGAAACTTTCGCTTACTCGCATCTTCAGTGATTTATTTTTGTAAACAGACCTTGGACCCAAGAACTATAATGGTCTCAAGCGTCGGAAGAATTGCTTAAGCTAGCACATGGACCGAAGAGAGCTGAACAATAGTTTTCTTTGTTTGGCTGCCCTCATCTTATACCTCTCAACCTCTGACTCATAAGAAAAACCAAAGAAAAGAAAGTTTGTGGGCAGATGAGTAGTCTAGATCTTGTTTCACTTTGTATTAGCATTTGTATTGAGATACGGTTCCTCTCAGCATTGGATAGGAGGTTTTTAGAAGATGCGATTCCCCAATTCACGAAAAATCAATCACAAAATTTAATGCACATTAAGTGTAATAAAAAAGACAAAAAGATTGCAGAATGACAATAAATAGGTAAGCCAAAGGTTCCTCTTTTAAAATATATAAATGTTATCCATATTTAAGAAAATTTACTGTGTCAAAAAAATAAAGAAAGCTAGCGACCTCCGCAACGTACCCAGTACGACGCTGACAGGTTAAACAAATTGAGAAAATAGATGCTCCTGGACTCAAACCTGTGATCTTATGATGGGAAATTATATGATTAAAATGTGTGACATGTAGATCCCAGTTTATTGTAAAAAAATCAAGCTATCAAGCTTTCATTCTGGGGTTATTCCCATTAAACCATAATTTGCCACCATAGACACCACAGTCAATCATCATATTCAGTCACAACATGTTATTATATAGGTTTCAGATAACCTTTATGAACCTTCACCCATTCCTAAATTTTTACTTATTCCTGAATTTTTACCTTGTTCTAAATTCCCATTTTTGCCATGTTTATCTGTACCTCTCTTGTATGCAACTTGACAACTAGAATGTGGAACTAAAGGTAACACATAATGAATAATTTTTTCAGATATATTTTGAGAAAAGTCTAATGCTAGAATGTTTTTTGACATAGTAAACTTCTATATAAGCCCTAGAAGGGAAAGTGCTTTTAATTTGGTTTTAGCTAGATGATGAGAATAGGTTAGCTTATTGCCAATAATAATGTCAGGATTTGTTTTATTCTCAATCCTATGTAAATACCGTATTCACCCGAATCCAAGACGACCCTGAATCTAAGACGACCCCCCATTTTGATGATTCCAAAAGAGAAAAAAGCTCAAATTGACCTTCATGACTACAAAAATTATAAATCTTGTGAAATATTTATTTTCTCTTATACTTTTCTTGAATGTCATTGTCTTTTAACATTTTAAAATCATAAGATCACATCACAAATAGAACCATTCAGGTTTTCAAACAAATTAAATGGTAGCATTCATTTTAAGATAACATTAAAAATAAAGTAAATACATTGAAAGAATACACTCATTTCAGGACAACAAAAAAACATTTCAATCCAAGTGCTGCATAAAATCATTTTATTGTGTTAGTCATCATCACTGTCTATGCAACCTTCACTATTTTCCTCATGCTCACTATCTTTATCACTCTCAACTTCATCAGTCTCCCACAAAACATCATCCTCACTCCCATCCATGGCATTAGATAAGCAGCATTTCTTAAATCCTTTCACTATTACTTTTGCATTTATTTGTTGCCACGATGCCTTGATCCATTGGCAGAGCATTGCAACTTCAGGTTTCTTAAGATTTCCTTTTGGTGTTAAAGTGTGAGTTCCACTCTGTAACCACTCAGAATACTAAACCTTTAAATTATTTTTAAAACACTTATTGACTACAACATCTAAAACTTGAAGTTGCGATGTCATTCCTCCAGGTATTACAATAAGATCAATATTCATCGCACTCATTATGTTTTTAATTTCAGGAGATGTGTCCTTGAATGCATCCAGTGAAAGCATTGCTCTTTGTTTCAGTAAAGCTCCTGGCCGTCTAGTCCACACCACATGTAACCAATCTCTCATTAGTTCTTTAGTCATCCACTCCTTTTCTTGACACCTATTATTCCACTTGGCAAATGTTTCTTAGGCATTGTTTTCCGCTTTAGAATCACATATGGTGGTAATTTAGTCCCATCTGCTAAAACCGCCAACATTACCGTGACTCGCATTTTTTCGTTGCCTGTAGTTTTAATTAGGACGGACTTCGCACCTTTTTCGTTCACAGTATAATTAGATGGCATGTAGAAGAAAACCGGAGTTTCATCGGCATTTCCTATTTGGCTCAAAAGGTAATTATTGGTTTTTCTAAGTCCAATTACGTATTTCTGGTAAGCGAGAAGTTTTTCTACATAGTCTTCTGACAATTTTTGACACAGCGAAGTTCGTCGCCGTAAAGAAAAATTATTTCGTCGCATCATTCTCACACACCAACTTCTGCTGGCCTTGAATTCTTGCAATGATATATTAAGTCCTCTAGTAATTTCATTAGCTTTAAGTATAATACTTTCAGTCGAAACAGGCATACCGTTCTTCCTCATGGTGCGCACAAACTTGACTACTTCTTCAATGCCATGAAATCGGCCTAATTTTGGACCACTGAGCGACTTCCTTGTGGCTTTGGCTTTTTCTAGTTCCTGTTTTGAGAGTTTCCATCGACGCACATTTGCCTCAGATACACCGAACTTTGTACTCGCATCACAGTTATTAGGATTTTCGGCGTAATTTATCACGATCAGCTTAAAATTTGTATCTTAGCTCGGTCTAATTCCTTTGTTAACTTCCCCTTTGCACTCGTGCCACGTACTTCAACATGATCTGTCATTTTAACTTAAGGGTTGTGCATTTAAATCAAGAATGCACAACTCAAAATTACTGTTACACTTAGTGAATCGCGGTGCGTCGTTTGAAAGGGAATCCCAATGATTTCCGCTCTCATTTGTTTTGACATTGCGGTTGCCATTACGTGCAAGATGAAAGTACGTCGTCTGTGTTATGATCGTCGACGATGATTATTAGTCTAAATAATTATTATTCCCGTCATGTTTTTCTTATTGTTATTACTATTTTTTTATTTCACTTCTTTATGTACGTACTTGAATGTGCTGTTGTGAATTGTTTACTCTAATATACCATTTGTTGTGAAAACCATTGGTTAAATGCTTAAATATACTTCATATTCGAATGTAAGACGACTCTTGATATTTACAGCTGAAAATTTGGAAAAAAAAGGTCGTCTTAGATTCAGGTGAATACGGTATTTGCTGTTTAATTTGTAATTGCATAAAATAGTCTATTTTTGAAGGGAAAGGTGGGTATAAGCTGTGACACTTGAAAAGATTTAAAATGAGATTTCAGGTATCACACCAAAAATAGATCGATCCGAAATCTCCTGTAATTAAAAATAATCAGAGAATGTATCATTGTGTTTGAAGATTTTTCAGTTGCAAACATTCGAGTATGAGAGAGATTATCAAGGTGTATAGGTAGTTGACATAGGGGCTAAATAAGTTTGAGCCAATAGTAGTTCTATGCCAAACAATTAGATAATTAACTTACGATAGGGTTTGAGAGTAGAGAAAACTAATGCTTAGTCAAGAAGTTCTCTATGTTGGTAGAAAATTTCTGTAAATTTCAAAATAGTGAAGGGTTTGACTGACATATAATCAACTGTCCCAAGGTGAACTTTTGAGTGGTACCTCAAATCTGCGAAGGATTTCTTGAAGTTGTTGCTGGAGAATTACTTCAAAATTTGCCTGGCACAATCGTATTTTCGAGGCTAAGATTTGTGTGTTGCTTATGCCAAATATTGAATATATTCTATATCATTTTCCTTGATTATATGTTTGGTTTTCAAATTCTACAGATTTTTTTGAAGACATATTTAACATCTGTTGAAAGTGAAGAAAACATTAAAGAATTCTGGGGAAAGTTCCCAGTAAGCTTACAGCAGGTAATTACACCATTCAGTAACACTCGTTATATGTTGGAAAGTGAGGTTAATGAGTGTTGGAAGCCACATCCAATATATGGGTGAGTTTTAATTAAATATTTCCAATGTAAAATTTGAGTTTTGTATTTTTTTAAATTGTCTGTTGCATAACGACTGAATTTTAACAATATATATTCCCTAAACATTTGTATGCATTAAAGCTATTTACTTATAACTGTAATGAAGACATCTATTAAAACTCAAAATTTGTGATGTTAAATTTGTAATTAATTATAAAAATGCATTTTAACTTTTATTTGCAAGCAGTTCCTACTTCTCTAAAAAAAAGTACTGAAAATGTGTTATTATAGCAATTTAAAAGTTTTCAGGAAATTTTGTAAATTTTATTTAAATTGATGATGGAGTGACATAATAACGAATTACTTTCTAGAAATAACATAATGTTTTAATACATTATTTAATTATTTTTAATTAAATCTTTAAAAATTACCAATTACAATGTATGCTTCATGAAATTTTTCAGATCTAGTGCTGGTTCTAACTTCATAACCTGGATATATCGATGGGTTTGTAACATGATATCACTAGAGGACAATGCATTTAAACTAAACCTTCTAAATGCATGCAGAGCATGTCTAAAATATGACACAAATGTCGTCATCTTCCTGGTGCCCCATATTTTCAGTAAGTTTTGATGTTGAGGTTATCTATACCAATAAATAGTGTTTTTATATGTCTTTTCATTTTTTCAAAACAACAAAAAATGAACTTATCATTAAAATAATATTTTATGCTTAACAAGCTATGTGGCATCCAAATAAGTTGTTATTTTTATATTTATTTTCACTTGAGCATCACTTCCTTGGTCTTTTACAAAGAAAAGCAAAGAGCAGACATCCATGCTGGTGGTAGGATTCAAACCCATTATCTTAGTATGGGGAGGTTGATGCAATAGTGTCCTTATATCAAGGCAGGCACTTTTTATTAGCCCAGTCCTGGTGTCTGCTACTTCAAATAGTGTGATCCTTTTATTACTTTGATTGTACTGCAAGCAGGTGGAAGAGATAGCGTGTATGAGATAATCATAAAGTAAAAAAGAGCTATTAGACAATATATAAATGTTTAATGTTTAGGAATCTCATGTTACAATTAAATCCCTTTTAAATGTTTATTTGGAAGAATAGCTTTTTTTGCATTTAATTGTTGTAAACACCAGGCATGCATGAAATTTGAGTATTCGTGGTTGATTCTAGAAAAAATTATTTCCTGAGCTTGATTCGAATGTGAAGTTTTTTGAATAAATATTCAAGAAATCTATCAATTTGTTTAATGTCTTTACACAGCACAATTATTAAGCATTAAATTCACTCAAAACTTCACCATTTGAAATTTTATTTTAAAAATTATGTCACTGCTTTTAAATTGAAGAGGTGGAATTCCCCTCCCCCCTCTCCTGGCTCTGCTGTAGTGTAGGAAAAATATTTTCTGCTATAAGTCACCAAGTATTAACTTGGAAGGCTATAGCAAAATCCTGTTTTTTGGCATGGATCAACACAAAATTCATTTTGTAAAACTGGATTTTCTGGAAAAAACATAAATCAGCAATTTACTGTAAAGATTATATTGTAAATTTATCTAAAAATTTGATGGACTTGATTGTAAGGAAATGACATAACTGGTTGGCTTCAACTCCCTCAGATCACTTTGAAGCTTCAAGGATCAGTACCTGAAGAGGTGCTTGTTTCAACGACGAATGCCCATCTTCACAAATTTTGCTTTATAATCAATAAAGAGAGGTTATTTTCTGCTTCAAAAATTGTGCAATTTTTGGAACTGAAATAGAGTTGTTACAGTACCTAGTATTTGATGTCTTAATGCTGCTAAACCTCTCGCATGTCTCTGTTTAGTTCTCATTCTTTCCTTCATGGCAAAATTCTTTCTACGTCAGTTAATGAAGTTCTGCTGCCATGTATGAATACTGATTAATGTAACAATATAATATTTTGATTTGGATTTGATAGAATTAAAAAATAAATACTCCTTAACCGTACAAAGTGAGAATATTTAGAGACAAAACAATAAAATAGGGCTTATAAAAAAAAAAAACTGATAAGAAAGGAAACAATGAAAGGAAAAACAAAAGTAACACTTACAGGTTTTTCGGGGGAAAAAAAATCCTCGCAGGTAGCCTGGTGTCACCTGTTCATGCACACATATCCTTCCCCAAAGGAAAAAAACAAACCTTTTTCTTTCGGGAGAAAAATCATTCAAACGCACTCAAACAAGGGAGGGGGGAAGAAGAGGAAAAAAAAACGGGAAACCTATTACACATTCACTCCTAAAGAAAACAAGTTTTTTTAAAAAAACACATTTATACGTACATTCTCGCAAAACGGGGAATCTCTAAATATTCACAAAACACTGATACGTATTTCGGACGCGAAGCGGCCATCATCAGAGAAAAATGTTGAAGGAAGGTCTGGTGTGTGGTTTAAAAGTGTTGATGGCGAAGTGTTTACGTGAAAGTAAAAGGAGGGGGGGGGGAAGGATGGACCGTTAGACTATAAAGAGGGAAGTGGGGAAAAGGGCCAAAATCGCTGTTCATAACAGTTCCTTTGTATTTAGCGATGAGCATACTTTCGTAGGCGTCCAGTTTAAAATCGTTGTGTACAAATTTCAAAAGTGATAAGTTGTCTATGGTAATGGGATGATTGTATTCCTGTATGTGAGATGCTACACTGGAATTAACAAACCTCCCAAATTTAAAATGTGACAAATGTTCCTTAAAACGAGTTTCCAGTTTTCGTTTTGTCTGCCCAATATAAATTTTGTCACAACCCTCGCATGAAATTTTATAAATACCTGATTTCTATAACAAAGGAATGGTGTCTTTCGGATTGTGGAGGAGGTTAATAAGTTTATTTCGGTTAACTTGTACAGTTACAAAACCGTGTTTGGAAAAAATTTTGCATGGTTTGCTTGTTGTACCTTTATTGTTTTGTCTCTAAATATTCTCACTTTGTACGGTTAAGGAGTATTTATTTTTTAATTCAATTAATTCAACTTGCCGTAGTCTCCCACGTTATTTTTATTATTGGATTTGATACTTTAATATCCAACTGTTGGATGTAATTTTTAGGATTATATGTGCATTTTAAGATTGAAAGGTATTTAGCAATTGTTTCAAGACAATACATTTCATGAAGTAATTGAGATATAAAGTGCTAGTAGTGCATTCAATTTTAGCTTCTTCCTTTTTGCATATGATGGCCTTCTGAACTAATGGTCTCCTATACTTGATCTTCATACAATTAATAATTCCCAAACCATGTGGCTGTACAATTAGCTGGAAAAAATACAACTTTGACCCTCCCTAAAAACAATGTATCAGATGGATGATCTGGGATTTTGTTCATAATAAAATCAAACCTTCTTGCAGCAACTCCTACTTTTGCATCAAATGCCCTCAGAAATTGCACAGCTGTGCCTGTCATCATCCACGTATTAGAATTGTGTATGTATTTGTATGAGAGAGTTGAAAGTTGATGCTACATTTTAAAAACATCGTGTTTTGAATATTTGGTAATTGCAAAAGATTTTATTTTTTCCATCCATTTCCAGTTTGCACATAGTAAGACTGTGAGTCTTTCTTTGCTTCTCTTTCCATCATGGCAGATTCCTCTCTTACCCTCTTGCTTTTTTCTGGAAAATGGTTAGAAAAGAGACCTGTTTTTTCTGCAGTGAAAATGTTTTTGGGATCATAAAATTTCAGAAGGCATACTATTGTCTCTTCTTTGTAGTCGGGCACTGTATTTTCATTAACACTGGTGCTCTCAGCACGCATTTTTGTAGGCAGTGTTATTTCCTCTTTTGAATCTATCAAGTATCCCTTAAAATTAGCCATGCCTAGCTACAAAGATATTCCATTTTACTTCTACCTTAAAATATTTTCACGGATTAGAATATTATATATGGTTTCACTCGGCTTCTTGCCCATTCTTTGAAAATTAGCATCAACTAATTAGTCACCCATATTGAAATATAAATTGAGTCTAATTATATTGTAGAAAGTCTGTTTTGGATTTATTACAATAATTTGATTATACAATTAATTGTCTCTGAATCTTGCCATTTTGTTTTCTCGATTTAAGATATCATTTAAGCTTTTAGACAGGATCATGACCAGAAATCATATCATATGGCATTTTATTTTTCAGCAAATGCTGTGCTTAAGGCTGATGACGAACATTCATGGAAGTTAATTGAGGAGATTTTAGCTGTAATGACATCATCTCCTAATAAGGAAGAGGAAAAAAAGAAGGAAAGTAATATTAGACCAGTAGAATTGATAACATTTATAGGTGAAGGTAACAATTCTGAAACTTCCAAAGAGATGCGTATCATGTGTCTTTCAACAGTTTTTTCATTGATCGATTATCTGGAGAAATGGATTCGTGAATGGAATCATAAGTTTCAAACAAAAGATGAAGCAAAAGATAAAAGGCCTATGATCATCAAAAGTGAGTTGTTATCAATATTATTCTTTTTTGTGCAGTCACTTCTCCATTTACATGGTATCTGTTTTTGCACTTTCAGTTTAATGTGGCTTAAGAGTTAATATCGCTTCTCCATTCACGCGATTTTATGATCGATTTAATGCAGTTAACAATGTGGTGTCATCAAAGAAATTAAAATTAACCACTAGAGTTTAAATATTAAAATATTTAAAAGACTGAAAGAGATACATTTAATATTGTTATTAAAAGTCTACACTTGTGGGTAATAATTAAGACCTGTGATGAGTATGGTATGAATCTGAGGCAATTTAAACTTCTTCCCTCTTAAACCCAACAAACCCCCCAACCACTTCTCACTCATCATCACTGCTGCCTACACTACTGTACACTATATCTTGTGATCTTGCCATGCTTTTGCTTTCATGTTATATATTATTATACACAACTATTTAAACATTTTACATCAATATGTCTATAATTATTTGTCAGTTGGAAACTTAGCCCCTTGGAGTGACCTAGTGGCTGGTACGCATCACCTCTTTTCCTTTATTTCTTATGGGAAATTAGATCTCCATTTTTGTGTATTTCATTTGCACAACATATTAAGAATGCATCTATCATGTAAATGGAGAACTGACTGTATACAGTAAAACCCTGTTATTTTGAAGTTCAAGGGACCAAAAAATCACAGCTTCAAAGTATCCGGATTCAAAATATACGAACTTTCTTAAAAATTGAACTTGCTTATGATCCGCTTCTTGGGCAGCAGAACCGCAATACAGAATCTCATCTATCAGTTCTACTATTGAATTGGCCTTACAAGTTAGTATACATGGCGAATTCGAACAGAGCTGAAGTAAACACTTAGTTTGCGATTCACAGACACCACCGCATGTGAAAAATAGGCTCAACTGAATATCCCGAACTTCCCAGTACATTTCAAGTAAGATTTCCACACATCTATTGAATCACGAACTAACTTTCTCTAAGAGAGCAAACTCATAAGTTATTTATTGTAGAACTGCATTATGAAAACTTAAATGAAAAATAACCATTACATTATGACGCACTCTGATTACCAGGAGTAGAGTGAAATTACTTGTCACTAAAATAGCATGCTGCAACAGTCCATCGTGTGATGCGTAAATATGCTGATGGTCTTAGTGCATTTAATTTAATATGCTATAAGATCACTTAACCCTTTTAGTGCCAGCCGGCTGGTCTATCGGCCCTTGCTGCATGTGCGAAGAATGCCACGGGTCGATCTATTGGCTGCGCTTGTTTACGATGACTTTGTATTTTCTTTCCGGGTGAGATTACTCTTTTAGTTACTTAGTTGACATCTGGTAAGCTTTTCCTGCCACAATGTATGAAATCTCATATGGATAGCTTGTCTTTCGATTTTATATCTACTAAGAGGACTTCGGCCGTTTTCTCGTCAGTAGCTTGACGTGTTTTATATGGTGCATCGCATTAGTGGTTGTTTTCGTTAATTTTTTGTGACTTATCTGCAGTTTTTGGACTTCAAAAGGCAGTGTGTTTATCTACTGTTATCTCAGGTACTCCACAAAATTTTTTTCGTGAATTTATTCTTAAAAATATTCGTCGTACCATTATATCAGTCTTGAAATATTTTCACTTGAAAATTTAAAATTCCATACAATACTTAGTATTCTGTATATATTCTTTATATGCAATTACTCTAAATTATATTCTGTCAATGTGTAGTATGATTTATCAGGATGTTTGAATATTATCGTTTGTATTTGTCAGTGCCCCTGAGATTTCCTAATCTGACAATTGAGACTGTAATTAACATTTGCTGTTCATTTCATAAGCTCCGTATTTCCGAGAATCCTACATTTCTAATAGCGATATCAGCTATACTATCAGATAATCAGAATTTATTTGGGATGGGCCTCAAATGGGACAAAATGGCTTTTTTGACCAAAACAATGGGACGGTCAGGAAATGGCTAAGAAACTAGACTGTCCCGGCAATAACGGGATGTATGGTCACCCTGTTATTAAATAAGTAAAAAGGAGTCACCTGTTTGGGACACTATATGTATTTATTGTCCGAGAAATGGGGAACAAAATCATGATATGATGGCATGCACGCAAACCTTCAGCTTACACATACATTAATGATAGAGGTTTCGAATTAAACAAACTCTTCGTGAGTCACCAAACCAGATCATGACTGAATTTCATTGTAGCTGTATCCTGAATAATCTGTACCAAAAAGTATGCAAAATCCTCTGGTGTTGGCCGGGGACTGTTCTTAGCTTTGAATTGCACCATACTTTGAATTATCCAGAATCAAAATAATGGGATTTTACTGTATTAAGCTTATCACCATGTTATATGTATATTTTTTCACAAAAATATCTACAAGTCTTCATCATAATTTTGCTTGTACGGTAAACTCCCATTTATTTGGCACTCATGCAACCTGAATTCTCAAGCAAGCGGCATCTCCTGCCTCTCGATTTGTTATTACATCTAGTTCGGAATTTTACCAATAACATTGGCATTTTCATAAATTTTTTGTTACATCGAATTTGGAATGTTACCGCTAAAATTTATGTTTCCAGCAGTCGCAATACACAATTGTGTATGCTTCTTGAACTCTGTGTTTGTGTTAAATAAAATGTTCCGCACACCCTTTTTAAATGCCTCCTAAAACTCCAATATGCGCTAAAGGTAATAAAAGGAAACGGGTTATGCCAACCTTAACCTAGAAACTTGATATAATAAAACATTTAGAGAAAAGTGAGAGCCGCAATGTTTTAATGAAAGAGTTCAATGTTTGTTCTTCCTCTATGTATGACATTAAGGCGCAGAAATCACAGTGAAATTCATTACGTCTTTTGAGACAACTAGAAGAGTTAAATATTGGCGCACTTTTCATAAACTGAAACTTGAGCAATTGGATATTGGTATTTATGAATGGTTTTCTATAAAGCATTCTGAGAGGGCCCCTATTTCTGAACCAATGTTGATTGAAAAGGTCCAAGATTTTTATGAACAAATGGAGATCGGTGAACTGTGCATTTTCAGATGGATGGCTAACATGTTTTAAGATCAGATGTCTAGATGTTTTGCGTGATTAAAAATCATCCGACCAAGAAGCTACCGATAAATTTTGCAACTTTTTTGAAACATTAGTTAAGGAATATATGACTATCCTACACGTTTAATTTCATTATTTTAATATTTACTAACTGCACTGTATGTAATGATGTCATGATTGCATGTCACTATTTGCTTCTCTTTTGTTTAATATTAATTTGCCTCAAGAATTTCTGCTAACACATACATTGTGTTGTGTGAGGATAATTTCTCTTCTTTTCTTGGACAAGGAAACAATTTTTTTTGTCGTAAAATCCTAATGGTTGGACGTAGTTAACCCTTACCTCGCATTGTTATTAGAACAAAAGAGAAGTTATAGCAATAGGCATACAAGAAATTCCATATACTGTAATGCAGTTATTAACCCTTTGAAGTCATTTTTTCCAGGTACTTTTTTCTCAGGTCATATTTATTTTCAAGAAACACAATAAAAACACATTGACATTGACATTTTATGTGTGAAAATTTGCAGAAAATGTAGGAAATTTAAAGTCGGGTTAGCCCCGACATATGACCACAACTAATATAATTTAAAGTTGGGGCTCGCTCAACAGATGCCCACGAAGGGTTAAATATTAAAATATCGCAATTAAACGTGTTGAATACTTCTATATTTGAGCTTCATTACTTCCTTGAACGTCAAGGAATTATTTAAGAACAATTATGAGTAGAATACTTAGTCTACAGGGTAGCAATTCCAAGGTGAATGTACAATTCTGCATCTGTTCCTTATTATGGTATACAAATGCTTTATTGAAGCCTATCCAATACAGGCAGACCCGACTTTCGTACATTCGACTTTCGTACATTTGACTTCCGTACATTCGACTTTCGTACAATTCACTCTTTCATACATTGTAAATTCTCACCCATAAACCGCCTTTTGTATGCTGAACAACGCCGAATTCGGACTTTCGTTCGTCAGCTGATGATCAAACATTTCGAGCTATCACATATGGCGCTGTCTGTCAGGTAAGCCAACACGTAATAAATTAAAGTATGCTACGTAATAATATACATATTGTATGTAATTAAGATTTGTGTGTAATTTTTTTTAAATATTGTACTGAAATTTGACAAGGTTAATACCACTGTAAAGTCAATTAATAATCAATAAATTATTATTCAGTCTCGGCAACATTACCGCCTTTGTTTGTACGTGCAGCATTGTTTCTTTGTTTGTGCATTTTACACGTATTATTTTATAAACATGTGTGATAAACGGAAAACTGAAAGTGCTAATACAAGTGGAAAGAAACGTAGGACTCATAAAGTGAACACGATTGAGACAATGATGGAAATAATTAGGCGTGCCAAAAGCGGCGAATCTTTAGCTTCAATCGGATGCTCATTGGACTTAAGCCGGTCGAGTGTGTGTTCAACTGCGAAGGAGAAGAACAAATATAATAATACAATACGTACTGTGGCGTTCTGAATAAACGCCACATTTTTTTAAAGAGCAAGGAACCAATCTACACATGCTTCGATGACGTTGGCGATATCCCGTTAGCAGACTGCAAAACAATTTGAGACATAATGATTGTGCAGTAGCTTAGCTTTCTCGTGAATGACAATTGAACTCATTGGGACTTTCTTGATCGCTTCTTCACTTTTCTTAATCGTTGTGGACTTGTTCACACCAAGTAATTTACCAACTGATGAAGCAAATTCATTCTGCGCAAGCCTATCTAAAACTTCAATTTTCTTCTCCAAACTCGTCACTTTTTTTGCCCTTTTTACCGGCTTTTCTTTCTTTCTTTGGGGCCAAGTTTAGGCAATATTACAAAAAACTATGAAAATTGCAAATGCTTTAATGAAAAAAGATGGATTTCGTATGTGCACTTCAGGCGGTCCTCGACTTTCTTGCGTTCGATATTTGTACAACTCGCTCATTAATAATAATAATATTTATTTACAGCTGGTAATCACATTGTAGTCTCAAATCACAGAATAAGTTTCATTAATCACAAAGTAATTTATTATCCAACTCATAGCCTGTAAAACGGTATTGGGGTTCAGCAACAGCTGGTCTTCCACCTCTTCCAGAAAAGACACTGCCATAAACAAAGATAATTTCACCAAAAATACAAAAAAATAAATAGACATAAACAAGAAAAAGGGAACTTAATACCAAGATATACCTAATGACTATAGTCAATGACTAGATTATGGTAAGGATGGAAGTACTGTCTTACAAACAGTACGAATAAATGTAACTCTTACAGTAATAAAAATTTCTTGAGAAAAAAGAATGAAAAACAAATAACGATAAATTATAAAAAGATAATAATCAATTACACTATGTGTGTGATAACCTTAGGATAATACAAGGGAACAAGAACCCAAGATAGCATAGATTGACACCCCTGAACCGTCTTTTGTGCACCGATCAGACTTTCGCGCGTCAGCTAAATGACGAACGAATATTTCGAGTGGTGCTGGTTGCCAGCCACCAGTTTCCACCGCGTCGCCATCTTTGTCTGTACAGCAGTGTTTATTTGTGCAATTATTTAAATATTTTATTGCATTTTTCCCTATCTCTCTATATTATAAAATCGATGATTGTGTCTAAAAGGCCCCTGCACAAAAAAACTAAACATTTATACCATAATTAGAGTTTTTATAATATTTTTTGGCTCTCTGGGAACGGAATACCCCTATAACACGTAAATCTATGTTCCACTTTCATACATTCGACTTTCGGACACATTTTCAGGAACGCATTATGTATGAAAGTTGAGGACTGCCTGTAAAACGCTCAAGCAACCAGAATATTCACTTAACTGGAAAACCCAATTCCCCAGGCATTCCGGATAACTGGGAGTTTACTGTACATTGTTTTACTTATACAATTTTAATAAATTGACAAACATGTTTTGGCACTTTGTTGAATTTCCATTTTAGGTCAAATTGATTTCTATTTATTTGTTATATTTTGTGTAAATGATGTATAGGTATGTGACTGATTGAAATTGTCAGTGCAAAACAGTTTTGATTTTCCCATGGTTTTGTTCAACTAGAGAGTTCATGTTAAATGTAGCTTTCTTATCTTTATGTTGATGTTATCTTTATAATTAAATATTAACTTCTGTATTTCCTGAGGTAGTGGTTCCCAACCTGGGGTTGTGAATGGCTTGCAGGGACTTGAGAAAATGGAATAATGTATATTGAATAGGTTCAGTACTTTAAAGAAGTTATTAAATTCTTACAAAATGTACTGTACAAATTGTCCAGGATTGCTGTATAACAAATTTGAAGCTGTGCTTACTTTTCCAATTTATGAGTAGGACATTAGATTATCTACAAATTAGTTAATTAACTTAATAAACATTAATCTGCAAATGTAATAAATGTTTATAATATCTTTAAATTATTGTTGCATTTTGTATTTATTGGTAGATGGATTGGATAAGTGGGATGATAAGGTCAGCTGCCTTAATAGGGGAGTTGCAGATGTAAAAAAGACTGGGAACCACTTTCCTGAAGAATAAATTAATTATGCAGATTTTTATACAATAATAATGTTATGTTGTATGGTTTTTGAAAGTATCACTATATGGTGATGACATTTTTCAATTCTTTCAAACGGTATTATTGATTTTTCCTTCACATTGACTAATGCATCACATTTCTGGCATTTTAGATTTCTTGAGCAAATTAGACAAGCTTTCCATTGCAAAGAGGAGTTTTGAATGCCAAGAATATCCAAGAGCGCTATTGTATTTGGAGCGCTTTGTCAGTGACATTCCTGAAGCTTTGCAGGACCAATTGGAATTTTTTGAAGTAATATAATTTTTCTATTATTTTGCATGCTATTCATTATTATATATTAAAATTTGCATTAAAAATCATGATTGAGAATTTCTGTAATTATGTCATTTTCAATGTGCTTACTCATAGTGTATATAAAAATATTTAATGTTTGATTTTAATACCCAATAAGTTAATGCTGAATAAGGTTTATTCACAAAATTAGCTCTTCAATTCTATGACATGTTATTATCTTCTGATCAGTGTAAATTTTAATTTTGCATTTTAGATATTTGTCACACTATACTGTCTTCATGTAATATAGCCAAATACAATGGAATCCCCATTTAACGTTTGCGTCGGGGACAAGTTTTTTGTACCTTAAATCGAGTAATACATTAAATGGGGGTTATCTAAAATTGAAAGACTAAATGGCAGTTCATTAATGTCAAATATGTTTTATTAGTTAAAACACAAATATGAAGTGTATAGATTAATTATGATCAATTGTTTCATTCGTAAAATTTCACAGAACAAAGATGGTTGAGAATAATATCAACTAAGTCCTCTGGCGAAGGTGATTCTTCTAGCTTATGGTTTTTTTGCGAAATTAGTGGTCATTTCATGGCTGTAACCCTCATTGCACCTCCTAGCAGTGAATTTGCGATCTTTAAGTTTTCCGAGACAAACTTTCTTAAAACTTTTAAGCAAATAAACACACTTAATTGAAGCGCTCCTATATAGGAGGAATCAACCAAGCGTGCAGATTGTTTCAGTTTTTTAAGTTCACATGCTATAATGAATACATGATATAATTGGGCTCACATGGGTTATATAAGATAATACAGTAAAACCACGTTATAAAGCAGGTTTCGGGATACAGAATGTACACCCGCGTTATCGGCAACCTGCAGTATTTCAGGAAATAATTTAAAAAACCGTGAAAGTATATGCGTTATAACAAATTTAATTGCAAAATACTATAAAAATTCATATCGTATTTTGATTTAAATGCATACCTCACTTTAATCGGTGTTTTTAAAATAGGCTGATATTTTCTTTTGACGCAACAGCTGATGGTGTTTCTTCGTCACATACGTCTTAATGTTTTGCAAATGTAAAAGATGATCACAATCACTCTGTCTCTCCATCCAATTCATGACTTCACTGATGTTATCCAATACAGGCAACTCCCGAGTCTCGTTGGGGATGTGTTCCTTAAAACGTGTTCGAATGTCGAATGCTATTTTTCCATATACTTGCATGTTATAATCGGGGGATACGTTCCCGCATCTTGGGAAAAAGTCCCCTCACGTTCTATAAAGATAAAATAACATTACTAATATGTTAATACAACAATATTAAATTATGAATAAATTAAATAATAAATATTTTAAATGTATAACTTATTTTTTGCACTAAAAAGGAAAAAATAAATTTTTGTTTTGAACTTCAAAGATAGATGTATGCAATATGCTGTGCAGACAGCCCGGTCCGGATCTCACGAGTCTTTTGTTACAAACATACCTGCATACATCTATATATACATACAACTATTTATCTCAGCAAAATTAATATAAAAGTTATTAAAAAAGCACAAAATAACTTAAGAATAAAGAAACAATAAAATAAAAAATATTTTCCTAGCTTAAATCTTTTTCAACTGCGCTTACTGGACTTGGTTTATTAATTGAGAAGTTGGAAGATTTTAGTTGGAAGAAGAGGAGCTATTGGGTGGGGAACTGTTTATTGTTGTTATCAAATTACCTGAATTTATCACATTCTAGATTTTTTTCCTTCTGTTTCACATAAGTGCTAATAGTTGACACATTCCCAGTGATCGTACGATTTCAGTATAGCTTTCAGTATGTGTTTCTGACACTGATCATCTACCCAAAGTTTTAAAAGTTTTTCCATTTTAGGAATCACAACACCGCGCCTAGGACTGTTTATTGTTGTTATCAAATTATGTGAATTTATCACGTTCTAGAATTTTCTCTTTCTGTTTTACATAAGTGCTAATAGTTGAAGGACACATTCCCAACGATCGTGTGATTTCAGCTTGGCTTTCACCTTTCTCAACACGCTTTAAAATTTCTAATTTCAATTCATAACTATGAATCTTATGCCCTCTTTTATTTGATTCCCCTACATTATCACTATTACATTTCCTTTTAGATGCCATGTCAAGTGATAAATTTATAAATAAATCAATAAAATAAATAAATTTAAATAAAAGATTAACAGAAAAAAGAGTGAAATCAGCACAAATTCAAACAAGTAGAGCAGATATAACTACGTCTACACCAAAACTAAACCTCATGTTTGGTCGGAACCAATTACTACGCGAAGTCTATTCCACGTATATTATCGATCGGCAGGATCAAAATCTCAAATTAATCGAAACTTGAACAGTCGAGACTCGGGAGTCACCTGTACTTGGCTTATTTAAGGGGTATCCTCAACCTCACACATCTCTTCATTCTCGCTGTCATCTTCCGATAATTTTTCTGCTCTTCTGCGGTTCTGGACTTCAGCTACAATTTCTTATCATTCTTATAGACAGCAACGGGAGTTTAACATCGCGGTAAAATTTGAACCAAGTTGTTTACGAAGAAAATAAATCGCGGTAAAATTTGAACCAAGCTGCTTACGAAGAAAATAAATCCTGGTAAAATTTGAACCAAGTTGTTTATGAAGAAAATAAATGGAATCATTTGGGGGACATCACTAGATCCGTGGTATATCTGAATCTGTGGTATAGTGAGGTGCGTTATAACAGAGTTTTACTGTATTTATGATTTTTGAATAATTATCTCTCAGTGAAGAAGTGTGGTGAGAGTTGGCAGACATTTCAACGCCTGTTATCGGCTGACCGTGCATAAAATGACAACGCTAACAGTTCCAACGTCCTTTTAGTCTCATTTGTTACATTTCGGCCTTTTATGCAAAGTGGGCTCGCAAATTTGATTGTGTCTTGTGCGGTGTAGGGAAATGCTACAGTGACTGACGAGTAAGAACATGCATCCAAAGTTTTAATAACATCGCCCCCTCGATGTAATAATATTGTTGTGAATAAGACTCCTTTTTTTGGGGATTGTCATCCTTTCGGGTTAACAAGGTAAATATGGCTGTGGTAAATGCGGGTGGCCCAACTAGCTAACGCGTCACATTAGGGAGCGAGTGCCTGTGAACTGAAACGTAAAAAAATCCGTGTTCATGTGATGACGTCATCGTAACTTTCGTGAAGTACGTAACAGATTAGGACATTTGAGGTGGAATGACAAAACAGCACGACTAAATATTAATTCTTTTGAGTTTCTTTATTGTAGTAACAATGCCAGTATGTGTTGTGCCATTAATGGTTAGATTGAATTAATATATTACATCTCCACCAAATTAAATATTCTCGAGTCACGGTGTAAATGCACCTGAAATCGATGCGATGCCCTGCAAGGGACCAGAATTGTGTCCCTTAATTGTGGGCAATTCACAAAATCGAGAAACACTAAATCGGGTGATACAATACATTATTTATATGGAGTTTTGGTCGGGGCCGCAAAAAAACCGCCTTAAATGCGGATAAACCTTAAATGGGAGAACCTTAAATCGGGATTCCACTGTACTTTGACGGGATGATGAAATATGTAATTTTCAAAATTTATTCACATCTGTAGTCTTGGTGTTAAATAATTCACCAAGGTTATGAAAAAATGCTCGTGAGAATATGAACACATTAATGAAAGAGGGTATTTTAAAAGGCCTTCCCCTGAGCTGTAAAGTTCATTTTGTCGTTAAAAATATATAGTAGTATTTTTATGCCTGGGGATGATTGTTTGACATATTGAACTCGTTGCAAGCTTCCTGTCTAATACTTGGGATATAGAACCAACACTAAAAATTTATATCTTAGCACTGTGCACAATAGGTGATACACTGTGTCCATTATGGGAGGTGTTTAATTCTTAGATAGCAATTCTATTTGACAAGTCATAGTCACTTTTTGAAATATGTTTTTTGGTTGTCAAGTTGCAGGTGTTTGTGTTATGTCAGAAATGATACATTTTTTTGACTTGTTATGGTACATGGAATTTCATTCTGTGAATTTTGGTGGAGACAGAGAGATTAATATAATAGTTGAAGATTGATTGTATGTAATTCTGTAGTCGAGCAGTACATTAAGAAAGAAGAGGAAAAATATTTCTGGTGCAGGTTTGCAATTCAGTTTCATCATACAAAATTGATATTTCTTACATGAACATTGGTCCACTGGGAAAAATCACTGGCCACGCAATTGCGTTGAGTCCTCTGTATCTAATGTGGCGGGTAGAAAATATATTCCATAGGATGACTATGACTGGTCCAGTAGAATTTTCTAATGAGAGTGGGATGTTTTTCACTCCCAATCTGATAGATAAATATATTTTAATCATGTTTCCATTGAGAGGGTATTTGAATTTTGTTTTTCTTACAGAAAATTTATGCACGGTTGAATGATCCAGATGCAGTAGCTGGAGTTCTAGCCGTGCAAAAAAAGCAAGCAACATGTGAACAGCTTATTCTCTCCCATGAAGTAAAAGGACAGTGGCAGGTGAGTGCATCCTTAGAAATAAGCTATTTTTTGCTTTATGTTTAATTGTCTGCCATGTCATTGAAGAGTAATTTAGGTGCATTGATTATATGGTAGGCCAGGCCTTTATAACCTTTTAAGAAATGTGAGTAGCTTTTTAAATAAATCAAGGCATAGACAAAATGTATTGTATTTATTCATTTTAACACAATAATATTGTTTAAAAATTGGAAGAATCTAAACGTGAATATTCTTAATAAAACAAAAGTTACTTTATTCTTTAATATCCTAATGTGATACTGAATATTATCAACTAGCCTGGTGTATGAAGGCAGTGGATTTTTTTGAAGATCCAAAACAAGTGCAAAACGTACATTTACAAAGATTATATTTGAAATGAAGTTTAGTCAAGGAACTTGCCTCTACCAGTTTAGTTCTAATAAAACATTATAAATTTATGATAGATACAGTGGGCTGAGTGAATAAAAATCAAGTAAATGCTTAAAGCAAATAGCAAAAGCATTTGATTCTATTTGAGTGAATAAAAGTTTGCTTTTACTTATAAGCATTTGCTTTAAATGGAGCAGAAAAATGCAGTTTTTCCATCAATTAAATTAAGATTATTTTATGTCATGTAATATTGAAGATAGGTTACCTCTTGTTTTGCGCTTGAAATATTGTCTTTGTTTGGTTATAATAAAATCACAGGGGAAAGGTTGAAGTATATTGTCTAAACAAATTATTTACCGTATATGACCGAATATAGCCCCCCTGTTTTTGGCCAAAAGCGAAGTGCAAAAGTTGGGGGGGGGGGCTATTTTCGGGCACTAAAAATTAGGTGGGTACAAACAAGTGTGCAAAGCTTCAATAATGATGAATTTCATTCGAGTCAGTAAGTGTTTCTATCCATTGTAAGACTAAACTACTCGGGTTGCGAATATTTATTTGCAAGGCTGATTGACGTCACCATATAGGAAGGATTTTTCTATTACCTGATCGCTCTCATTATTGTCAAATTGCAAGTTTTACCGTATTTGCTCGTGTAAGCCGAGACCTCGTGTATTCCGCGCACCCCGGTTTTTGGGCCAGCTCTAGGGAAAAAAATTTATTTGAGCCGAAAAAGGGTTTTTTAAATCACCAATTCCTATTTCTAAAAAATGCTACGCTCAAGTTAAGCATCTTCACATTCCTACGTGACGAATTTATTGGGTGATCTCTCTATATCGGTACTAGCAGAAATCTCGGTAGTCCTCTTTTGTTAAACACGTAACTGTTTTTGTGGTCACATTGGTCATGTTCGCAGAAATCACTCCGGTAGCGATCATTCTGCTGTACGTAATTTTCCAGCCATATGGTCACTGATCCCTACCGTAGCGGTCGTCATTTTTTTGGCGAACTAAAATTATGATCAGCGATCATTCAATGATCACCACGGTGGCTATGAGTTTCATAGACGTATCATAGAATAAAGGAAGCACGCCGTATTTGAACATGGTAGGCGTCGTCTGCCGTGAGAACAAAACCCCCACCAACCCGAACTGGTCGCGCATGCAGAAGACTTCGTCGAGTTTGGAGAGCACCCGTCAATAAACTTAAAACTCATTTAAAATTTTTATACAATGAATGAAAATGACTAAATACACCGAAATTCAGAAATAGAATAATAGATGCGGCATGGGTGCTAGCTTAACGTATATTTGTTTACCGACACGACATTTTGGGAAAAAAGGTGAGCGGCAAATAAAAGAATTCGTGTAAGACACGCACCCCCTCTTTTCCACCAGCGTTTTGGGAAAAAAGGTGCGCAGCTTACACGAGCAATTACGGTAATACCAACTAAATTAACCTTGCCCGAGAATGGACTAATTGCCTGGCTAGGCTCGAATTGTTAATTACACAAACGAAAGATAGATCGAAATATGAGCAAAGTGCGAATTTATATTGCTGCATAAATTGGTATGTTATTTCGACTTGCTAATATTGCTGCATTAATTAGTATGTTATTTCGACTTTTTAAAGTTTATTTTTACTCCCTAAAAATGTATTTTTGTTCAATTCCTTGTCAAATATCTCTCTCGTTAGTATACCCTCTGAATTCTGAGGAACAAATCTGAAAACCTTAAATTTCCAATTAGCATGGCATTTTATCACTCGCTAATTGGTACTTTTTTATTAAATGAGTGCAAGTTTGATATTTCTTCAAATTATACAACATGTTTCATGACATTAAAGTCCTAAAAATAATCGTCCTGTCAGGGTATTAAAATATTTTCTAGATTTGTGTGAGAAAAATGGATAGGGGGCTATATTCGGGGGGGGGGCTATATTCGGTCAAATACGGTATGTTACAAATAAAGTTTCCTATATTTCTTAAAGAAAAAATCTCACGTAAATTGTTCTGCAATTCTTTTATCCTTTTTTGTTTATGGTTGAAAACAATTGATACTGATTGCTACATAGTGGAATATTGACAGGTAATTGTGACATCTGAATTTCATAGTATGATAATAAAGTTTGAGTATATTTTTATTCAATTAATTTAACGTTAAACCAATAATAAAGAAATTTACAGCTAACCTTCTAAATTGCCTACAGGAAATGGAGATTCAATATGAAGTTATGATGTTGAGGAAATGTTGTTACAGACACAATTTGTTAAACTAATTCAGGATAATAAAATAAACAGATTTGAAATATGGTTGACATTTTCTTCAGAAAAACTATAAATTTTTGTAGTAGTTTGTTGTGGACATTTGTCTTTTCTCATATTTTTTAACTTTGTGTGTAACAATAAACTTGGCCATATCAATAATTAGGTTCAAAGTATCACTAATTCATGAACATAAAAAAATTTTAGTTTGCCCCTCACCTCACTTAAGAAATTTTAAGCATATTCTTAACACATTCACTGCCTTTGACATATTGGTGATCTTTCCCTTGGAGCCAGATTTACATTTTAGAAATCCTTATTAGAAATCATATTCAAACAACAAAAATATAGTTGCTTTATCAAAATTAAGATTATAACAAAAATATGATATTAATTGTTGATGCACATATGTGTCAGCAGCACCTGAGGTATGTCCACTACATTTCTATTTCCAAAATAGCTCACTTATACTCTGTCACCACTTGTTATTTTCTCCATACTTAGTACAGGAGGAACTATTGTATTCATGAAAAAAATCAAATTTGATATTTCTACGGAAATACACGTTTTGAGGTCCCCTGAGTTTGTTTTGATTATTTTCGCAGTGATGTATGTGATATAATTTTGTTGGCACTCTAATTCATAAATTAATACTCAGACAGGCAGAAAACTTTATACTTTAGATTTTTATTAGCAAATAAAGATCTGAAAATGTTTTGGCTGAAACAGGTAAACTGAAAGTGGAGGTTTATTCTTGTCGTTTTTCTTTCTTATCCAAATATCTCCTTCAAAACTCAATTTACATAAATATTTGTTATTATAAAAGTTGTAGACAATGTAATTTTCTACAAGTTTTGTTTTAAACATTTTTTCATAAAACTGATATTTTAGGAGTTATTTTGATTTTTCTTATAATATTATGTTAAATACATCATCAAGTGATACCATTGCTTCCATTGATATTTTCTAATTGTTGATAGCCTTGTGCATGCTGCCTTATATTATATACTAGCGCAGAGTGGCCATTTTCACGGATTTTATCTATTTTCACGTATTTTTTTAATGAAAAACAAGACATTTCTGTGATTCACTGATATTTATGAGGAAAAATTTGGTAGTTATCTGAGATGTTCGCGTAAAAAATACATATGTAGACTACTAGGGAATTCAGAGATTGTTAACATTTCTATACAAATAATACGAATCCTGTAAATAATATATATTCGATGAAATTGTTCCGTAAGTGCGTACGTATCGTAATATACTTAGGGTGAAGTGCAAAAATTCACTACTTATTGTGAGATTGAATGCAAAAATTACCTGTTGAACTGGATCGGCAACCTACGGCATACAGGTGAGCCCCGCTTAACGTGGGGGATGCGTTCCTGAGGTCTCAACGTTAAGCAAAAATCTGCAGCCGCCGGGGCACCATAACCTTTAGGCACCCAGAGGGAAATAATTTCCCAGATGGTATTTTTGGACCCACATTCAATGTAAAACATATTTCTACTGGACTTTTAGAATGTAATTTATTAAACAGACTATAAAATTACCTAGTAAACAGTAAGACAAAAAAGCTTTTTAGCGGTAAATGTACGTAATTTCAAAATATTTCTCAGAACACCTACGAATTTTTATTTTAAAAAGAGTCCAGGGTCGACTGCGTACCTTTTTTTCGCTTATTACGTAAAACTTGTCGGTAGCATTCAAATAGTCCATCGCAGCCCCACTTCACGGCACTCACTCATGTGAAGTCACTGTGCTCCTCCAACAAAGTCATGCACTGACGACGATGCTCTTGCAGCTCCGCTTATAGATCAAACCCATAGTAGCGCGTGTTGCATTTTCTGCAATTTATATATCATTATATACAGTGATGAGCCTGTTGTTAATTTTTTTCAGAATTTTCGAGCCGATTAAATTTTTAGAAAATATGGAAATTTATTGATTTTGTCCTTTCAAGTACATTTTGCCCTATCTGATAGTCAATTATTCAAGTGTATAACACACACCCATACTTTTTGCCAAAAAACTGCGACTTTTTCTCATACATGCACACTTGATTTTTGTGGGGTATAAGAAAAAATTATATCGTCATGTTAAGTATTAACTAGAGTACTGTAAATAAATACGTTAAAGCATTAAATTGTTGCCAGTTAACAGTTTTAAAACGTATTTCTGAAGAAAATAATAACTGTTAAATTCTGCAATTTTTTATTGTGGAATTTAACAAAGTTATTACTTTCTTCGGAAATATGAGTGTCAATTACCACAAAGTTAAGCCGAATTCCTTGGGTTTTTAAAACTTTAAAACACTTGGACTTGCCCATAAGTATTACGTTCAATAAGCTCCACATTACATCTTAGAGAGAGATCATCAATAATGAAAGTGATTGAGTTGAGATGGTAGCAACTTCATACAGTAAGTTGGCCAAACTGATGCCGTGTAGAAAACTGCAGTGCCACTGTTGCCAATCCTTTTAAGTCAGACAAAGAGGGATCTATAAAATAGATCGTTTTGACTTGTAGTGGATTTTGGTTCTCTCTTTCCTATCTCATTCTAAAATTGTTTAATAGAAGGAATAATGCGAGTATATATGGTGACTTCACAAATACAATTTCATTCCAAGTATCATTAAATGTTTACATTTCAAATTTAGTTATATAACGCTTTTCTGCGAAAAGGTACAAAATTCAGTAAGAATCAGCTGGGAGCAAAACATCCGTCATGCTTCCTTGTGCTCGGTACACTACTCTTAAACTCTGCCCCTCTCCTCGAGTGCCACTGAGCAGTCAAGACATTGCTGATGCAGTGTTGCCAGATGGCACAATGGGCCACTGTCAGACCCCACGTCACAGTTAGCAATTCCATATATTTATACGTTTATAACTAGCAATCTGGGCAAAAAAAATTAGCATCTTTTCTGAGATTTCCTTTTAGGCATTTTTGCACTGTCTTAGTGAAACCTTCCCCTTCTTATTTATTTGGAATGATTTCGGAAAATGATCAGCATATTTCCCTGGTCGACTTTTTTGTGTTTGCTCTAACCTTGTTACTTTTAACAAATCATTAATCACTGCCTCCCAGAAGCTATAAAAATCCATCTTGGACTTTTTGCTAAAGATATTGTACAAATGAAATGCATTCAGCAACATCATTTGAAAGACATGGATACTTAGCTTTTTCTAGCATCTCATGGTTTTCCTTTCACAGAGATAGTAGGTCATCAGCTGGTCATGCTTATCGATGCCGCTCATAAATTTATTGTATTTTTCAACAACAATTGGCTTCACCTTTTTCACCTTCCTTCTGTTGGTCACTTCAACCATTTTCCTGTCAAATTCCATAGAGATCATAAGTACATCCATTTTATCTTTCCATTTCAGTACATACATTTTTTTTATATTGCTCAATAATTTGCCCTTTCTTCAACTTTGCGGTCACAACTTCAGGTGTATTATTTTTCCTATTCCCCCTCAGTGTGCCTGGGCAATAGGTTTTTCTATCTAGTAACTCATCCACCAGATCAACATTATTATAATAATTGTCCATAAACAATGAATGTCCTATGTCAGGATGCTGTTAAACCAAAGCATGGACTACTTTATTTACATGGCCTTTACCTCCCAGATCCTGATCATCTTTATTGGAGTAAACAATAAATTTTTGTACAAGTCCGTTAGGTTCATTATCATATATAATTTTATGGCATACTTATGCTTTTTCTCTTTCAAATATTATCGAAAATGTAACCATCCACGCCACAAGACCATTGACTCCTCTATGGAAAGTTCTCTCAAAGGTTTTTAAATTCTATCCATGGTTTTGCTAAATATATCTATTAGTGGTTTCACTTTATGGAGTTGTGAAGATTGTGGTGGATCATGTTCCTTGGGATCTTTTGAGAAATAAAGGGATATCATAATTAGTAGTAGCCTATTTTGGCCCATAAAGCTACTTAAACATGAAAGACTAAACAGAGGTCCAGTCTTCCAGTAGTGCTGCAGCTGATTGATTTGAGTTGTCTCCATATGAAACAGAAGCCCAAGAAAAATTTTAAACTCATCAATATCTTAGTTTTTCCATTTTGATATTCTCGATTGAGGGGAAACTAATCCTGAAGGAATCCTTTGAACATTCTCATTAGTTTTTTCCACTATTAGAGAATAAAATTTTTCATTGGCTAACAAATGAAAGAAATATATTGGCTTCTTAGTAAAGAGTGATATTTTCATACCAGGAATTCTGGCGAATGAAATTTTTACAGCATTCGGTGGAGGTTGGTATGTCCATGTTGGCTGTATCATTTCTCCCAGGTCAGAATCTTCTGTAAGATGGCCAATATCTAAATCATCCGCGTTGGTGTTAGAATCCTTGGAGTCAGTCCCAGTTAAATTCGCTCCAAAATCTTCAGATTCCTTAGAATCAGTATTCTTCAGAATTTACAAGACATCTTCTTCAAGAGTTTCAATTCTCCTCCGTTTTCTTCATCCTTTTAAGTTGGAATGTCCAAGTTGATTTTTATAATATTTCGACTTTTTAACACTCATAAAAAAATCAAAATATATGATAATTTTCTAATTAATACAATATGAAAAAAAACACCAAAAAAAAGTAAAAACTTACAGAAAAATAAATGTTGAAAATCAATTTGTGATAAATATCTTGAAATGCACCCACAAAAATTCTAAAAAAGGAGAAAAGATTGTCTATTTACAAAGAAATATAAAAAAGCAACAAAAATATAATCAAAGTATCGAAAATAAATATTACTTACATTTTGAATATCCCTAGCAAAACTGGGACAAAAATCACAGAAAAGAAAAATCAATGCTGCTATACTGAGGTCCAAACCTTCACTGAGGGGCAAGACCATCTAACTACGGTTCTGTCACTAAAGGAAAATGCTCACACGTGAGACGTGTGTTGCTGGCTAGCTGGGAATTGCCATCTTGACATGTGTGTCAGTGGCACGGAATGTGTTAAAAGATTTAGCAAATGCTCAGCTTTATTCACATATTTTAAAGCAAATGCTACAGGAGGATCTGGAAAATAAGCAAATGCTTATTTTTTTAAGCAAAAGCAAATGCTATTTTTTTATTCACCCAAATGTAAGCATTTACTTTTAAAAATGCTAGAAATCTTAAGCAAAAGCATTTGCTTAATTTTTATTCACAATGATTTTCGAAGAACTGTTTGCAAATTCTCTCAAGTGGATTTTTGACATGTAAAACGTTACTACTTCACATCATCTGCAACAGTTGAAGGGAAGTCAGCATGGAGAAAAATGTGTTCGTAACTGAGTTTTCATTAACTCTCGATAAAAAATAATTCATACTAAAATGTAGGCCTTTATATTATAAGAACATTTAGTTCCTTGCCATTTTTTATACATTTCAGCTGGTTATGCATTGAATGTTCTGATGTCCCTCACAACCCTGGCGATCCAGTACAGGGTTGCGACCTGCACTTTGAAAAACACTGATCCACAACACTTTACCAAAATTTAGCAAGCATATACTGTATTTTCTGGTAGATAACTTGCGCATTACCTATACAAAAAAGTTCGAAATTTAGAAAAAATGGATGTGTGTTATACACAGGAGAAGAAGTGAATAACTTAAAATTAACAAAAATTATTTATTCCTAGTACATTGATGATTCGATTACTCATTTATTTTTGACGACAAATTCACGATATTTTCTCCCCTTCTTTTTAAAATCCTGAAGGTATGTAATTGTTGGAAATTATAAGATGACTAGACTTTTCACCACTAAAAAAATAAAATTTTCAAGTTCTAGGCCTGTTTATTGACAGATTTAACACAATAAAAAATGAGCGGTCGAAAAAAAATTTTTATATTCATTGAGGCAGAAAGACTTTTCACCACTAAAAACATAAAATTTTCAAGTTGTAAGTCTGTTTATTGACAGATTTAACACAATAAAAAAAATTTTATATTCATTGAGGCAGTCTGTGTATTGGCCTGAGTTTTTACTAAGTGATTATTAAACGTAAAGAGAAATCAGTTTATTCTGTTATTTATTTATTTAAAGAACCTTTAATTACCAATCTGCAGAAATTTTTCGACTGAGCATTATCTATACATTTTAACAGGTCTTAAAAACACTGTGATGCGTGGTATCTACTATGTGCGTTGTTGATGGGAAAATATGGTTATTAAAAAATTAATTATGTAAATATTATGATTGCTAATTTAAAATGCCATGTATTACCTCAAAAGCAAAATTCAGTCGCCTTGGTTTTTTGCTTAGTTCATCTAATAAATTTTCCAGATGTGTGTACATTATTTATATTCAATAATGCAAGACTATTCAATTGATCATTCTTTGTAAGAAAAGTTTTGAGCTTCTTCAGAGTATTTAATGATCTTTCATTGATAAAAGTGGTAATAGGAAGTTTACACAGTGTTTGTAAAAGTCATTTAATATGAGGGTAAAACTCCCTGTCACAAAAAACAAACACTTTGAGTGCAGAAAGTTGTTCCATTTTACTTATTGTGTGCTTTTGTAGTTTTAGTTCACCAAGTACAATATCCTTACTATATTGAAAAAAATTTTCATTGATTGAATAAAATTCTAAGAGTTGGAGAAAATCATTTTCTGTTTCATCATCATAGGTTTGTGACATTAAGCAAGAGAATTTTGCTAAAATATTGTTGTATCTAATGTCTTAGTTTTATTTACATAATCAAGAAATGGTGAGAATATAGCATGACTGCAATACTCCTCAGGGGATGTTGTAGGAATATTTTTGTAGTACAGGTGACGCTCGTTATATACCAATTCAATTTACGAACTTTCATTTTAACCTCATTTATAATGATGATTATAACATCCCCCATATTTCCCGGCGGATACACTTTTTTACCCTGAAAAACTTCAACTAAACTCAACCTACGTATTATGCACCAAGGGTAAACATTTGCACAGTCGTATAGATCAGTGCTTCTCAACATTTTTGATCCATGGCATGCCTTCATGAATGCTATGTAATTTCACTGCTTTAATACATACATGTTTTTAAAGAAGGATAAAATATTATTATATTTTTAAATTGATTAAACATTAAAAATCTATTAATTCCTCTCGCAGTTTAAGGATAAGTTCCTTGGATGATGTAATTTATGCAAATTTTCCTTATTTAATTTAGTAACAATTAAAAATCATCGGAATTTGTGGCACATTAATGCACCGTGGCACACCGGTTAAGATTTCCCAATATTCTGTTACAGTTTTTTGACTGAGAAAAGAAAGATTTCCTAGCCAGTATACGAGATTGTTTATTAAACACAATACATAGTTTGGTGCAAAATAAGATAATCACTTTGTGTTGGCATTACGTATCAGTTCGATCTTTGTAAGCATTCCTTGAGAACAGTGCAGTGATAGAATAAATTAGGTAGTTACATGCATAATTTGGACTGGACACCAGCTGAGTTCTGTATAAAAGCCTTACATTGCTCTTAATTGGAAGGAAGCCTATGCACTCAGTGAATTCACTTGTATTCATAATTTTTCTTCAATTTTATAGATTGGAATCTCTTTGTGAATTGTATTTAAAGCAAATTGTACAAAACCATACAAAAAATCATAGGTATAATTTGCCCAAGTTTGAGAACGGAACTCCTTTGATTTACATGTATCCTATGGGATAATTACTTTCGATTTACGCCAATTCAATTTATGCTGTAATCCTCAGGAACATATCTATGGTGTAAACCGAGTGTCACCTGTACTGTAATTGCTTTTTGGCACATCTCGGAATTTTGATTTCTTCTTCCTCTCCCATGTATTCCAGAAATTGAATTGCTGTCCCAAAAATGTCTTTTAAATAGTTACAGAGTTAATATTTAATTTTTCCAGAACTACAATTGAGTCTGTCGTTGCCTTTTTAAAATCAGTAGTGATGGTTTGTAAATATTTACTTAGCTTTTTAGTTATAGCAAATACATACCTTATTTATTGTAAAAAAAAATACAGGTTACTCCATTGGGTATGGATAAAATGAAACCATTGTAAAAATGAAGCAAGCAGTGATACAGCACTTATCCATTGCATGTGTAGTATTAAGACTTGGAAGTTTGTTGTTGTGTGTTGTTGTTTCCATTTTTGATATATTGTACACTTTCCTAACTTGTTTTGGTTTTATCTTCTTTGTTAAATGCTCTGCAATAGCACATCAGCTAAAATATGCAAAATATAGTTTTATTTTTTAATTACATTACATTATTTTTTATAATTCAAAATAAGAGGCATTTTTTTCACATCTACTTTTTCAATAATTTCTGAGTAATGCATAATTGTCACCACTTGCATTTATTTCCATTTTTTCAGGATGCTGCTGCATGTTATGAAAAAATGGCCCAAAGTGGATGTCCGACAAGAGATTATGCTTTGGGAATGGTTAATTGTTATCTGAAGCTAGATCAGCCACTTGCTGCTCGTGGCTTAATAAATGATTTTTCTGATGGAAGGTATTTGATGGATTAATTTCTACTTGGGTCATATAAAATACATTGACTAATTATCATTTCACTGAATCATTATTTCTATTTCTTATGAGTTTATCTAGTGTGTGACTGTAACATATGTTTTAATTTCAGACCTGAGCTCGAAGAATCACTGATGGAAAGTTATATGGAGGCATTGTGGAAATTAGGTGATTGGAGTCAATTACTACATTATAATGAAAAAGTTGAGGCAAAGCATGATAACTTATGGAATGTCAACATTGTCAATTCATTATTAATCCTTAGAGATGAACCTACTGAGATAGTACCCGAAATTCAGACATTGAGGGATGAATTGATGTGCTCTCTCTGTGCCATGAGCATTGATAAGGGTGCATATGAGCGAGGTTATGAATTAATCTTGAGGTATGTTGTAAACTATCTTAACATTCTGGGGGGATACAACCTTCATGCATTAATGACAGTATTATAACACCCATTGAATGCAGTGGCAGGCTGGCCATATGGGCGATTGAGCAATTGCCCGAAGGGCCGGTGCGAATGAGGGCCGACTGGACTGGTATAAAATTTAAATATTATATGGAAACAATATTTTATCATATTCATGCTTATTTACAAATCTTACTCCCTTTATATAACTAGAACACAGTTATATGACTATAGAATACCTTTTATGTATTTTGTACGATACACTGACAAGATTAACTGGCTACATTTCAAACTATGTAATGTTTTTTACATCTATAGGCTTGCTGATGCAATCTAATGCATTTACAACAAAGAGTTTTTCGCATCAACAATGTGTTTTCGAAGGCACAAATAAGTTTCCTGTAACAACAATGTGATTTAACTAGCCCGCTCTCAACGACAGTCTGCCGATGCTATGATTTTGTTGCATCTTGGCACCTACTGTACGGTACAAATGCATAGCGAAAAATGAATAGGTAGAGTCTGTACCTATTCATGTTTTGCTAAACACACAGCACACTGCTGTTTATTTTTTGTAGTTGTGCGGTTTTATGTGTGGACAATAATATTTGACAGTGAGCAGTTATTACAAGTAAGTAAGTGCCAATATTAACTACTTATAAAAGGCATGTCAAACTGGCGGCCCACTTGTGATTTATTTTTAAAATGAAGAGACATAAAGTTTAATATTTGCATGCTATAGACCTTATTATATTGGTGACGACAATTTGACACAAATACATGTGCATCGCATGATGTGATCATTTTTGGCCTGTAGTTTAACTTTTATTACTTTCTCCATACGTAGTAATGGGAAAGTATTGTGATCACAAAAAAAATTGACAGATTTCAACAGAAATACACGTTTTGAGTTCCCTAGAACACGTTTAGACTATTTTCGGAATGATGTCTGTGTGTGTGCGTGTGTATGTGATTGTGGGCGTTCTAACTCAAAAAGTACTTGCCATATTGTTACCATATTTCATATATAACACTTTAGCATGAGCACAAAGAACTGATTAGTTTTTGGATAATATCGGTTAACCGGAAGTCGAGGTTTATTCGAAACCCAATTCAGTTTTTGCGATATTTCTCCATTAAAACATCATTATTGTATACACAATTCTATACAAAGGTTATAGAGAATGTAATTTCCTACAACTTTCATTTGAAACGATTTTCCATAACTGTTATTTTTTAGGAATTATTCATAAAAAATAATCGGTTTTTTCGGTTTTCATCAAATATCTCCTTAAAAACGTTGTAATTGGTCATCTTTGTAAGGACCAAAGTTGTAGAGAATAATATTTCTTCCAAGTTTTGTTTGAAACAAATTTTCGTAGAACCATCCATTTCCGAGATATCTTGCTTTTTCTAGTATATAGCGCCTCTACCATTTAGCTGTGAATTCTGTAAACATATTCAAAATATACCTAATTTACAGCAATAAGGACGACTGTATTCTTTTACGATAGGAAATAATAATTTTGCCTTATAATGCTATTCATAATAATTTAAATAACTATACCCCAAATATGGAGAAAGTCGTGTTGGCCACATCAGATTTTTTTATACTATATATAACTGTTGTTCCACACATAAACACGATGTATAGCAATAAATTGAGACAGAATATCGATGGTTGGAAAAATGTTAATTAAATATTATGTTAATTAAATTCATTTCCTTTTTCTATTTTTATTACATATATATCATAGGATTTCTTTTAGTAAAGGCTGAAATGACATTTTTGACAGTCCTCTACTTTATTTTGACTTTCACACACAAATCAAGTTGACATGCCTGACTTATGACGTTTATTATTCTTTGCTTATTGACTACTAGCTGAAGTACCCGGCTTCGCTCGGGATAAGTTATCGATGACGTCATCATTTGTGACACAGACATTGTGGGCAGCAGGGGATGAGGCGGTTAATGAAAGTGAATTTAGATGTTTTCCAAAACGTTTTTGTATACGATGTTGACCGCCTTGCCAACCGGTACATATATATACAAATTTTGTCCGCTTGACACCCTAGAGCACACGAGGTAGAGCTGCCCGTGTGAGAAGCATTGGCTCTCCAGATGGATGCCTGCCACCTCCATTGTCTGTCCTTGCGACTTATTGATGGACATGGCCAATCCCACCTTGATGGGAAATTGCAGCCGCTTAAACTGAAATGGCAAGTCTGTTGGTATAATCGGAATGCGCGGTATGAGAACGTCCTCTCCCTTCGCGCATCCGGTCAAATGGTGGCCTCTACAATGTTACGTCTTATTTCCTTCACCCTCAGTCGCGTGCCATTGCACAATCTGGGTGCATCCAAGTTTCGCAGCAGCATTATGGGGACGCCAGCCTTCAGTTCAAGCTTGTGGAATGGGACGCCCGACAACTCCAATGAATTTAAAAACTCGACCGGATAATTAACTGTCTGGTAGTGGCTTTGAAATTTTGGATGAAGAAGCAGTTTTTGAGTGATTTAATTCAGACAAAAATTTGACAGGTCATGAAATGTTGAGTGATGACGAAATAGCACGATGGATTATGAACGAAGAAGAATCGAGCCCAACCCCAAATGAAGACCCAGAAGAGGATTTGCTGCCGACAAACAAAATCGGTCACAGTGCCGCTTTGTCTCACGTCGAGGCTCTACTTGACTACGTGGAGCAAGAAGATGACGTCGCTCTTGCCGATAAGATGATGCTGCGTAATTTATGCACTACCATACGTAGGAAGGCCAACCAAGGGAAAAAGCAAACTTCTTTGCTTTCCTTTTTCAAAAAATAGTGTTTGTTTAAATTATGTACCTCTATAAATACATATGTATGTATGTATTAATATTTTTGTAATTAAATTTACATTTAGGTTATATTTTCGAGTTTTTCTTTCATTTTGCAGATTATCCGGGGTTTCGATTATCCGGAGAACTTTATTTCCCAACCTGCCCGGATAATTGGGAGTCTACTGTATACTCTTGTGCCCCCTTCACTGGCCCATCCACCATCGGCAATAGGATCGGACTAAACCTTTCTAAAATGGCACGCTGCCATTTTATTTCAAGATTATACTTTTTACTATTTAAATAGGCCCACAGACCATCTCATCAAATTTGGTTAGAATTGGACTAACCGTTTCTGAGATAGCAGGCCGCCATTTTTTTTTTCAAGATAGCGAACAAATTTTGTTTAAAGCCTATGTGTTAAGTGGGTGTCCCAGCTATGTCAATACAAATTTTCAGCTCTATCGGTGCAGTAGTTTTTGCGTGATTGAGTAGCAGACAGACACCACTTCATTTTTATTTATAAGATTATTATTATTATTTATTACATCACCCTGGATTATGGATAAAAAAGGAATTAAACGTGCTAAAGGTTGTGCTGAAAAAGCAAGAGAAAAGAAATCGAGGGCATTAGTGGACCAAGCAAAATTGTATAAACCTCAAGATGAATTTTGCAAATTACCATCTACAGCTACAGCGTCTAATAAAAATGTCATTCCTTCTGAAAAAGAAGTTACCATTGAAAACGACAATGTATCAGATTCTCTTGTATTGGAACAAACTGCTATTTAAACATCAATAAGCACATCTTCAATTAGTAATAAAATTGAAACACCATCAGATACTGTTACAGTCTGGTTGAAAGCTTATGGCGGATGCGCAGTAGACGAATTTGAGCCTAGGCGAGTCCATTGGTGAAACCTCAATACCGCAGGGGTGAGGGTATTTTCCGCGTGGGAGAAAGTCATTCAGTTAGCTTCATGCATCCGGGTTGCCAACTGCTGCTTCGCTCTTGCTGTCATTATTTGTTTTCATTGTTTTGATTGCTGATCTGTTATCAAGTTATTGTTGTTTTATACTTCGCATTCTTTTGTTCATTCCTTTTTTGTTATCCATTCATGTTGTTGTTTGTTATCGTAATTTTTTTTAAGTTTTGCTATAGAGCTATTGTTATTTTCCATTATTTTATTAATCACGTTTTTGTTACTACGCTCTTGAGATTGTTGTTCCTTTAGTTATTAACAACTTTAACAATATGGATCCCGCTCCATCCACCTCAAAGCTAGGGAATAGGAAAGTTATCCGTAGCCAGGCACGGGAAATTCTTTATAACATACTGAGTTTTATGAAGAAGGAGGCTGTCGAAGGAATCAGCATTCCTATTAAAAATGCTTATGAGCGGGCCGAAGCAGCAACAGGCATGTCACGTCGCCCATTAGAGTGAATTTCAAAGGAAGGAGCAGATATTGAAAAAGGTTGCAGGACAGCCTTCTTGTCTCCATGAAAGAATAAGATGCAGAAGATTCCAAAATCGACGGTCGACGATTTTGATACCCATGTAGTGAGAAGAACAGTGCATCAATTCCATGTGAAAAACATTTTGTTTAAAGAAAATTTATAATATTAGGTTAAACCCAAATTCGAAGAAAAAGCAATCAGACGGTAAAAATTGGACAAAAACCCGAAGTCTCTATACCAAATTGTAAGCAAATGATGTGGAAGTGGTGTGCTAGGGAGAGGAATGTTATTTGTAAAATTCGTGGTAGAACAGTAGGGGGTGGAGTGGCACTAAATAGTTAGAAAGGCAGGAGCAGGGGGTAATTCTAGGAAGGTCTGGTCATTGACCATTTTGTTCTGGAGTCCTTGCTGCTCACTGCTTCTTCAAAAACTTTTCCTTCCCTGCTCACAATCATAGGTTGGTTCGTCCTATCTCACGAGGTCTTAAGGAGGTTGCCCCGAAATTTAAATAAATGGCATTTTAATAAGAAAACATACCTTACTGAAGTTATTGAAGAGAAATTAATGGATTTATTCACCATAATCTATGATTTTTACCATTTAACCTCACTAGGGCCACTTTCTCTTAAAAACTTTGTTCCCAATCATAGGTTGTTTTGTCCTATCTCATGAGGTCTTAAATAAGGAATTTCTAATAACTACACGTATGCCATATAAGAATTGCTTTTACTCTCAACTTATGAACAATTTATTTTCTGAGAACTAGTAAAAACATTCTTTCCCTCTCCACTTGTCTTAACAACAAACCTACTCAGTACCGCAAAGTGAATTTTATTGATAAAGGCTACAGTTTACTTAAAAACCGTCTAAATGCTTTGTGCGTTCTACATCCCGAGTGTCGCCCGTCGCACCACACGTGAAGACCCGTGCAAGTGCGACTAAGTTGGTACCTGTTAAGCTCATCGCTCTTCCCCTCAAGCATTCCTCTCCTTACTCACTTTCCCCTCCAACGCCAAGCAGTCAGCGCATCCGTCCGCCACAAGCTTTCAATCGGACTGTACTGTCTTTGTCAACTATTTTTTCTTCAGACGAAGTATATTTTACCCCGCCAAAATCTAGTAAACTTAAACATTTTTTCAAATATCATCCAAAACAACCATACGAGGACAACAACTTGCAGTTTAATCCAATAAATATTTTCAAAAGAAAAGATGGTACAAATCGGATGTGGTTGTCATATTTCTCTAGAGTAAGGACATTATCTCATACTATTTGCTTATCTTACAACAAGGAGGAAAATCTCTTCACGAAAGGCTTAAAAGATCTGCCTGTAAAGCACATATATCAATGAACTGCTGAACACAAAAAAAATCTGGGACATATTGAATGTGTTAATATTGTAATATTGTTATTGTATTACTATAATAACTGGTTTAAATGTAATAGCCCTATTATAAACAAATTTTATTATTTTTATTAAAATCATTGAGAGATACTATTCTGCATATTTTCATCGGCACTTTTATCGATGAGATAATGAATTCTTACAGTGATAAAATATAATTTTAAAAAAGATTGGGCCAGTGGCACAGTCGCCTGGGCCGGTTTAGTATCGCCAGTCTGCCTCTGATTGCATGTAATGTTTGTTTCTATTTCTCTGAAGAATCTTACCTATAATGTGTATTCTAGGGAAAAATTTTCTTTTCAGAAAAATAAAATAAACACCCATTTGGCAACTTAAGTTAATTATCCAGCTCAGCTTATGCCTTGAATCAAAGAAATCTTATTTATGATTCTCTATTTATCAAATTCAGCTTATTTTTTAACTAATCTTCTGTTATAGTATAAATTTTCAAGGAAAAATGTTTTCATCAGCATTTTCCACATTTTCACAAAGCATAGTTAGATCTTTGTTGATTATTTAAATAGAAATCTAGACTTCTTAAAATGTAACAGGTTGTTTGATCTTTTCACTTTTCAGGACTCAAATTCTCAGTGAATTAGAAAAAATTGCAGAAATTACTGCAAATGCCAAGAAAGGTATTGATGAGATTCAAATAAAAACAATGGAAAGGCACTTTAAAGAATTTGATGATAAGCTCAAGTATCTTCACAATTCAGTTTCCACTTTGGAGCCTGTTCTGTTTCTGAGGCGCACAATGCTGCATATTGTTCAGGAACATTTCCCAGATGATACGCTATTGTCACCCATGTTGGAAAAAGAAATTGGAAATGCTTGGATCAGAAGTGCTGCGATTGCTCGAGAGTAAAAATAGTTTATTTTATGAAAATTTATGATTCTGTTTCCGTATTTTGTATCCATTTGTAAGTTTTCCATCATATTTTGTATTTCAGCTCTGGTTACTTTCAGCAAGCTTACATGTACCTCTTGAATGCAGAAAAGTTCAACTTGAAGAATGTCTTTATAGAAAAGGCAAAATTATTTTGGGAGAGGGATGAAAACCACCTTGCTCTTTTGACCTTAAGAAAAGGAATCGAAGAGAACTTCCCCATGGCCACTGAATACAAAGTATTGAAGGACCAAGCTCCATTGTATGAACGAAAAATTTGTGCAGAGGTAATGAACCTGCACATTTCTTTCTGCAAAGTTTATTGTTTTTTAGTCAGAAGATTGATTGATTGATGCAAAAGTGCAACTTATTTTTGTGTCCTCTCATTATGTCGGGTCCTGCTCTATTTACATTTGATGTATAACCCTTTCATAAAATCTCTTATACCATGGATTCAGATATACCAAGGGTCTTCGTTGCTCTCTCTGAGCTCTCCATTGAACTTGAAATATCCACTGTACTGACAAAATATTGATCTTGGTGTTTTTAAATATTGATCTTGGTGTTTTTAAATATTGTTGTGGTATTAAGCATATCAAATTAAAGAGTTCTATGTTCATATTTTATTGAGTCAGTGGGACTATGTCATAAATGTCACCTTAGGAGGTCACTGGTTACCTTTTCTTCCCTAGCTCCTGTAGTATAACATTGGAACACTATATTTGATTTTACAAAAATGAGATAAAGATGTAGCAAATGTTTATTAGTACTTATTTATAGGCTAAACTTCTGCTGGCTTGTTACACTGATAAAAATGTCAGTGCAGACATTGATGAAAATATGAATAACTACAAGGATGCAGTGGAAACTTACCAAAAATGGGAAAAAAATCTTGTTCATTTAGCTGAGTATTATGAAAAAGTTTTAGATGCAATCATTGGTGATGATGATTATAAAGGAAGGTGAGGTTCAGGGATAAAACAAACTTTATATGACATAAATTTTAGCCTTTTTAAAATCATTGAAAATATGTTAAATAAAATAATTAATTTTCATTTACAGAGAAGCGCAGCTGCATATGATAAACTATTTTGGCAAGTCTTTAGAATTTGGTTGTCAGTACATGTATCACTCTATGCCACGTATGTTGACTATATGGCTAGATTATGGTGCTAAGCTCATAGAGAAAAAGGAGCGAGACAGAGGGGAAATATTTGCCAAAATGACAAAACTAATTGGTAAGTTAACAATAATTAAGTTTAACCTTTTGACAGGGTTAAATTCCAGATGTTTTCCTTCATTGCGAAAATTTATTTTTGGTATGTTAATATTCCTATGTATGTATTTGATAAAAACTTTCACATCCCTCTAACCAGCCATATGATTTTATGCAAGTCAGGAGCATTTTATTGATAACATAATAAGTACTTTACTGGTAAATTTTTTTGCAATAAAAATTTTTTGTCTAGATAAAATAGTTATAAACCTAACATCTCTTAAATAAATCATGACAGCTAGAACAGACAGAGGTGGCCAAGCACTGAAGGGGGTCCAGATGCAAATATCAATGGGGCATCACGATATAGATATTTTTAGTAATAACGAATGATCTATGGAGCCCCAGTTTAATATTATAACTTTTACAGGGTGTTTTTTATTGAAATCAGTTTGCAAGTGATTTTTAGTAAAAGATTTTGCAAAATTTACACTTGATACTTGAATAATAATAATAATAATTTATTCATCCTGGAGATTTGTTCATACAAATATAGGGCAAGTCCAAAAACATTTAAAAAATACATTAATAGATTACGTTATATACATATCACAACATTAGTAATTAGCAAACTCAGCAATAATTGAGAACTTTTGGGGTCCTGATTATTCAGGGGCCCGAATAACTCGCATCCCTCCTTTGGCCGGCCCTGAGAACAGGTCAATTGTTATCATGTTATGTATCAAAATACAGATGGTAATACCTATTAGTTCCGCAACCAGAACTAGCATAATGTTGTAAAATAAAAATATTAGGATAGTAAGGGATTTTGAGCTCATACATAAGATACCTCTTGGACCTTACATTTACATTTTGTTCTGTTGACATCACCAATTCCACCAACATTGCCATTCTTAACTACAATATTAGCCTATAATGGTCATATTCTCTGGCTTCAGACAAATCTTCCTCTTCAGTCACTTTTGGAGTCTTCCAGAATTATTTTAGATATCTCCTTAGTTCACACTGGCATTGTAAATTGGGATGAGAAAATAAATCGTTTAATAATCCACATAACTGTTCTTAAAGCTCTCTTTTGAGGGATTTTTCACATTGTCATTAAAGTGGGTTGAGAGACTTTTTGTCCTATGTGCAGTATGCAATACACTTGCTCCATCTTGCCCAACCAAATGATCAGAGAGAAAAATCATGCATAGACATGGAATCATAGCATGAATTTTTGTTTTTACCCTCTCCTGGACCAATTTAACAGGTTGACTGCTGAGATTAAATTAATTTTTTTTTGTTTTCAGTCCAGGTAATTAATATTACATATTACTTCATGTTATCAGCGGTAACTTGAAAACCAATAGACATATCTCAATTAATTTTTAGGAGTTCTTTATTAAAGTTGATTGCATTGGAAAAAAAATATTAATAGCTGGAATGGTTCTGTTTCTCACATCAACTAACATTTCTTGATTGTATTCCAAGAAACATCCAAATTTAGACAGCGGTAGGTCACAATTACTACACTTTCTTATGACACTTCCTTTTCTTTTTTGGGTGAAACTACAGTAAGTAGTAGACTTCTTTTACAGTCGAAATGTTTGCAAGAGAAGAAGTTGCCTATCATTTGTCTAATGCAGTGTTTCCCAAAATGGGTGTCGCAGCGCACTGGGACACTGCAGCTGATTTTTACGGGTGTTGCAAACCTCTGCATTCAGTAAATAACTTACTATAATTTTCCGATTATAATACACATTTTTTTCTTGAAATAGTTGACAAAAAGTCAGGGTGCGTATTATATGTGGTTATAAATGCATACAACTTTTTTCAGTATGGAAGTAATTTATATTTTCGAATGTTTTTACCAATAAATCGTATATTTCAATGCATATCGATAATATTCCTTTAAATATTGTTTTTCAAAACAAAAATAAGAATATTTATTTATTTACGTTAGCTTTCAGAATTAATAAAGCCTAGGAATTCATTACCACTCTCCTCACTGTCCTCAAACATTTCCTCTGCGATCTTGTGTTTTCGCTCATCATCTACGTAAATTGCGTCGCCGAGAACAATTTACACACCTCGATCGGCTTGTATGAACTGGACTTGATGTTCATGTAAATGATGTCGCTCCCCAAATATCTATAACCCAAATATGGAGAAAGTCATGTGTTGGCCACATCAGATTTTTTCATTATCTGCTCGCTCTTTTATAATTTCCTTCAGCAAATGGAAAAAAGAGGGATGGCATGCATAATATAAAAAATAAAAGTTATTATTTAATACTTATTTCTCCTATATTATATTTATATAAATTTTTAATACATTTCATGCGTTTTCTGAATCATGAGTGAAACACCTGTGGGTGAAAGTTCTTTGGATGAAACTTTATGTGGGTGAAGTGACTTGTGGGCGAAAAAACTATGGGTGAAAGGGCATGGGTGAAACGTCTGTGGGCCAAATGTCCCGTGGGTGAAACATCTGCGGGTGAAACATCTCATGGGCGAAGTGTCTTTGGGTGAAACGTCCCGTGGGTGAAGTGCTTTGGGGGAAATGTCATGGAACCATAATTCATATAAATACCGTATATACTCGAGTATTTTGCAACCCTGCATAATTTATGACCCCTTCTTTTTTGCCTCAAAATTTTGTCTTTATCCTGTGTGTCATGTAATGTGTGAGTTGGAATTTTTGCGCATTTCCCTGCAACAGAACAGTGAACCGTGCAGCGAACCAAACCTAGCAAGAAATGGACGCTCGGCACGGTGTTGCAAATTGTTGTTCGCCTGTTTTCCACCAGTATCCATTCTGTTTCCGAGTAGACATGACTTCTCTTCAGTCATCTTTTTGCGACATTCATCAGCTGAGAAGTGGACTTCAGTTTGTTAAATCTGCATACTTAATAATAAGTTACTTAAAAATTAGAAGTTTGTGAGGCAAGGCCTCTGATCGAGGTTAAGGGTTAGAAATATGTTCAGAACGAGATGATTCCACTGTTTCAAGAACATATCTCGTCTAATTTGCTACCCCCTAATTTTTGGCTAAAAAATAGGTCTCAAAAAGTCAAAAATTATGCGATTATATACGATACATTTAATTTGAATTATTTGTGTTTTTCGAATATCCGTGTCCTGGTTCCCCCAGTTACCACGGATAATCGGCGCTCTACTGTATTCATTTTTGGCTACTCAGACATGATTTTTAGTTTCATAAGGTATAAGTCAACATTTTGGCAGCCCCTCTGATTCTGACAGTTGTAATTTAATGATATTAGCCTGTTGATATTAAAAGTTGCTTACAGTCATCTCAATCTTATTTCCTGATTAAATTTGCTCCAATTAAGGGATATGCTTGACAATATTTAAAACTGAAATCAGTAATGGAAATCCAGGCAAACTTATCCTTCATGAATTCTTTAACATTTATGATGAACAATTTTTTATTTTCTTTTATCACAAAAATTTCAATTTGTGTATAGGGTTATTAATAAAATATGTCAAATCTTAATTTTGAAGTGATTGAATGAATCTAAAAGTTTAATAGTTGGCTGTTGCTCCAGCTATCTTGAATCTAATAATTCAAGCTTTGAATGTTTATTATGTAGCTAATTTTAAGAAATTACCAAAAACTCAAATGTAACATTATTGATAAAAGTTTTTTTGTAAAGGTAAGTCTTACACAAAGGTTCTAAATGTAGGGAGCTGAATTGATGTTATCCATCCTTAAATCTGGGGTGAAAAGTATAATCATTACAATGTATTTAAATGTATATAGTTAGTTTTATTGACTCTTGCATTAAAAGCATCATGATAATATTTTAGTTAGTCTTAATTTCTCCTTCTTATAGCCATTATTTACTGTTTACAGAGACCTATGCTGTTCGGCTACCTCCCTTCATGTTTTTTAGTGTATTTTCTCAAATCACAACAAGATTGTGCCATCCTCATCCTGCAGTGTATAATGTTCTCAAGAGCATAATAGCTAAAGTTATTATTACCTATCCTCATCAGTCAATGTGGATGATAATGGCAGTCTACAAGGTGAGCAGCGTACTTACTCCTGTAATTTCCCAAATGATATTTTCTCCTGATTTTGAGGCCGATGTAAATGATTTGTTTTCTCTGTATTATTTCCTCATCTAGCCTTTAACAAGAGTTATTCATATTATTTGCAAGTTTTTTCATCCAATAATTCTAAAGGAAAGATTGTATACCATGTATTTTATAAGCTAAATTTTTTTGAGAAAAATACACACCTAGAAGAAAGGGGGTCAAGCATATCTGCCGATTAAGGTCTGAGGTTAAAAATATTAACAATTTACCCTGTATTCTATTGAGCTCATGTAAACAACAGTAGTCCATATCATGTATGTATGCCATTGTTATACATAATACAGTTCTCCCTGGTTATAGTGCTGTTGCTAATACTTCTGATTTGGATACAGTGTGGGTCTTCCTTATTCACCTCAAATCTACCCTGGACTACTCCACTTCTCTGACAGTGGAATCCTGAATTTTCTGCTTTGTTATTTGAAGCTGTCCCAATAGATAAAAATTGAAAAACTGAAGTTGTTTGTATGTATCATATTTGGACAAGAGACCATGTCTTTGGTTATGCAGCGGAACTTTGTTACAATGCGCTTTGCTATACCGTAGTTTCAGATATACCCCAGATCAAGTCATGCCACCTGAATAATTTATTAAAAGATACAAAGTATTTGAGCAATGATGTATATGGTCAGTCTAATATAATGTTTTTTGGTTTTAACTTTTTTCTGAAGAAGTTTGGGAACATTTCTGGGAAATGGCTAAAAAAAAATCATTATGGATTGTGATAATTTTAAGTTCTGCTGATCACGGTCATAAAGAAGAAGGAAAATAGTATTTTCAGAACATCAAAGCCTGATCCTTTGAAAAACCTTTGTCAGCTTTGATTTTCAAAACACTGTTCATTAAAAATCTCCGTCACTTATCACTTCGGCAAGTGTAAGTTACAAGTACACCTGTGTTAATGAAGTAGTTGTGTTCCACGGCGGCACTTCATTATCAGAAACTTAGAGGTATAAAATACATAAGAAAGGTAGGGATGCATTCTAGAGCTTCAGAAAAGGGGGTTTTAATTCCAAAACTTCAGCATATAATAAAAGAAACTGACAAAATTGCTGGTAAACATGCAACGACAATTTTAAAATTTCAAATGCTAAAATGAGTATTAAAACAAAACGACAGGGTTTTTCTGGTGTTCATTTCCTCTGATTTTGCATCAGTGGTAGTGTAGATGACAGGTGCAAAATGGAGGGAAAATGCCTCTGTATTTGTTTCAAAGATGGACTTGTCTTATGACTTAAATCTTTGTTTCTAAAGAAATAGATTTACGCTGCACTCTTGTGTCTTAGTCTTAGCATTTGGAGTGCCTGAGAAAAGGAATTTTACTGTAATTCTTCCTTTCTTGTTTCAAAGTTAAAACATTCATGAAAATGGAGGAGTTATGTAAGTAAATGCAGTATAACTGTAAAGTAAAAAGGGTACATTGCTATGAGAATAACTTGGGTGGAAATTAGAGATGCACCGAAGTTCGGCCAAAATCTGCTATTCAGCCTCGGCCTTTAGAAAGGCTGAATAGCTGAATATTTTCTAAATTCAAATTTTATCTATATTTTTACATTTTAGTTTTTACTGAAGGGAAAATCTGGAATATAAATTATTTATATTACAATATATAGTTTATAAAGTGGTTGTATAAATTTAAACCTAAAATGTTTGGATGAAAACTTGATAAAGGAAACTGAAAATGGCAAATAAAAGCATAATTCGTTGGATTTTTGCCAATGTAATTCCAAAGATCTTGGATTCAGCATAACTGACATATTTTATGACATACTGTTCAAACTAGTTCTCAACTTGTTTAGTGATTTTATGAATTGTATTTTTTATCCTGATTTGTTGTCCATAAGTGGACAACAAATTTCATTCTACTTTTCTTCTACTTTCACCATTTTCAATCAGTTTTAGGTTAAGAAATAAAATAGAAAGGTCTCAAAATACCTTTATACAAATTTGAAAAAGTTGTTCATTTAAGATCTCATTTTACCTCAAATTTATTAAAAATTTAGAGCAACAGTTGTGAAAACTTTGATTTCTATAACTTTTATCAAACTGTATTCCACATAGATCTATTTATGAATTACCTTCTATAATTTTTAAATCTATAAGTAATTTTTCAAAGAATATACAGCAAAACCTCATTACTTAGAACCCTCTATAATTCAGACTGCCTTCTTTTTTTCAATTACACATTTTAATCATGCAGAAGAAGATATTTCCTAGACAAGAATTTTATAATACAATTTCTTATATGTTGTTGGCTTAGATAAATATCGAAATAATATTAATGAAATTAGTAGAAGCAATACAATTTTCCATTTTTAAAAAGAACACTTCCAACATAAATTAATAAATATTTTGTAACGAAGAATGTTGTTATTTAAAGACAATACAATAGGACCTTTACTCAATAGGAAATTTTCTATTTCTTCCAAAAAAAGACAATGTGACTGACTATATCTGATTAAATTTTTAGTTATTAATGTTTAACTCATTAATTTCAGTTTATTGTTTAAAGAAATCATATTTCCTGTGTTTTTTATTTGAATTCTTAGTAATCAATTTAGTTTTTGCAATCAAGTAAAGCATTTATTATTAGAAACAGTAAGGTAATATAACAATTGTTTGTGATAATGAATCAAATATGACATGTGAATAACCTTTATATGAAAAAATGTGATTATATTAATATGTTGAAAAGAATGTCCAACAATTTGGTGGCAAAAATTAAGGCAGCAGTACCCTACATTGGCAAAACTTGCACAAAGCTATCTTGTTCCCTCTCCAACCTTTGCTGAAAGTGAGCGGTTTTTTAGTATTACGAATGTTCAGTACAGTGAACACAGGAGTAACTTAACTGCTAACCATGCAGAAAAGTTATTGTTCCTGCACCATAATTTAAAATTTCTTAAATTTGACTATTAATGCATGAATAATACAATTGTAATAAAAATGAAATAAATAAAAGTTTTTTTTTACAAGATTTCAGATTCATTCTTGCATTCTTGAAGTTAATTCCATGATAGTGATATTTGGCCTTGGCAGAATATTGATTTTAACATTCGGCTATTCTGCAAAATGTATATTCGGTGCATCTCTAGTGGAAATGTATACTTTTTGTTACTTCTATAATTATTGATGAACAAATTGTTTTTTCCAAGTCCTAAAGAACAACATGATAAATTTGGCCTGTAGATTTGTATTAAGAATGAAAATGAATATTATTAATGGATAGCATAAACAATTAAAAATTTAATAACTAATTTTTACCTCTTTCTGGATATTGCTATTAGTTAGACTGAATTTCTCTCATGTTCCTGCTTTGTTTTCAATTTCACTTTCTGTGAAACTAAATTAACATTAATTTTTCATTTTGTAAAAGGTTGACATACATTCTCGTCTTTAACGTTTACATTTATTCTTTCAGTCATCGAATGTTGCATTGGCTAAGAAATGTGAGGAGATATTTAATATCTGCAAAAGTAGCGATAGACAAATTATTCCACTTATAAATGATTACATCAAGTTAGCAGAGCTCCTGATTGCTCTATGCAATAAGAAAACCCCTCAGGTGAGCTGGATTTTACTTTACAACTTGAAATCTGTGTTATTTAATCTGTTCTAAATTATTTAAATCTTCTATGATAATATTTTTAACTTATGACCTTTACCATTTCACATGTTGTCATTGTTTAGATTCATATGGGGAAAACTTTTCAAAAGTTCACTTGTATTCATGTATGTGTTTTTATTTTTTCTGTAGACAGTGCATCATGAGTATATATCCCGACTAGCTCCAGATTTGGTAAAAATGCTAAGAAGAACTTCTCACTCCGAGTTGTCTCTGCCATTACAGAAGTTCATAAATATAACCATGCCTTTGGAAATGGATGCATGCCCAGCAAATCACAATGCCTTTCCTAAGTTAATACACTTGTGTTTTACCTTGTTTTAATTCCTTATCTTTAGATTGACCGTCATTTTTAGTATACAGTTGAGCATCTTTAATCCGGCACCATCGGGACATGAGCTATTCTGGATTACAGATTTTTCCGGACCATGGGTGTTGTGCGGTACCTACCTTGTTGTTCTTTTTTTTGATTCAATGGTATCTTCAATCAAGTAGCTGATGTTTTAATAACGAATTTTATTAATTTATCCAATTAAGAAATAATGCTAAATATTGCGTTAAGAAATTTACAAATAAAAAAACAACATAGACATTTCAAACTACACGCTTGAAGTGAACGTGATATAAACTTAGAAAAATAATGAATTTCTGTTATACGATGCCGCACGTATACAAACAAATTAAAAATAAGTTTAGCCTGTTCCATTAACATTGGACCAGAAATACTCAGTCTTTCCCTTCGGCGTAATCGAAACCACTGCATAAGCACATGATCTAATTCATTGCTGGCTCCTTCTTTCATAGTCTTTCTAGTTACCATCCCTTTCTTCATGTCACTTTCAATGTAGAACTTAATTATTTTTTCCTTCTGCTTCTTAATGTCATAAATAGTCGAAGATCCAACACAGAAAGTCTCGCATAAACGCTTCACTGATGTACCGGCATCTAGTTTCTTTAACACTTCTACTTTTTCTGCGATTAATAATGTTTTATGCCGATGCTTTACTGCTCTGCCCTGGCTACAACTGCTTATATTCGACATGATTAGGGGTAAATCTACATTACTTATTATTAACAGTTCATGGGATTCACTAATTAAGTTTAAAGTTCACCCAGCAAAGGAGCAGACAAAAGAGTTACGAGCGAGATCAAATGTGCACACCATTCATGGTATGTGAAAGTGGCCAGTTGGGTAATATGTATCAAATAATTTGGTATTAAAAATTATTTTCATGAAATATGTCTAACTTTAACGAATTAGAAGCCTTGAATGGAAAAATCCACATTAGGAGGTGTGTGCAGCATCAGCAGGTTCGAGAATCACAGTCATATACAATTTTTTTTACATTTCTCAAAATAGTAATTTTTGCAAATACTGCCGGACCACAGGTGTTCCCGGATTACGGATTTCCGGATTATAGATTCTCAACTGTACACTCTATTTATCCAAATACATTAAAACCTTGTTACTTCATAGTTTAAGTGACAGAAATAACCACAACTTTGAATTATGTAGGTTTTAACTATTCAAACTGGCAAAAATATATTAACCTTGCTTATGATCTGCATTTTGGAACGTAAATGCATAATAATGAACTGCTGTCTTATCTATCCAAAATGTAAAATATTTTGACCCTGAATATAATGTTATTTTTAATGCAGATCTGTAATATATAGTTACTATATCTTATTTATCAGAACTGTCAAAAATATATTCATCTTGTATAAGATCTTCACTCCTTTCACCATAGGTTCAGGTAATACAGTACTTCTTCAAATTCTAATATAGAAAAAACTTTTAGATTCAGGTAAATACAGTATTTTTCAAAGAATTGTTTTGAATAAAATTTTCATCTCTTTCTCAGTGATATTGTGTTCATCAGTGGAATTGAGGAGAGTGTGTTTATATTTACATCACTTCAGAGGCCTAAGAAAATTGTATTACGAGGTTCTGATGGAAATAAATATACTCTTATTTGTAAAGCCAAGGTGACGTATATATGCATACATACATATATAGTATCTGTAGAGAGAGCATGCATGCATAATAGATAAAATCATATTTACAATAGAAGGAAAATTGAGCAACCCACTCATTTTTTCCCTCAGTAGTAAAGCATTGTCAAGTCCTCTTCAATTTGGCAACTAAAGCTTTCTTACCTTGGAAAATTTGTAACAATGCCATTAAGTTTAATAAAATATAACTTATATGAAAAGAAAGTTTTTTCATTGAAAAGCGGACATCAGTAGGAGGTCTTTTCTTAAATATTTAAAAATTGCTTATAAACATTTTTTATATTATGATATATAATTACCATGAGATTCAAGACTATTTGCAGTTTTTACGTGTTCATCTGAGTCAACAATATACAGAATAATTCCCATCACTATAATCTCTTGCTGTAGAGAAATTTCCTGTTGTCATTAAAATTATTTTTTACAGGATGATTTAAGGAAGGATTTAAGGGTTATGGAATTTAACCGAATTGTGAATACATATCTTCGAAGCGACCCAGAAGCCTGCCAGCGAAGCTTGCGTATTCGTACCTATGTAAGTTATATTACCTACAATTAGCAATTACTTAAGATTAATTTGAAGGATACTGGTTCCATTATTATTTTGTAGGATACACTACTTCCCTGGTATCTGTGAGGGATGTGTTCTGTGAAAACATTGCTGATATCAAATTCGTGGGTACTGAACCTTATATCTACATTATAATACTAGGGATCCATTCCAGATCTCTATGGAGTGTACAAAAGATACAGATGTAGTAGAAATTTTAACTATGTTTAGGCTCATTTCTAGTAATAAAAATGTATCAACTAGAGGAGATATATTTTTTTACATGCAGTTGTTCTGGCTCAGCTCAACATTTCTGATTAGACATTTTAGGGGATATGCTTTAGCACAACAGTTATACATAATAGGAGTATTCTATGGTATGCGTATGCTATACTTGTTTTAACATGTGAATGCATCGTACTGATCCACTTGCTCAGCAGTTAGTGTAAATTTCCAGTTATAGTACACAGAACTTTGTAGTAATAAGATCAATGTAACATTTTACTATGGAACTGAATAATGGAGGGGAGAACAACTATTGACAGTTGGAATTGTGAAGAGAGTAACCTGTTACAGTATAGCAATTTAAAATATACTGATTTGTATTTGGATGTAATGTATAATCATCTTTAGGATAAAGTGGGAGACCTGCTCTCAATTAATTTTGAATTTCTGTTACCAATTGTTTTCTCTCCCCATTCCTAATAATGAATTGTTAAATTGTAGTTCTCTCTCTCAATGCAATACAGCAAAACAGTGCATCTGTAAGTAACTGTTATTGACCATCTGGGAAAGAATGCTTGAGTTAGTTGCCATGTACCATACGCATAATGAATTTTGGTCAATTTTTCACGAAAGAAATCCTATTATGTAAATTATTATAAGCGACGTACTTCAAATAGGAGAAAATTTTATAATAGCCTTTTGTATCCACGGAATTATTATGGTAGTCTCACGTGTTCACGAGCTTTGCGGATATGCAAAACCAAGCTCATGGATAATGGACAATATGATAAGCGAATCCCCAAATATGGAACTCGTGTATACCAGGGGAGTGGTGTAACTATCATTTTGAGGGGAGAAAACTTTTGATAGTATTTTAGTTATCAGCAAATTATATTTAATGCCATATAGAGGATAAACTTGTATTTATTATTAACTGGTTGACTGCCAAGAGTAATTTTCAGGTATTTGTTTTCAGGCCAGTAGGTAATGTGGATGTATATCTATAATATATTGACGTTTCTTACACATTATATACACTCACACACACACACACACACTAGTAATAGGTGCTTGCATTCCGCAAGCATTTCATCTCACCTTAATATACAGAGTAAGACCGACAAATAATTTTTAAATGCAAAAGTTTGCACCTCTGCACCGATTTATGGGCTTTTCACTTTGGAAAATATAGGGGTAAAAACAATCCCTAAAATTTATAATTATAAGAATTTTATATTTTTTCATCATTTGTTACAAATAACTCACATTTCTGCCAAATTTTGTTGATGTAGCACCTCAAGGAAGGCATTTATATATATTTCATTGTTTAACATTTATTAATTTTTAAAAGCCACAGAAATAGACTTCAATGTAATGTTCAATGTTAATTGCTGCTGGAACACCATTCCCTAACTTTCTCAAAATTTTCAGCTCCCTAGCTCAACCGAAAGTACATAAACATTTGTCTATTTGTTCAAATCTTATGAATTTTTAACACCAAATAAATAAACTTAAATTTATATAATCCCATTTTAATTATTTAGCAAATTCTACTGTTTGAAAAAATTTCAGTATTATAGCACATTTAGAAATACCTAAACAATGAAATATTTGATTTGTCTTGTGATTTTTCCCTTACCTGCAGACAAGCCTAAAATTGGCTTTGCGGGCATCATTAAAAAAATTTAAGATTTTTTAACGGCCAAAAAATAAACATCTCTGTAATTTTCGGATTTCTGGCCAATTTTGCCAAAAGACATATCTATTTGCCAAATTTCAAGTTTCTAGCTCATGTGGAAGTGCCTCAATTTGTAACCTCCTCCTCGTTCTCCTATATCCTATGTCAGATGCATCTATATATACGAGGTGCTACCCAAAAGTTCCTGAAAGTTGAACGTCGCGTGGGAACCGGTTGTAGTACGACTAGTGGCACTCGGTAGCGCTGCATGTATCCTTTGTGAACCAGTGTGCGACGTGGCTTCACACTGAGTGCACGCATTCTTTTGTTCTACACGTTTTTATAATGTCGTGTTTGTGTCATTTTGCGATTTTTTTTTTGTTGAAATAGTGGACGTGAAGGAGCAGCATGTGTGCATCAAATTTTGCTTGAAACTTGGCAAGAGTGTGGCGGAAACTCACAAAATGCTTAAACAAGCATTTGGTGATGACGCTTTGGGTCAGACACAAACCTACGACTGGTTTAATCGGTTTAAAAATGGCCGAACGTCAGTTGATGATGACACACATTCTGGACGACCTTCAACTGGCACAACACCGGAAAATGTTGAAAATGTGCATGAGGCTATCCTCGAGGACTGTAGGCGAATGATCCATGACATTTGCAACATTGTGGGACAGTCATACGGGACATGCCAGCACATTTTGTTGGATGAACTCAACATGAGGCAGATTGCTGCAAAATTCGTGCCAAGGCTGCTGTCTGACGACCAGGAGCAACATCGGCTGGAAGTCTGTATGGAACTTCAGGAGCAGGTCAGAAATGACCTAAACTTCCTTTCTAAGGTTGTAACTGGTGACGAAAGTTGGGTTTATGGGTACGACCCTGAAACAAAACAGCAGTCGTCCCAGTGGAAGAGTCCATCTTCACCTCGACCGAAGAAATCGTGGCAAGTCAAAAGCAAGTTAAGTCAATGCTGATCTGCTTTTTCGACATTGACAGGATTATTCACAAGGAATTCGTCCCTCCAGGTCAGACCGTCAATGCGAAGTTCTAGTGCGACGTCCTGAGGTGGCTTAGGGAGGACATGAGGCGAAAGCGGCCAGAGAAATGGTGCAGGAACAACTGGGAGCTCCATCACGACAATGCGCCCGCGCACACCTCTCTGGCTGTGCAGCAGTTTTTGGCCTCCAAAAACATGGCGGCCGTCTCCCACCCCCCTTACTCGCCTGATTTAGCCCCGTGACTTCTTCCTCTCCCCAAGATGAAAATCAAGTTGAAGGGGCGAAGATTTGACACCGTAGAGGAGATCCAGGCCGAATCGCAGGAGGTGCTGAAGACGCTGACACAAAAGGACTTCCAGGACAGCCTCCGTTCGTGGCAGAAACGTTTGGATCGTTGTGTATGCTCCCAAGGGGATTACTTTGAAGGGGACGGTGGCGATTAGGACTTTGGACAAGTCTACTTTTTTTCAGATACATTTCGGGAACTTTTGGATAGCACCTCGCACGTGTGTGTGGGTGTACACACACACAGTAAAAACCTCAAATTCGCGGCTTCGAAATTCGCCTGCTTCGCGGTTTTTGACTACTGCTGTCATCTTTGAACTGAAGAGAAAAAGCACTAAACAAATGAATTTCCCCATCTGCGAGGTTTTTTTTATCACGCTGTGACCCCATTTTCCGAAAATGTCTACTGAGTTATAGTACAGAAAGCAGAAGCAAAAAGAAGACAAAAAAAATCGACGGAGGAAGCCTTTACTTGGTGGAACTCCATAATGAAAGAATGAGAAGGATAACTTAGTAAAAGTTCCACTTTTATTAACATCCCCCACCCACTCTCCCTTGCTTACTTTGTTTCTCCCTAACACTCACCCCTCCCCAATACCTTGATTCAGCCCCCCCCCCCACTCGCCCTCCCATTCATTGGTCCCCTCTACACATTTCCCTCCCCCACTCCCCTCAGATTCCATATATATTTGTGTTGCTTCTTGTTTTTGTACCTGATGATGACTAGATATTAGTCGAAACCAGTCGTTTTTACTTTCTCATACGAAGTATCGAGAAAGTATTGGTTTCGCGAAAAAATTCGACCTCAAGATTTTCACGGAAATATACGTTTTTGGTGTCGCTGAATCCGAAAAAGTGGTTTTCGCAATGCCGTCTGTCTGTTACTGGCTCTGGAGCCTAGACGGTAGAGCGAAAATGAATGAAATCTCGTACTTAGGCATTTTATCATACTGAGCAGAGTATACATAGAAATGGTTCACACTGATCAATAATTAAGAGTAGTTTATTCTACACATTTTAACAACAATCCGATTTTCTTGAAAACGGCTCAAACGATTTTGTACAGTTACTTGAGTTTACGTCTTCAATAATACCATATAGTTCACCTTTCCTAAAAAATGAATATAAGGCTAGTTTATTCTAGGCAACTTTAACAATAATTCGATTTTCTCAAAAACAGCTCTAACGATTTTGATCAAATTTCGTACAGTTACTTGAGTATACATCTACAATAATACTACATATTTATTTTTCTCAATGAATGAATATAAGGCTAGTTTATTCTTGGGCGACTTTAACAAAAATTGGATTTTCTAAGAATAGGATCATACGATTTTCATTTTCTAAAGATAACTAAACGACGAGTTAGTATATGAGAAAGTTTGTACAATGTATGTTGTACCGATTTTTTCTGTTAATAAAAGTAGAAGTTTTACTAAGTTATTCGATATGGGTATGACGTATGCTGAAATAGTCCGTCATGAAGCATCTCCGGTATCTAGCTGTGTCCTTCTAGTACAGGTTAGAGCCCATAGATGATGTTTTCTTCCTTTTGCCAAGAAAAAATACGCTTCGTACGAAAACCCTGCATGTGTAATGAGGGGATGCCTATACCTGCCCCTGCGGTTGTGAAAGCGGTGTGACTTTCCTCTAACTGTATAGGATATTTTTAGGCAACTGGAGCAATAAAATCCTCCTCTCCATTGCAGTGAATGTTTTATATGCAAAACATACTTGAAGAAATATTCTCAGAAGATTGAGAAGAATATTTGTGATATTATGGATAAAAGTGAAGCTTAAGTGAGAAAATTGAGTTGCGAAATAAACATGCTAGTGGCCAGAGTGTGGCATCAGTGGGCAGGCAATATGCGATAAACTGTATGGCTATGGCAGATTTAAATGCCACATTGTATTGGGTCAAAATTACTTTTAGCCTACCATTTCATCATTTATTGTTGTCAAAATAATGAAGAGCTGCAAACCTAACCCCTATTTTCTCATAAGGCCTTTCCTTCTATTTTCGCGGATTCCAAATTCGCCGTGTTTTCGGGAGTGTAACCCTCGCGAATTTGGGGGTTATTGGAACTTTTGGGATGATCCCTTCGTCAGCACAAGAGAGAGACAACTGATTTGGCAGTGACACTGGGGTGAAGGTGTGGGGGTGGAAGGGAAGGGAGCGTTGAAAGGTCGGGGATTGGAGGATGCAGAGGGGGGAGGGGGGAAAGGGGAAAGAGAGGGTGGAAAGAAGGAAATATTAACGGATATTGAGGCCAGGAGGAGAGAAAGAGTTTAAGATTTGGATATGGGCCAGTTCCCATTGATGGAGTTGGGGGGTGGAAGAGTCGTCCGGGAGGGTGCGAATGGCCCTCACCGTGAAACAAACATTGAAACTAAGATTGTGATTATTTGCATGAATGGCCACGGGTAGCTGTCGTTTAAGACTAACGCTGTTGCGATGGCCGTTAATGCAAATATATATCAGTGGCATATGCAGGGGGGGGGGTCCATGGGGTCTGGACCCCCCCTGCGAAAATATCACAGACCTAAAACAAATGAACTGACGAAGTCGAACGGATATTCCAAATACAAATATCGCCCCATTATTAGCCACAATCATGTCGTGGCTTAATTTGTGACACTTTCCCTTGCAGCCGCTCGCTAGCATGTGGGTCTATATCAGGGGTGGGCAAACTTTTCTGCTTGGCGGGCCGCATCGGTGTTTGTGAATTCTTCAGCGAACCACATTGAAAGATGCCAGTGCTTAGGCGTGCCAGATTAGAGTTTAAATCGGAAATTGCTTATATTCTTAGGCATCATACATAAGTGAAAAACAAGCACAAACAAGGATTGTAGGGCTAAATTTTCAAAACTAAAGGTTTTATTGTCACAATTTTACCAAAAGTAATATAAAATTATGTTAAATTTTACAGATTGCTTTTTCACCAAAGCTTCGCGGGCCACGTTAAGTGTTCTCGAGGGCCACGGTTTGCCCACCCCTGGTCTAGATAGTATTCTAACGTCTTTTGTTTTGATACATCGAAATTATATTATATCTATACAGTGGACCTTCAACTTATGTATGATAGCCTCGTGATACGATTTTTCGACTTCCGATGAGCCTTCCATGTAGTATCGACATACGATGGAACTGCGAAGTACGATGGACATTATTGGTTCTTGACCCGTCAATCACGTGTGTCTTTTAAATTCTACTAATAAATACACTTTTGTTTTTGTCTTAATGCGTTATCTGCCGCCTATACAAATACGTAGTGAAAAGAAACAAAGTTGCAAGGGAAGCCTGCGACGAAAGACATTATATCGGAGGCTACAATGATGAAAGGTCCTTTTTATGTCCCTAGACTTCTCAGCATAGAAAGACACAAAGTAGAAAACCAAAAGCATGGAAAAGTAACGTGACCCCCTATCTGAGTGCCGCAGTAGTTAAAAGATATTAATTTGCAGTGCCAATCCATTGAAATCAAAAAGAGTACATATCATGATGAAAATGGCGCACATGTGCATCAAGCAGCAGCAAACGTGTTAAGATGCTGGTGGATCAGATTTTATACACGTAACTGTTCTCTGTTGATATTTGCAATCGAGAAATTTAGCCTTAAATGAAGCAATAAATGCTGCAGGTGATCTTATTTCTAATTTAATTAGAATAAAAAATGATGCAACGGAATTTGAAAGCCTTTTCTCAGAATCTGTTGCAATTGCAAATAAATATGATTTTTCAGTTGAGAAACCAAAGTTTCAAGGATGGCCAGGTATCGATTCTCCAGCTGTATCCCCTAAAGAATACTATAAAAATTATGTATTTTTACCATTATTAGAAAATTTTATGACAAGACTTAAGCAAAAATTTTCCAAACAGAGAAAGACAATGGAAAGCTTCCAATATATTTTACCACTGCGGAATTGGAATGACTGCAATATATCAACAATTAATATTGATAATGTTAAACATTTATGCGATTTTTTATCCAGAGGATATAACATGCAGCAGGCAAGAATTTCTTGCAAAAATAGTACTTTGGCAGAAATATTTAAAACAATTGCCGGTGAATGCGAAAAATATGTCATTCATAGAAATTGTTAAATGTTGTAACAAACAAGTATTCCGGAACATCTACAATCTTTTATGTATCCTTGTAACACTTCCAATCACTACTTGTGAAGCTGAAAGAAGTTTTTCGACATTAAATGACTGAAAACTTACTTAAGATTGACTTTGATGTATATATACAGGGAAAATGTGTTGGATGTAGATTTAATAATTAAAGAATTGGCTATGAAGCCTCGAAGAATTAATTTTATGTTATAAATAATAATATTTGTGCTATTTTTTTATTAATATTAATAATCAAATAAAAATATTTCATCCTTTTAATACTAAGTTTGAGTTATGTTCTATAAGAAGAAAATTTAGACCCCCCCCTAGGAAAATTCTGCATACGCCCCTGATATATATATATATATATATATATATATGCTAGTAGACGTTGCTTGCATTCTGCAAGCATTTCAGCATGCTATAAATAAAGGGGTAAAAACAACGCCTAAAAATTAGAATTTTAACAACATTGTATTTTCCCCAATGGTTTTGAATAAAAGCTTATAATCATGCCAAATTTGAAACATCTAGATCCACTGAAAGTGCATCATAATTTTACCATCTTGTGGTAATTTTTCTGGGTCGCAGCAATGGGCTGAGGTGGCAACGAGCTCAATGCTTTCATATGGGTAAACTTTTAATGGGAATCAGAAGCTTATATTATAATGCCATTAATATTAAACCACGACTAATGAAAGAAATCTGATATATAATCCCATTTTTGGTGATGTTTTGCCCCATTATTGTCCCATATGAGAACAAAAATGATTAGGCAGCTCCATATGAACTAGAGACTTGAAATTTGGCACGATTATAGGAATTTCATCACAACCGAAGGAAAAATCAGTTATTGTAAAAATTCCTATTTTTAACATTTGTTTTGCCGCATATCTGCCCCATACGAGTGTGAAAATTATAAGGCACTTCTCAAAGAGCTACAAACTCTAAATTTGACGGATTTATAGGTTACAACAGAAGTAAAAAAACCGATATTGTAAAAATTCGAAATCATAGGGGCTGTTCTGCCCCATTATTGCCCCATACGAGGATTAAAATCATATGGCACTTCTGAATGAGCTATAGACTTGAAATTTGGCATGGTTATATGATTTTGGACAAAATCGATTGGGAAAAATTCAAAATTGTAAAAATGCTAAAATTTAAAAATGCTTGCAGAATGCAAGTACTATCTACTAGTATACTCAAGGATATAATTTATTTTACGTAGTTTTGCTATTTAACAAAATGGCTTTTATGCAGTGGCACTGATATCTGCCATCACCCTGAGCTATTAATGTGGAAACATTCAAAACACAAACTACATTGCTTAGCCCCTCTGAATTACTAGCTATTTTATTTTTATTGATTTCATAACCTTTTTCTGTGGAAAAATATATTCTTTTCATGTTGTCATTTGATACAGGTTTAGTTACCCCGTTGTTGATTTCAAAGGTTTGTGCATTCCAGGAAATTTAAGTGATGAGAAAAAAAAGTTGAGTTCTCCTGCATGTTACAGTTTGGTTTATTTACATTACATTATCACTAATTGCTTGCTTTGTTATATTTTGGAAAAAATAAAATTAGGTTAAAATTTTTAAACTCTGCCTGCATGGAATATGTATTAATGCAGCGAAATGGTCACCTGGCATCTTACGGAAGTTAAAATATAGTTGGAAACAGTGATCACCATAGCAGTCAATCTTTTAAATGCATTTTATAGTGATTTTATCTGGAAAAATTCTTATATTGATTATTTTTTTTCAGAATGTTGTACCTCTTAATGAGGACTGTGGGCTGATAGAGTTGGTTCCAAATTTAGTTGGATTGAGATCATTACTTGGTGAAATATACACCAAGATGGGTGTAAACATTACTAAAGCTGAATTGAAAAAATTGATATGTGGTAATTGACTTCATTCTTTATATAGCTAGTTTAATCATTTTTATAAGGAGAATATATTTAAATACTTTATTTACTCATATATAAGCCTCACTTTCTTTCTAAATTTTATGTTTACAAAACGGATATATGACATACAGGGTCGTAGTGACCACTTTGGTGCCCTGAGCAGAGGATTTTTGGGCATCTCAATCTAATAAAATTATAAGTAAAGTGCAAAATATATCAAGGGCGCAACATTTTATGTGTGAGTTTCTATTGTGCCTAGTGCCACCTGTCAGAGTTATTTTCTCTTATTCATCATTACATTTTCAGTGCAGAGCCTGTGGACAAATTTGACATGTTTAAAACATTGTGAAACTCATCTACTAGGTGAATGAAGTTAGTTACATTTTAAAATAAAAAAATATGGGCATTTAAAGTTGATCTGGATCGATTGGACCCAGATGCGAGTACTCGAGGGTTAAATTGATCAAAGGCCTAGATTGATACTTAGCTGTGTGTCCTGTATTTTGTGTGTGCAAAGTGTTTGGCTAAAATATCATACATTGTGCAGTTTTCGTATGTCTATCTCATTCTTCCATATAGTTATTTGTATTATGGTGTATATTGTTGATTGGTTCCTGATAATTCTCTGAAATACAGTGAAGTCTTGATAGAGTGCTTTTGTGAAATCATACATTACATATTGGAGCTAGAAAAGGATAAAAATATAAATCATCTGTGACACATGTTACTTCTTAAAACATGCAAATATTATATTTTGTTCTTTTTAAGAATATGGTATTTTATATACAGTATAGAACCTTTTATCTGGGTTCCAGTTATCTGAAAATCTAGTTAACCGGCTATTTAAAAAATAATGCATTTTTCCAAAATTTGCTAGGAGAAAGAAATTTAAATTTAAAGCCTCACTAGTAATTACCCAGCTCACCACTGTGCGTCAGGTGCGCACCGGTGAACAAGTGAACATGTAATTTGGAAGAGAACAAGGAAATTTGGAAGAGAACAAGGAATTTTTGTTAGAAAGTACCTGATTACCAGAGCCGGCGAGGAAAATCGCAAGGCCCGGTGCAAAGTGTGCATATAATCATTTTGAATAGTAAGTTTTACTAAATAATGAAGTCTCTCTTGCTATGACACTTCAATATTTTTTCAAATTTTCTTTAAAAATGCATGTACTTGATAAGTACGACAAATATTTTTTAGAAAGTGCAGGGGATCTTTAAGCGTGGGGCCCGGTACAGTTGCACCATTTACATCAAGCCTATCCTGCCGATTACTGTAGTATTACTATTACTGTAAAGTGACGTAACTAGTCTCCCAACTCTGGGAGGACTAGCGCAAAAGCTAAACATATTTGGGGGGTACACCTTAATTTGAAAGTTAATACATATAAAAGCATAGATCAGTATTTTTGTGCCAACACTCAATAAGCATCAATGAAGTCTTTAATAGACCTAAGGATAGCGTTATTTGCTTCGTACTTTTGTTTAAGCAACAAAATTATCAATCTTTATACAGCAACATAAATATATACTGATAATTGTTCAGGAAACTGCATGTGGGAAGCGTTTATAACGATTGACCAAACAATTGTCGTCGGTCATTGTTGAAGTATTTGCTTTATTTGTGCTATTTACACATGCCGCACAATCGGTCGATGGCATTCTGCGAATAGTAGGGGGGGCCAAGGGGGTTCGAGGACTTTTAAAAGGGGGCCAGGCCCCTCTTAGTTACATCCCTGTTCATACATTGTCGGTAATTTTCATATTTTCTAAAACTTTAACAACAAATAATTCGAAGAAAAATTAACAGCCAGCTTGCACGTGCTGGCTTCAGCTCATCACTGAGTACTGGTATATATTATAATAGTGCTTGAAATGAGAGGTATTACGAAACAGAATGCATGTTCTGGTGGTGGAACTGAAAGCAGTGGATGCAAAATAACTGATAGAACATTTACAATCGAGTTAAATTTTGATTTATTTTTTGTGTACTGCGATGAAGTAAAGAAAAATTTGTTATATTAGTTTTATTAAATGAAGAAAACGGTATTAGATGTTTGACGAAACAGAACGATATTATCGACACGTGATGGACCATAACACTGTTCCGGTAACTTGTAGCTCTTTCCAAGCATTGTTTATGAGTATATTCCAGATAACTGGCTTTCCCCATATCCCAAGCTTGCCGGATAAATGGTTCTATACTGTACATTTGTAATCATCAAATGACATAATGTCTGTCTACATTTTCCATTCATGAAGTATGGTGTTTCTTCTTACAGTGAAGACAACCTATGGCAGGTAGATATTATGAATCCATTCAAGGATAAAGACAGTATACATTAAACTTAGCATATTGTTTTGTCTGCTTTGAGTAAGGACGATGATGAATTTTTCCTTAAGAAGAAGCTGATAGTTCTTCGAATGAAAATTTTAGGAAATTTGGAATGGAATACAGCCCATTGATGTGGAAATCCTGCTTTTCCTTGCCATTTCAATGGCTAGTTGCTATAATAACCTGGAAATGATTATGAATTGCCTATCGATAAGCCATTTACTGAAGTAAAAATGCCTTGTAGTGAAAAAATATTATCTTGGTACCTTGTAAGTTTGTATGTAATATTGAAAACTGTTGCATAATGGATAGGCCAGAGGGCCAAATATGGCCAACGAGAGTCAATGATAAAAAAATGGTTGTTAAAATATAGTGTAGGCAATATCATATTACTATTTTGTTTACTCATTGTTTTTCCAAAATATAGATAATTGAAAATGTTTATAAATTATTCATGGGTATAATTGCGGCTAATTATTCTTGAGAACTCTGATGTTAAGAGTAATCATATTCATTATTCTGTATGTATGGAGAAAGTCATGTGCTGGACACATCCGATTTTAATAGTTTGTCTTGAAAAATTATGGCATGGCTTATAAGCAGTGGTGGCTTCTATATGAGTAAATGTGGTTATTCTCTCATTAAAAATGTAGCTTGTAATTCTTAAAAAGTTTTTTGTATTGATGTTTCACAATTGATTGATTTTCTATTTCTGTAAAATAGTTTTAGTCATAAATTTTGTTGTATTTATTCACTAAGGTTATATTAAAAAGATATTTAATATTTAAGACTATTAAGCATAAAATGTTTCCTAATTATTTTACAGACACAAATGATTCTTTGTCATACAAAAGACATGTTTTTCTTACAAAGATGCTTCCAAGACATCCTCCTGTGTTTGATCAATGGTTTTATCGAATGTTCTCAGATCCCCAAGCATGGTGAGTAATGTAATGATAGTTTTGGTGAAACATTGAGTAAGTAAAATGAAATTAAATGTGAAACTATACAGTAATGTTTTGTTTACTTATAATACTTATCCTCCTCCTCTGATAACAAAGTAAGTTATTCACTCGTGCAGTGTGATGATAATTTACATCTTGTCACAGGAGTTTGAACTGCTAATGATTAGATTTTTGATAGGGAAAGATTTTTTGTCCTACTTTCATTAATTTTTTTTGAAACTCATGTAATTTCATGTTTGGTGTGCTTGGGCTTTTCTGAAAGAAGTTTCTCATAAATTTTTTGTAGTCATCAGCAATGCATATTAATATATCTATGGGCACTTTCTTTTGCACCATAACTACCATCACAGATTTGACCATCACTCAAAACAATGAACTACTTTGATATCATTGCCTACATTTAAAATGTCCGGTTTTCATATGATTGCATTTTTTGTACTTTGTATCGTAATCATTTAATCGTATTTTATTGTTGACAATTTTTCTGTCTGTGAAATGCAATTATTGTTTTTTTTCAGGTACATGGCCCGAAATGCATACATACGTTCAACAGCAGTGATGTCAATGGTGGGGTATGTCTTAGGCCTGGGTGATAGACATGGAGAAAATATACTATTTGATTCTACAAATGGAGACACAGTTCATGTGGATTTTAGTTGCATCTTTAATTTGGTAGGATTCTTTGTTTTGGTGGAAATGATTACATTTAATGTAATAATTGGCATAATGATGAGGTGGTTACATTGAAACCTAGACATGTTATTGAGTAATATAGTGGAATTTTTACATAGTTTATAGTATTATTCATTCTGAAGTATGGAATTCCACAAAATTAAGGCTTCCGTTGTGAATTATACATTTAGTGTGGTATATTATGGTAACAGTTTGATATCTTAGTTTTTTTTTATTGGCTGCTCTTGGTGTTGCTATTGCTTTCGTCATTTTGAGGTAATTTGATAATATTTTATCCTATATTTAATTACTTACGAGACAAAAGTTTGGTTATTTTTCTCTTTGTTAAACCATAATTAACCCATTACCTGCTAGAACTATTTTTTTAATTTTTTTGATTTGTTGCTTGATTTTATATGTATTAGGGCAAAGGTGCCCAAACTTTTTCATATCATGGGTAATTGTCTTGTGGGCTACTTATTTTTTCAATATATGAAAAGGGATTTTAAGAATGAGTTAGACTACAAATTTACTGCAAAATGCATTTATTATACATTACGCATCAAACAACATTATACAACTGATTAATTTAATTTAATTTAATCTTGATTTGTGCGATTATGGGCATGTTTACACTGCATATCTTCAGCTAGTGATTGGTAATTGGGCATGTAACTAGAAACAGAGACCTAAATAATCTTTGAGATGTTCATTAGTGAGTGCATTTCTGGCTTTTGATTTAATTAAGTTCATATTAGAAAATATTGATTCACATAAGTGGAAGGAAAATACGCGTTCAAAATTAATGCAATATTTTTTATATTTGGAAATTTGTCAGATGAAACAAGTTTCCAAAAGGTTGAATCATTTTACCTTGCTTTCAACTCTATATCATTTTTCAACATAATGATTTCATCTTCCAGGTCTGTTTCATCCATGTTGAACAAATCTTTTATTTTGCTTGAAATACCTTCAGTGTCAATTATGGAAAAAGGATTTAAACAAAATGTAGCAATGGGTTCCAGCTCTCTAAAGCAGTGTTTCCCAACCTGGGTGCTGCAAGATACATAAAAATGAAATTTACTTACTTCTCGCAAATGTTAATAGAAGGAAGAATACCGCCAAAACCACGAAACCGGTGTAATCTTTCCTTGTCAAGTTTTAGAGGACAACTGCCCTGACGATGGATGAGTGAAAGCTTATGGAACAGTAGCGCCAAAATTAGGGAAAAACCCGAGGGATCGTGAAAAATTTTTACCAGGAATAAACCCCATGGGGTACACACGGGGACGATTAGCAGGGTGTCTTCAAACAATCGCTGAAGCTCCCTTCTCCCAAGTTTTGTATATAAGACCTTCTCCGTCTGTATTGAGTTTCCCATGGAAAAACCCACCAGCAGATATTATCCCCAAAACTCCTTACTCAGGCATATAAGTTTAATGCCTGGATGGATGTGTGGGCAACACGGACCCTCCTGAAGGGTGACTGGTCACCCATGGGAGACATAATGGGCACCTCTGTATTAGCACTATATATGTAGTTTAAAATTTTAAAAAAATTTACTTTGCAAATTAAAGGCCATCCCACTTGTGGCATATTGTCAGAATGACACATTTAAATCACTGGATTTTGAATTTTTATGTTTCTTGCTCATTCAAAAAATGAACAACTAAAGGAACATACAAATCATAGTTTAGAGTCAATGAGAGGACAGTTTATTGTTCTACTGCTTTGAATTGTCCCAGTTGCCTTCAAGTTTTTATTTGTGAATGTCAACACCACTAAAAAGTTGTCAAAATATAGTACATGATTCTTTGTTTTGGAAGGAGGAATTGACTTTGTAGGGGATGTTATAACTCTAGCACCTAATGGGCCTTCGTTTTCAGTCTTACAGCATTAGGGCATAAAACTGTAGAAGTACCCATCTGAGCTGCACATAAACCATACCTTGAATCCAAATTTGATGGGCTTCCACTGCATGTACATATAACACACTTTGTTCAATAATGAGATCTAAATCAGATTCAGAAATAAACTTCAAAAATTTTCACTTTTGTCTTATTTTTCAAAACATTGGCTACTTCAGCGAAATTATCTTTAGGTGCTGAATTTGTTTTAAAATAATTTGGATTGCAATTTTTTCCATTTTGGAGGGCTTGTTCTAAATGTTGTTATAGCTGCGGTCTGATTAGATGCAGAAGAGGAACCTGGTCGAGAAGTTCGTTTGGGATACGGGAAAGAGTTCTGATCCGGTTGTTCATGCTCAGCATTGCCTTGAAGTATTTCACTTTGAGCATCTGAAAATATTTGTGATATATCTTCATGCCCAAAAATGACTGCATCATTAGTTTGAATGCAAAATTCTAAAGTCTACATCACAAGTTTGTGTTTTCCAAATCATTTTCCGTTACAAAATTTTCTTTATCTGTCATAAGGTCATGGTCAGAAGGTATAATAGAAACTTCTATATTAACAACCTTTTTCATTATGCGAGCCTATTTCATCTAAGTATTCACCTATCTCATCAAGTGTTAGGGCTTTCTGATGCCATATTTTTATAGGCCTATACCAAAGGAAGATCTGAAAACCAAATATTTGCTATATAATGGCTTTACATGTACATACAAGTATATAGATTATTGTGCTTAGGTTAGTTAGGTTATCTTAGGTAAGATAAAGTGTGTGTATATCAAGGTTTTTGTGTGAGAATGTGTGTACACACACTATGTAACCATATTCGTTTTATGCTAATCAACAATGGTAAAATTTTATTCATCAGTAAATCTATATCACTTTATGCCAATATCTCACTAGTGAGATGCTTCCAAAAAACATGGTGCTAAACAAACCTGGTTGATTTTTTACCAACTTCTTTGATACGTGTTACTGCAGCAGACACTAAAGACACATCTAATACTAAAAACAAATGGAAAGTACTAATAATTAACTGGGTAAATAGGAACAAGTATTGCCGGGTGTCACTAAGTAAAAAACCTGATATTCACTCACATATGTAGAGTTACCAATTAGCTATTTATAATTTTTTCTTTGCAAATCATATGTCCCAGTATCCAATTAGAACACATTACTTAAATTTAAGAAATAATTAAATTAAAATAGCAAAAAATTAATGAAAATTTGATCCCATAAGTGGGATAATGGCGATTATTGGGTTAAGAGGTTTTTAAAAAATTGTTTTTTGGAGACATTGATATGTTAAAATGAAATTTTTATATGCATGTAGTTGGCCTGTTGAAAGTTTAAATTTCTAGGTACAATGAAACCCCTATTTAACGTTTTTATGTGGGAATAAATTTTTGCATGCTCAATCAGAGTAAACGCTAAATAGAGGTTACATACAGGGTGTCCATTTAATCTCTCCGGTATTTTAAGAAGCTATATTTTTTAAAACAATATAAATATCATAGATAAAGAAAAACAATAAAATTGTATAACTGAAAAAGTTTAAAACCTGAGGCTAATAAACTTCTGTGTTTGCTCCTTTTGTCGCACGGCAGATTTCTAGTTGATAATCAATTTCGGCCAGGCTGCTTTTTTGCCAAACCACTACTCGTTTCTTTAAACTTTTGATACCATTGCCTGATCGTTTTATCTGTGGGAGGATCTCTGTTGTACGTCTGTCTGAATTCTCTTTGCACACGAATCACTGATTTAAATTCAGCAAACCACATAACGTACTGTGCTTTCACATGTGGACCAATGCACTCAGGCACAATGACATGTAGGTCAAACAGTGGTGTGCTGCTCAGACAACGATGCGCATAACCATATTGCCAAATCGCTACCTAAAACTGTTTGAGATTGGCTTCAATTCGCAGTTTGGCTTTTTTCGATATATCTAATTGTTAAAAAAATATAGCTTCTTAAAATATCGGAGAGATTAAATGGACACCCTATATTATTACAGCAAGATTGTTAAATTTATTACAGTGAAATAGCTTTTTATCATTTTGTGCATATATGAATTTATTACAAATTTTAAACATACAGTAGGTTAAAAGCATCATATATGGACACTTAAAGCTTTTTTAAACATATTTAAAAAAAAATATATATATATACACCGTATATACCAGAATATAAGACGACCTCCCATTTTCAACTCCTAATAAAAGGAAAAAATTTATTATGCACACAATGACAGAGGTTTATTATACCATTGACTAATGAACATTGAACCAATTGAAATAAGCAACTTTGATTGGAATTTTCAACTGAATATTTTGGAACATTAGAATCTCTCATGCAAATTATTTCTCATTAGCACATTTTAATTGTTATTTTCACTTTCACTACTGGAGGAATCTCCAATAGCTGGATCATCTTCCTACTCCCACAGAATGTCATCTTCTGATCCATCCAAACTGTTAGAAACACAACACTTCTTAAATCCATGGACTATTGCTGCTGGTGAGATACTGTCCCATGCAGTCTTAAACCATTTTCCCAGTAGAGCCTCTGTTGGTTTTTTCATTTTACCTGCTGGAGTCAGAGGGCAATTCCCTGACAGCAACCATTCCCCATAAACGTGCCGTAAATGATATTTAAAGAGCTTATTGATGACCACATCGAGCACTTGTAGTTGGGAGGTCAAGCCTCCTGGTATGATCACCAGATCAGTGTTGAGGTGTGATATTTTGGATTTCACATCATCCATAACATGTCCTGGAAAACCATCAAGAACTAGCATTGATCTCATCTTTAAAAGAGCACCAGGTCGTTTATCCCACACTTCACTCAGACACTGATTCATCAAGTCACTAGTCATCCAGCCTTTTTCATTGCATCTTTAATTGATACCAGGTGGTAGTTTTTCTTTTGGTAGATTCTTCCTCTTGAATATTACAAAGGGTCGCAATTTTGTCCCATCAGCTAATACCGATAACATTACTGTTACCCTTAGTTTTTCATTTCCAGTGGTTTTAACTATCACTGACTTTGCCCCTTTGTTATCAACTGTAGTGTTAGTTGGCATATACAGTTGCTTTCCTTCAAGTGTCTATCAACGACTGCTTTTAACTTCTTACAGGACCTACTATAAAGGCGACGTCAATGCAAGCATTTATTTAGATTATCAATGAAGAGAAGATAACAATAATACTTTTCTTTCATCTATTTGAAGGTTTAATTGGTCTTAAATGAATCGGAGGCAACAATGAGAGTCTCTTCGGCAACGCCCGGAATGAATACAAAAAATCCGCAAAATTTCGAAAAAGAATACGTATTTCTGAAAAATTCGACCGTATAATGTGTAAACATCACAAGAATAAGATAGTATATAGCTTTAGCCATCGAATAAAGCAAAAAAGAAGAAAATCGGTCTGTATTTACGTATTTTAATGAATGAAGGAAAAATACCTTGCACTCTGAAAAATCGAAAATCCCATGTAAACTTATGAGAAAATATAATTGTCTCCTGGATTCGAACCCGGGACATCTTAAGCAAACGAAAATGTTTTTCCAGGGACCTCATATCCAGTAGAAACAAAACGCCGTTTACCGCATATCTTTACGACGAACGGTTCTCGAGAAATACACCGATATAATTACGCGAGGCTTCATACGCACGGACGCACACAGATTCACTATGCGCATAATATATAGGATAAAACTCAAAAGAGTATTTGTATTCGAATACATTTGAATCGAATATTTCAATTATAGCTATTCGAGTCTTCCCATCTCTAGCTATCTCTGGCTTCGGTTCCTCTGTCAGTCAAACTAATACACGCCACGCGATTATAAGACGACTAGCGATTTTTCAGTCATAAAAATTGGAACAAAACCTCGTCTTATATTCAGGTATATACGGTGTGTGTGTGTGTTTATGTATATATATTGGTGTCTGATGGAATAATATTTACAGAAAGGCCAACAATATACAGTGCCGGACTCCTTATCTGGCAAGCTTGGGACCAGACGTTTGCCAGATTTGGGGATTTTCCGGATTTCAGGTCCTTAATTTAGTATATACAGGCGACTCCCGACTCTCGATTGTTCGAGTCTCGATTAATTCGAGATTTCGATCCCGCCGATTGATAATATATGCGGAATAAATGTCGCGTAGTTATTGGTTCCGACGGTTCTGACCAATCGCAAGGTTTAGTTTTGGTGTAGACTTAGTTATATCTGCTCTAATTGTTTGAATTTGTGCTGATTTCACTCTTTTTTCTGTTAATCTTTTATTTAAATTTATTTATTTTATTGATTTATTTATAAATTTATCACTTGACATGGCATCTAAAAGGAAATGTAATAGTGATAATGTAAGGGGATCAAATAAAAGAGGGCATAAGATTCATAGTTATGAATTGAAATTAGAAATTTTAAAGCGTGTTGAGATAGGTGAAAGCCAAGCTGAAATCACACGATCGTTGGGAATGTGTCCTTCAACTATTAGCACTTATGTGAAACAGAAGGAGAAAATTCTAGATGTGATAACTTCACGTAATTTGATAACTGCAATAAACAGTCCTAGGCGTGGTGTTGTGATTCCTAAAATGGAAAAACTTTTAAAACTTTGGGTAGATGATCAGTGTCAGAAACACATACTGAAAGCTATACTGAAATCGTACGATCACTGGGAATGTGTCAACTATTAGCACTTATGTGAAACAGAAGGAAAAAAATCTAGAATGTGATAAATTCAGGTAATTTGATAACAACAATAAACAGTTCCCCACCCAATAGCTCCTCTTCTTCCAACTAAAATCTTCCAACTTCTCGATTAATAAACCAAGTCCAGTAAGCACAGTTGAAAAATATTTAAGATATGAAAGTATTTTTAATTTTGTTTATTTTTAAGTTATTTTGTGCATTTTTAATAACTTTTATATTAATTTTGCTGCGATAAATAGTTGTATGTATAGATAGATGTACGCAGTTATGTTATCCAGCTCGCGTGAGTCATTTGTAACATACGACTCGCGCGATCCGGACCGGGCTGTCTGTAAAGCATATTGCATACATCTATCTTTGAAATTCGAAACACAAATTTATTTTTTCCTTTTTGGTGCAAAAAATAAGTTATACAGTTAAAATATTTATTATATAATTTATTCATAATTTAATATTGTTGTATTAACATATTACTAATGTTATTTTATCATTATAGAACATGAGGGGAGACTTTTTCCCAAGATGCAGGAATATATCCCCCAATTATAACATGCAAGTATATGGAATAACGGTGTTCGACACTCAAATATTCGAGATTCAAACACGTTTTCAGGAACGCATCCTCAACGAGACTTGGGAGTCGCCTGTATTTGTAATATATCGATGGAGTATAAAATTAAATGATAATTTTACTTTATATCAAATTCTGACACAAAACAATTAAATTTGTTCATATAAATCAAGGCATCTTTATAATTTAAAATTATTATTACCCAAAAATATGTTGTTTACTAGAATGAATCTTTCCTCTCTATATAGGCAGCTAAAAGAACCATCACACATTTCAGCTATCTATTATTTGTATTAGCTCATTCTTACTTTTGAATTATCATTTTCAATTCACTATCTTATATAGATTTCAATGCTTTTAAATGAGAGCTGATCTCACATGCTACCTAGAAAATGATCAACCACATCCAATATTTATTTTAATTACAAAAATCCTCAAAATAATTTCAAACACTAGACTTTATTTTATTTAAATATAAAAATTTCACAATTAAAACTTTGAAAACAGAGATAATTTTTCATCTTAAGGTTTTAGTCATAAACCGCAGCAAAGCCATGAAATTTTGCTGGTACAATTATTCTGTAAACTCATCCGAGGAACAGTTATCATCAGAATGGATATGCGAAGTGGTAGCTGTTGTATAGGCACAGGCTGAAGAAGTTGAAGGTTGAGGCTCTGTTGAAACTTTCATGAACGTGTCCTTCAGAATCTTGTTTCATATGTTTAAGTCTCTCTTTCAGGAACGCCTCTCTATCTGAAGCGAAATCACAAAAGAAGTAGAAATTTTTTTCATTTTGTCTAATTTTGTTGCACCATTATATTGATATCATTAAAAGTGAAAATTATTTTAGCAGATTTCGTAATCTAAGGCCTGTCCTGCAAACTAGGTCTATGGTTAATTATTGTTTTCAATGCATTTGTGCTATTTACTGTATATTTAAAACTTGAATACATTTAAAAAAATTTTTATGCCAATAATGTTGATTTGTAATGCAGGGTAAATTTCATAAAAAGCATGATTACATTTAAGTTACAGGGCTATGCATTAACAGTTGTAAATAATTTTACATAAAACATGCGATGCAGGTGCTGAAAATATTGAAAGCATAAATTTGTACACTTTGCATCAAAAAACCAAGATATTACATATTACAGGATTTTACAGGATATTTTGATGTCGGTAACAGGATTTAGAAAAAGAATTGATGGCAGCCCTATTCTGTACATTTTGTAAACAGAAAAATTCTTCATGTGTTATCCTGTATCATACGTGCATACGATATACCATATCTGCCCGAATACAAGCCGATGTTTTTTGTCAAAATCTATCATGAAAAAATCACCCCTCGGCTTAAATGCGAGTCCGAGGAAAATTTGGGTTATGATTAAATCTCGAAGTCTCTCATTGCCTTCGCGTTCAAATGATAATACTATATTTTTCGTAAAGTAAATATTTGACCTACGATGAATATATATAAAAATATCTTGGCGAGATCGCTTGCGTAAATTGACGATTACGCAAAATGCGTTGATGGCTTTGAACACTCAACTGTTTGAATTTTGGTAAAACTTTACATGGAACATGTATAATTATAAAAATGCAGTTTCTTAAGGCAATATATATGCTAATTTCATTGGAAATAGAGCTGGATGAAAAAATATCTTGGCGAGATCGCTGTTACTATATTTGACCTTTTGTGAAAATAAAGATGAATGAAATTATTGTCACTGAATGTGGAACATTATTCAGCAACGCAAAATTATTAATTGGAGTAATATTTCAAAATGTCAACAACTAAACCATTTCCCTCACATTTCTTCGATCTCGAATAATGTATTCTAAGATGTGCATGAATGCCCGGCACACTTCAGCATAAAATCTACGAAATTTACGTTTTTGCCAAAAAATTGTGGAAATTTTTGGGGGGTTGGCTTAAATCTGGGGTCGGCTTCTGTTCGGGCAGATACGGTATTGTACATAAAATGTTAGTGCACTTGGCCGAGTGTACACTTAAATGCCAGCCAGGGAGTCAGACAGTCTCCTTGAATTCATGATATCCATACTCCTTGTAGTGATGTGATGTTTGCTGAGTGTGTAAAACATCGCTTTCGGAGTAAAGTGTGAAAACTCTATGGATCGAATTAGCATTGAAATAGAGTTTGTTTACCACTTGAAAGGGTGACTAAGCGGAGGCCCAGTTCGTAAGAATTCTTCTCGATTTCGTTTCTCCCGCTTCGTAAAGCGAGGTGGTGCCTCTCGAATACATGACTCATACTCTTGGCCCCACGTTCATCTCGTGTTCTTTTATTTATTTTCTTTTTATTGTCACATGGTATTAGGATCATTCTTGGTCAGCCTCATTTAGTTGTTGGCCAGTGCCTGACTTATGTGGCAGCAAATAATAGAGTTCTTTAGAAAGTAATTTTATATGCAGTGGCCTCAGAAAGAAAAGTAGGGAAGGTGGAAGAGTACTATTGTGATAGTGATTCCGACGCATATGATGAGGCTAGTGAAGAGAGTGAGAGTGAGTTAGAGGAGCAAGTAGCTGGAGAAGAGTGTGCGACCAAGCTTCACGAAGATGCTAAATGGAATCCCCCACTTAACGAAAACATCAGCGGTGTGCACCCATTTATTGCAGGGCCATGTGGAGTAAAAATTAAGAAAAGATTTAACATCTCAGAGATCTCTACTCGACTGAGCGATTTCATGCTCTGTTATACAGATATTTTCCAAATAATGTTTCATTTCTTCTTGTTTTAGTTATATTACCATAAAAATTTGGTTTTCCTACTAATTTATTGAGCTAGTAACTTCAACTAGGTAACTAGACAATATTTTTCCTGTAAATTACTTTGTATTTGAAGGTTTTATCATTATTAGTTCCTGAGATATGACAATTTACTCAAAAAGAAAAATAAGGCATTTAAATATCCCAAATAAATCCGGCCGATGGTCCTTAATTGGGAATTAAAATCCATATGATAAAGTTTAATGGAATGGAAAATTTATTTTGCTACCATCAGAGATGCGTGCGTAAGAGTAAGGCCCTCCAGGTTCAGATCCACCTTTTAACCAATAATATGTAAAAGCTAAGAAAATAATTGTTAATATTACAACTGACTTGTGATTTTTAGTTATTTGCTCCACCAATTTCAGCATTTGCCAAAGAGTTCAGTATTTGCCATAATACATTGAAAATGTTTGATTCTTCAAATATTTTCAACATAGGACCTAACCTTGAGAAAACCTTGTTTGCATTACTATTGTTGATCTTGAAGTTTAATTAATTTTTTCATTTTGCTGTAAAGGGAGAAAACTCTACCTTCCCAGAGAAAGTTCCATTTAGATTGACACACAATATGGTGAAGGCTATGGGATCAAATGGAGTTGAAGGAATGTTTAGGCGTTGTTGTGAAATAACTTTAAAAATTTTGAAACGCCAGTCTTCAACATTAATAGCAGTGCTCACCCCAATTGTTTATGATCCCTCAATATCGACCCGTAGCAGCTCAGATTCAGATTCCATTGAAGTTACCAATAAAAAGGTAAGGATATGGAATTTTTGATGTGAACACAAGGAAAACGTTTTTGGGCTATTTTGCGGAAGATTTTTTTCCTTAATTTCTTCATGCATTGTCAAATATGACTGTTTGCTAAATTGTTCTTCATACTGTACTATAACTGTCACCTTGTCGGCAGATGTAAAGGAAACTTAAGTGTATATTTCTTTTATATTATTTTGAAAGGGTATTTTAAGGTCTTATAAGTCATTAAAAGCTCTATTGTTGTTCAGAAGTGATTGTTATACATTTAGAGCATTGGTTCCCAAACTTTCGTTGGCATGGCACCCTTTCGAAGATAAACAGAATTTTGGGGCATCCCATCCTTGAAACAAGGTTTTTATATTTTTACATAACGGTATTAAAACTTGGATTCATCCATTTGTTGGTACTACAACATAGTCAATTTGGTAGAGGAAAAATTATTGCTCCAATTACCTATCAATACACCCAAATTGTTGATTTATTTGCTAAACAAAGTGTTTTTGGCATCCAAGTGTACCAACCAGTTTGGGAACCAATGATTTGGAGTCATGCCTTTGTTATGTAAGAGAAGAAAATTCCTTAGAATGATTTTACTCTCATTTTGTATACCTTAGGCACGAGATCATCTTCATAATATAAGCCAAAGATTACAAGGCTATATAAATACCAAAGGTGGCAAATTCAGCCTCCCCTTATCTACTGCAGGCCAGGTGGATAAATTGATTGAAGAGGCAACAAGTATTGATAACTTATCTCAAATGTACTTTGGCTGGGGAGCACATCTGTGATTTATGAAGTTAAAAATTTTACGACATTTTACATGTTACATGTGAAACTGTATTTTTGTATTTCATATACTACATTAAAGTTCCTTTTTTGAAGTTTTTATGCATTTGTATGAGGATTTTTATTGAAGTGCAATTTGTTCTGTCCCTTAAAGTTGCAATTGGATTGTCACTGTTTACAGATTTTTTTATATTGTATTCCATCTTTAATATGTATCATCAAAAAAGTGACCCTATAAAGAAATAAACGTTTTTTTCTTATTTTTGTTTCTTTTCTTATATCTATGTGTAAATAAAATTCTCTTTTAGAACATGAAACATGACAAGTAATATGAAAAATTATAAGAGTAGGATCTAATTTACATTGTAAATTGACATCTTATCCATCCATTGTGCATATTACTTGGTATGTATCTTTTCTGCATATAGTTACATTACATCAGAATATCACTAATGATTGCAAACATTGTTTGTGAAAATCTAATTTTATGGTTCTTCAGGAAACAGATAAAGTAGTGAGTGGTTAAAGATTTTTGTCAAAGAAAACTTATCCTCTTCCTAGGTTTGAATGAATGGGAAAAAATCTGAGAAATATATCATGTGGTATATTTACTGGGAAAAGAGGGTGATACAACAAGGCCCATATAAATGAAAATAGTTCCTATTTAAGTGATGTTATTATTTTCTTGATCCCTATTCCCTGTTCTTCCTTAGAACTAAAAGAGAAAAAAATCTGATGTGGCCAACACGACTTTCTCCATATTTGGGGTATAGATATTTAAATTGTTATGAATAGCATTATGAGGCAAAATTATTATTTTGTATTGTAAAAGAATACAGTCCTTATTGCCGTAAATTATATTTTGAATGTTTACAGAATTCACCGCTACGTGGTGGTGGCGCCGTATACTGGAAATTAGGAAAAAGTTAAATATCTCCAAAATGTATGGTTCTACGAAAATTTGTTTCAAACAAAACGTGGAAGAAATATTATTCTCTACAACTTTGGCCCTTACAAAGATTACCAATAACGACGTTTTTAAGGAGATATTTGACGGAAACCGAAAAAAACGATTATTTATAAATAATTCCTAAACAATAACTGCTATGAAAAATTGTTTCAAATGAAAGTTGTAGGAAATTACATTCTCTATAACACTTGTATAGAATTGTATATACAATAATGATATTTTAACGGAGAAATATGGCAAAAACTGAATCGGGTTTTGAATAAACCTCGACTTCCGGTTAACTGTTATTGTCCAAAAACTAATCAGTTCTTTGTGGTCATGATAAAGTGTTATATATGAAATTTGGTAATGATATGGCAAGTACTTTTTGAGTTAGAACGCCCACAATCACACACAGACATTCCGAAAATAGTCTAAACGTGTTCTAGGGACCTCAAAACATGTATTTCCGTTAAAATCTCGAAGTCGATTTTTTTCATGAATACAATACTTTCCCATTACTACGTATGAGAAAGTAAAAATGGGTTGAACCCTTACTGAAAGTGAAGCATATGGAATGGATGCTATTAAAAAGTTCCCCAGTTTGGGAAGAAGTGCAAAGTATGTGTAAAAATGTTATTGACATGGGCTCTCAAGTTGACGAACGTTTATTATTTAATCAATTTTCATTGCTTAAAAATTTGATTTCTAAAGAGATGAAAGAAAGGAATTATGAGTGGCTTAATAGGTCTTGCTACGGCCGGTGTTAATTTATTTTTCAAAATTTGAATTTCTAGAACAGACCTCAGAAATGGAGAAACTATGTAACTTTATGTTTGCCATTCCGGCACACAACGGAAGTGTGGAAAGAATATTTTCAAAAATAGACTCAATGGTCTGATGAACGAAGCCGCTTGTATATAAAAACCATCAATTCCATAATGATGAGTAAATTCAACTTTAATATGACCTGTAAAGGTTTTTATGGCATGATTAAAAATGATGAAAATTTGATCAAGGCAGGCAGAAGTACTTTAAAATATGATTGAAAACACCATTTTCACCTAATATGTTTTATTGTAATACTGCTTAATTAATCACGAAATATGTAATTTAATTGTTATTTCAATAAATTATAGTTTATATATTCTGTTGTAAACATTCTTTTGTTTTTTAGAATATTCAAGAAAAAAATCAAAATATCCATTGTCACGGTTTTTTTTAGAAAATGTCCCGGTTTTTCCCTTTCAAAACTTGTTTCGTCCAGGTTGTTACCAAAAGCATCTGGTCACCCTACTTTAGCATGAGCACAAAGAACTGATTAGTTTTTCGACAACACCGGTTAACCGGAAGTCGAGGTTTATTCGAAACCCGATTCGGTTTTTGCGATATTTCTCCGTTAAAACATCATTATTGTATATACAATTCTATACAAAGGTTATAGACAATGTAATTTCCTACAACTTTCATTTGAAAGGATTTTCCATAGCAGTTATTGTTTAGGAATTATTTATAAATAATCGGTTTTTTTCGGTTTCCGTCAAATATCTCCTTAAAAACATCGTTATTGGTAATCTTCGTAAGGACCAAAGTTGTAGAGAATAATATTTCTTCCACGTTTTGTTTGAAACAAATTTTCGTAGAACCATCCATTTCGGAGATATTTTGCTTTTTCAAGTATACAGCGCCTCCACCATTTAGCGGCGAATTCTGTAAACATATTCAAAATATACGTAATTTACGGCAATAAGGACCACTGTTTTCTTTTACGATACGAAATAATAATTTTGCCTCATAATGCTATTCATAATAATTTAAATATCTATACACCAAATATGGAGAAAGTCATGTGTTGGCCACATCAGATTTTTACTTTCTCATACGTAGTAATGGGAAAGTATTGTATTCATGAAAAAAATCGACTTCCAGATTTCAACGGATATACATGTTTTGAGGTCCCGAGAACACGTTTAGACTATTTTCGGAATGATGTCTGTGTGTGTACGTGTGTGTGTATGTGCGTGTGGGCGCTTTAACTCAAAAGGTACGTACCATATCGTTACCAAACTTCATATATATATTTCGCTTTTTCTTAATACCAGCCTACAGCGCCAACACCATGTAGCGGTGAATTCTCTAAACATTCAAAATATACGTAAGTTACGGCAACGAGGTGTCTTCTTTTACGATACGAAATAAGAATTTTGCCTTATAATGCTACTCATAATAATTTAAATATCTATACCCCAAATATGGAGAAAGTCATGTGTTGGCCACATCACATTTTTTGGTGTATGCAATGAATTTTTGCTGCAACAAAAATATGCCAAACTTTATGTATGCTGCAAGCTTTGTCAATTGTCAATATCCTGAATCCTTGTCCATGCGGTAGACTGTCAAGGAATAATGAGGTTAATAAGATCAGTACTGTATGTTTGTTTTAATTTGTAATTTCAAATTAGCTATTGTTCATTATTCTCACTGTGAAATGATGGAAGTGTCTGTAGATCTGTGGAAGTATTATTTCAACATGTGTTTAGGTGAAAAACTGTTTCGGAATGCCCGCATACTGCAAACTAAATTTTATTGAACACACACTGCATTTAACAACAGAACCGTCGTTTTAAACAACCCTTTCCATTAAATAGTTAATTTTTTTCATTATAATTGTAGTTGAAAGAGGGGGATGTAATTCAAAGCAGGAGATGCCAGAAAGTTCAATGAGGGTTGTGAATATTTTTTCGTCGTTCTTTCCCTTTACCATTAGCGAGCCAAAACTAAGAAAGTATGCTGTCCGGAGCCGTGGCGTGAGATGAGTTTTAGAGGCAACCGCTTTAGGCGGCATTATAGCACTGTCGCCCTCGTGTCGTTTTGCTGGGGTGGCATTTCTTTTTTTCGCCTCAGGCGACATACGCCATAGGGGTTTATTTATCTGGTCAATGATAAAAATCGGGATCAAATTTATTTTAATAGGAACGTTCAATACTCGAAGATCGCTTATGACTTTTGGTATCGCGAAAAAGAAAGAATTTGAGAAAGAAACTGATGAAATTCTACGTATGGAGTACAGGCAGTTCTCGACTTACGACGCTCCGAACTTACGGCATTTACTAATTAAGGAACGTGCTCTGGACTTAAGGCGCCGCTCCATAGTTACGACGCTCGGCCGGCCAGCCTGGCCGAAACGACGTCTGACCACTTTAAGAATATGGCAAGTAACGACACTCCACGCAAAACGTGCTACAACGTCATTTAGCGTGATTTCACATGAAAAACCGCCACGACATTGTCTTCTTAAATCCCTTCTACACGTGTTATTAGATTTCGGACAGAAGGATATTCAGAGTGATTACGTGTGTGATTAAAACTTACAGAGGTAGAAAGAAAGGAACGTTTTTTAAAGCATATCCCATTTTCGCAACTAAATGGTTAAATCCCTGGAAAACGAAATACTGAAGGTTATTTTTAGAGTAGCGGTTCACGATTTACGAGTTATTTAGCCTATATTACGACACTAACGTGGTTGTTGAAAACTGCATATTTTTTACATTGTTTTTTAAATTTATTTGCCCTTAAAAATGTCTGATAAGAGAAATTCAAGTTCTGGAGATGTTTCTGGTTCTATGAAACCTAGAACCATAACATTGGAAACGAAGTTAGACGTAATTAAGCGCTCTGAAAAAGGTGAAATGCCTGCCAACATCGGTCGGGCCTTGGATATCCTTCTTACGTCGATGGTGACAATCACCTAAAACGGCAACATTATAACCTCCAATTTTTATAAGTACATACTTTATTCCTTCAGTAATTTTTTCTACTTTTCAATGATTTTTATGTCATTATTGCATCCTGATTAGAATACAAATATTTGTCTAGTCTTTAATAAGTTATATTTATGTTTATATTTGCCTGAGTACAATATTATGGGTCATTTTATCAAAATACTAACTGAAAGTACCCGGCGATGCCCGGGTTATACCAGACGTCTTTGACGAATAAAATTATGTATTATATGGTAATACAATCATTTCACCTATTGCGCATTTTTACCAAAGGAAGAAGGCATTATAAATTAGAAAAATATGTTTTAATATTTATTTCAAAGCTTGCTTGTAAACGTGTACTTCCGTTGAAATCTCGATTTTGAATTTTTTCGTGAAAACAACACTTTCTCTATACTACGTATATTGGAGAAAGTAAAAACTAATTCTGAGATATCTCTGATACCTATGAATTGGGTCGGGAGGGTCCATGGAGGTCCGGAGAGAACGTGAGCATACGTGAGAGTAATAGGATTTCGAGTTTAACAATGTAATCGGTTGGCAAGGCAACTTCACGTTAAAAACACTAAATTTTGTCAAAATACGATATTAAAAGGTTAAATTCGAAAGATTTAGATTCGAAAGCGGTAAAAGATGATAAGAATAAGAAACTGCATTTATTTTTCTTTAATACAGTCCAAGTCCGAAAATCATAGGTCAAATATGCGAATTTTAATAAGCAAAATAAAATAAGGTTGCAGGTCGAAATATCGATTTTTTCATGTTATCTTATGAGGAATGGAAATAATTCTCGGGAATCGAACCCGGGTCGATTTTGGAAATTTCTTTTTCGTAAATGTCAATCTTCTAGCTACTAAATGTCAATCTTCTTGCTACTCGGAAAGTCTGTTAAAAATAGCATTACAGAGTTCCGATTTTCTACGGACGACGCGACGACGACGACGATGACGAAGTCAATTTTATATTATTAGATATTGACAGGCCGTTTGGACAGAAACGTAATCCAAATTTTTAACATTGCTCTTATGGGAAAATGTACTTCGATTTTGAGGAACCAATTGTGTAGTAAGTGTGAGGACTGCCTGTGTAGCATTATATGGAGCAGAGACATGGACCCTTCGGAAAATAGACATGAAATATTTGGAAAACTGAAATGTGGGTATGGAGAAGGATGGAAAGGATTAGCTGGACAGATAGGGTAACAAATGAAGAAGTGCTACAGAGAGTAGATGAAAAAAGAAAAGCAGAGGAAGGCTAATTGGTTAGGACATGTACTGAGAAGAGACGGTTTGTTGAAGGAAGTAATTGAAGGAAAAAAGGAAGAGGTAGGAGAAGGATTCAAATTATTGATGAATTAAAAGAAGGAACAAGTTACGAACAATTGGAGAGTATTGCTCAGGATAGAAATAGATGGACATCACAGTTTTATTTTAAATAAAAGACCTATCCTAGGACAGAGAAGTATAATAATAATAATAATATTTAGGGAATAAAAGTAAATAAATATTAATAATTACGTTAATGTAACATTTAATATTCCTTTCAAAGAAGGAATTTTTCTCCACAGCTATTGTTAGTGAATATGCTTTGAAGAATGTGTGTCAGTGTTGGTATGGTTACCAAATTAGGACAAACCGCTGTCATTCACGTAGGCGAAAAGGATAACTTTGCGATGTCATCAGCTTTATCTTAGATCGGATCTCACGGTATTTAGAATGCTCGTTTAGCCCTATGTGACCTAAATTGCAGTAAACCCGACTGCATACGTACGTTTATAAGTTAGGCAACATATAAAATAATAATATCTCCTCGTGTCATTTGAAGGTTATTTCAAAGAATAAATCGAATTACATTTTATTCTTGTTCAAAATAGATTTTTATTGTCGTTTTAGGTTAAAGTTTCCATTGCCGAGAAATGCTAAACCTCGAAGCGATTTAGCGGACATTCGGTAACGGGAAAATGGACTGCCATATCCTTAACTGTACTTCTAAAATAAGTATTGAACCATCGAGTCTGTGGTCAATCCTACTAGATAGGTTTAACATATTTCTTAGTATTCGATTTGGTACCAATTGCGTCCATGCGATTGTGAAGTAACTTTGAATAAGATAATTCAATTTACATTTTTGAGGAATTTATTTGCTTTCACTGAACTTCCAGAAATATTTATTAAATTCAAATTTATATTACATTTATAATTTAATACTAATAAATTGTACATTAAATATGCAAGATATATATAGAAATACATTCCAATGAATTTGCCATCGGTGAAACACCACTGTTGCAGTGAAGCCAAAATACGCATCTGGTTTTCTAAAAGATTTTATGACTATTGCATAATTTGTCAGTTTGATTTTAGCTGTAAGGTTAACTAGTTAATTTTCTTATAATGTAAATATGTTGTCTAATGTTAACATCGATATTTTAAAAACCAAACTTCAAACTGATCCAATACCTTTTGAACTCTAAAATACATATATTTTATCGAGAGAAGGTATTTTTTACTTCATTATGTCTCCAAGCATGAACTATTTCCCGAACATTGGTATTATGGCATACAAATTACTTTGATATAACAGGAAGCAATAATTTTGCATATCTTAATATATTTGCATTAATGTACAAATGACAACCCGAAAATAAAATAAATAGTTTTTTGGCATTCCAACAATAATTAATTTCATCAACACAAAGAAACAATAAGGTTTTTAAAATCACGATTAATATTTCGGCAGTAATATTTAAAGCTTTTTTGAGTGAAACAACTTCAAGAAATTGTTTAATTTAAAATGAAAAGAGACAAAGACTAAAACGAGCTAGCGACGCACTCACTTATCGGATCTTGTTTAGTTTTTCATGTTCTGATGAAATTGGAGAAGAATACATTGAATGCCATGAAAAAAATGCCAGAAGACTGGACGCTAGCGACGCAACCGCGAAGTAGCCATGTCATACGTACGGGTGAGGGTCATAATTTTATAGCATCGTAACGTAACGTAAAGAGAGGTGGAGATAAGTTGAAATTATCTCCAGAAGAACTTTTGTCAGCTTCATTCAGATTTGAACGTAGTGAATTGATCGCCTTTTAGCTAAAGAGACGCGAATCACAACACATCGCGTACAGGTGTAGTAGACGAAGAATCTGCGTTTCGATACTGCGAGCGGGTTCCATTCCAGCTGAGACTATTTTCGTGCGATTTTAATTGACCTGGAGGGTAGGTATAGAATAAATTTTACATTAAAGTATAGAATAAATACTCCGCGTGATTTGCACTGGTGGCCTTTGCACTGCATCATGGGTCGGAAACAGAATGAATTCAGCTTATAACCAGACACGTGTAGAACCGCAGTATATCGGGTTATTATGTTTCTCATTAAAAATGATCAATGCGTATTTTAGTATATTTTTATAAATAAACGCTAACTTTCAGCAGTTGAAGTCGCGAGTGAATTTGACGTCTTTATACAGTATAAAGACTATTGTACTAGAATTTGCGTTGATGTTTCCTATAACTTCTCTTCTCTTCTCTTCTCTTCGAGAAATTTATCATCCAAGCATAATAAAAAAAGTTGTGATAACAACATGATAATTGCACATTATTGTCTAGATGGGACCAAATATCGTTATTTCAGTTGGCAATGTCATTTACACTTCTTTATAAATTATTAATAGACTTCGAGATTTTGTAGCAAAAACGTCTTCAATTGCAACATAAAATCAAATCTTATTTGGAATAAAATACTATAAATTTCCACTAAAATACATGCTTGTACATTATTGGAAATACAATACAATGTGCACGTCCAATCATTTACTATATGACTCCATTTATATAAGATTGTATGAACAAATCGATAAACCGAACTAGGCCCATTCATGGTTTGTTCGACTAAACAATGTTCTAAAGTGTTTGAAATAAAATGATTAAATGATGCTCTTCCTCCCACAGCCCATCTATTACGGAACGTATACAATATATTAACGGATTCGATGGATAATAGAGTCAGTGTAAAAAGAGGCGACAGATATAATAAAAAGTAAATTCGATGTTCCAAATGACTTAATAAGCATAATTTCAAAATTAACTTTTGATTCATTTTTAGTTAATATCATTAAATTGGCGAGATGGTACGATTACAAAATGTTAACATCCCTTCTTGTTCTTGTCACGTCAAACTTTTAATTTCACGACATTCATAAAAATTTAGGCCATTTGAAAGAGCCTGATACTATAAATACAATTACCCGTTATAACTGATGATATATATACTAGAGCTCGTCCCCACAACGGAATCACAAGTCTCAAACCTCCGAGTAAAGGAAAGATCGCTTAGCAGTTAGCGCGAAGTTACCTATAGAGGTGAGTGAAGATACGGCGATTTGTATTTCATTGAAGTGTTTTTACATTAGTGTAACGCGCAGCAAGTTCTAACTTCTTAGAACAATGACTGGATATGGTAACCTGCTCGTTTAACATTTAATTCAGTGCAAACGAGAGTTTTAGCTCAATATATTAAGTATCATTTAACAAGTCATAAAATTATAAGAAATTCCACGGGTTATATTGATATTCATGGATAGCAATTTTTTTCATGGGAGAAAATAGCCAAATAATCGATTACATTCAATTTGCACCTTTAAGAGCTAATGAGAATTTATTTACTTAAAATAAACGGGTAATAGAATGGATTTATGAAACAAAAGTGGTGGATACTGGAAAAAGCAGTTGTGAGACCAGCATTCACGCTACTTTAAATGATATATTCATTATTCTTTCAAACACAGTCTTACAAGTCATTCGCCTCTAATAATCAATCGAAATATATCTCATTTCAGATAAAATGCATCTTCAAATTGTGTTTGCGTTTTGCGTATTGGTCGCGGCCGCGGCGGCAGATACCAAGTTTCCCGACGGTACCTACGTTCAGCATTTCTCACCTCCAGCCAACTCACTCGCCCCAACAAATCTTCCCACCCGCCTACACCATCCTCACGGTTTTGGCGTACAAAGTGGATATGAAGGATTCCTCGTTCCTACCAAGAGCGCTCCCCAAAGTGGTTGGGGATGGCACCACATCGCTGGTATCCTTCCACTCGCAAAGCTCGCCATAAAATCCCCTTTCACCGCTGGATTCTGGGCAGTCGGACTTCTCACCCTTCTAATCGGCGGCACTCTGCTCTGCTCGTTCACTCCTGTCTGCGGGTTTTCTCTCTTGGGCCTCGGCCGTACGTACTTCAACCACGACAGTCTCAACTCCGCCACAGCATTCGTGATGGACGCCATCGAGAAGCACCGCGACCTTCAGAAGAAGCCAGTTGCTAAGGAAACCAAAGTAGCAAAGGAAACGAAAGAGACAAAAGAGGAGTAACTTTCATTCCTTATACATTCATAAAAGCATTTTGTAATGTAATTTATTTAAAATTATTTAAGCTTATTTAAAATAAATTTTCTCTTAATTTTTTGTTTAGTGGTTTTAAAATCAATCTACCCAACCCAGTTGTCATTTAAATAAACTACGATTCTGAATGTTTTGAAATTAAGAGTTAATACAATTATATGAGTGAAAATTGTGAAGATTTTTTCTTTTTATATGTTTACACACAAATGTAAATCATACATAATTAGACGAAAATAAATTTCAACGTCGAGAAGGGGAAATATTCTGAATCGAGCCCCGGTTTCATACTTTCCGGGCAGGTGCTTAACCAAACAAAACTACCAATCCAGCGAAGGGCCGGCGCAGACGCGTTACTTGGGGGTCGCAGGTTCAAATTTGGCATGATGATAGATTATTTGGTGCAACACACGAAAGAAAATAAATTTTCTAAATTTTAATTTTTAGGTTATTCAGACTTCATTAACACTTTAGCATTAACACGTTAGCATGAGCACAAAGAGCTGATTAGTTTTTGGACAATAACGGTTAACCGGAAGTCGAGGTTTATTCGAAAACCGATTCGATTTTTGCGATATTTCTCGGTTAAAACATCATTATTGTATCTACAATTCTATACAAAGGTTATAGAAAATGTAAAAAAAATAGTCTAAACGTGTTCTAGGGACCTCAAAACGTGTATTTCCGTTGAAATCTCGAAGTCGATTTTTTTTATAAATACAATACTTTCCCATTACTACGTATGGAGAAAGTAAAAAGCAAAATATCTCCGAAATGGATGGTTCTACTAAAATTTGTTTCAAACAAAACTTGGAAGAAATATTATTCTCTACAACTTTGGTCTTCACGAAGATTACCAATAACGATGTTTTTATGGGGAAACCCGAAAAACCGGTTATTTATAAATAACTCAACCGGCAATTACACAAATACAATTCATTTTGTATTTCTTTTTCTTTTTTTATGAATTTTTGTGTGAATTGTGTGTGTAATACCACAACTTCCACTTTAAAATTTCTTAAAATATAAGATGTATATATTAGGTATTTACTGAGTATACTTCTGTGGCTGCCGAGTAAGCATGACGTTTTTGGTTACGTAAGCTATTTGCATTGTCTAGATCAGGGGTCGGCAACCTACGGCCCGCGGGCCTCATGCGGCCCCCGAGAGCGTTTTGTGCAGCCCGCGAAGCCAGAATGAATAAATTGATGTGTCCAACAAATGACTTTCTCCATACGTAAGTTGTCAATTAAAATCAAATAAATTCGGCTATAGGAACAGTTCAACTTACATGCTTCAGCGCTAGCGATTCAATTGTTTTGTAAATTCACCTTTGCCGTCAGTACCAAGCTCGCGAGCTGCCCACTAACCGTCAATTTGGAAGAAAATTGAATATCTCATGAAATATTTCTCATATAAAAATTTATTTCAAACAAGAGTTGTAGAAAAAAAATATACCTACAACTTATATATGTGTGTGCGTGTGCGTGCGTGAGTGTATGGGTTGGGGTGCGTGCGTGCCTATGTACATATGTATGTTAACAAAAATTCAGTTTTAGATGAAATATTTAAGGAAAACAAAAATTTGACAGGTGTAAACCGCTACTTTCAGCTGACCGATTGTTATCAAAATCTTTTCAAATCTTAAGAATATATATAAAATCACAAATATAGAATTTCATGCTGATCTGATGAATAGTTTTTGAGTTAGAGCGCCCACAATATTTCTTTCTCCCACATACGGACATACAGACATCATCGAGTAAACGGTCAAAACGTGTGTTCAGGGGACCTCAAAACGTGTATTTCTGTTGAAATATCGAATTACAATTTTTTCATGGAAACAATACTTTCTCTATACTATGTATACGGAGAAAGTAAAAAGTGATCGGTATAATTTAACAGTCAATTATGTTTTTTCAGTGAAATTATGCCTTAAAACCTTTTCTGGTGGAGTTTTAAAGCTAGAAACAAATTATAATTGATTTTCACTAATATGAGACTACAGAATCTCTAGGTAACCTCTGATATAAACCCCCATCCGGCCCGCCGGAGCTCTCGTGATTTCCAATGCGGCCCTCCGTAGCATTCACAACAACCAATGTGGCCCGCCATATAGAAAAGGTTGCCGACCTCTGGTCTAGATGTTTTGGTGTACTTCTACAATTTCCAGTTTTATCGCTTTTTATTATTTAAAAAAATACCCATCCATTTAATATGTCATAAAAATAAATACCTAAAAGCAAGGAACAGGAGAGAAAAGGTTGGTTTAACGCTAACACAAAAGCTGGAACTGATCAAACGAATTGAAAAAGGAAAAAATAGAGCAGCCATAGCAAAAGAATTCAACATCAGATCTTCCACGCTCTACGATATCAAGGCTCATAAGGCTAAATTAATGAAATTTGTGTCATCTTCTGAGACGAGTAAATCAATTAATAAACATCATACGCTTCATAAGCCAAAAATTGAGGAACTGGATAAAATATTATATGACTGTTTTCACAGAAATGTTCAGAAGAATTAAATAATTTTGTCCTTTTCTAATAGAGTAATTAAAGATAAATAATAAAGATAAATAAGAAAGATATAATCCAATAAATTCAATTTTGGGAACAGATTCATTGCCGTAATCCCCAAACTTCCCGGACACCCTAAACTTTTCAAGTCTTTTTGTTTTGCATGTAAGCGTAGCAACATATGAAATAAGAATGGGTAAATAGTGTCTATATCTAACTACGTGTGGAAGAATTAAAATGGAAAATGCAAACCCCATACATAGTTATGTTTGGGGAGTACGATAGTGAACCTAAGCCCAATTTTGTTCGGTTATTGCTAAATTTGCGATGTCAAAATCGAAAATCACTCCCCTAACCGGATATTCCTCCTAATCGGCTTGCCACAATCACCAAGATAGCCGGATAACACGGCTTTTACTGTATTTGCAGTGAGTTGACTTCAATGCCATACTTACATATGCAAAGAGATGCTTATCAACTTCGCGGCATGTAAAATGTTCGACTGCTATTACATACGATTTTTTAAATGGTCGATTAATATTATTATTATGATCATTAATTTACATAAACATTTCACATTTTTAATATCAATTTCAAAACAAAGGGAGCGTGGAAATTCGTATGGAAGGGGTAGATGGAGGAAGGGGACCTCTACGAACAAGTGCGTGGTAAACGGGCAGAAACTATTCATTACTTATCGCCCTGCTCGCCAAAATTCGTTATATATGGGGCATTTTTTGCCACAGGACCAAACATTTGTTCGTTACAGCCGAGAATTCGTAAAATGCGTGTTCGTTACATCCGAGAAATTTAACCAATGCCCTTATGGAGAAGTTCAAGGGACTGAGACATTTATTCGTTATAGCCGAGATTTCGTTTTTGGCGTGATCGTTATAAACGAGTTTTACTGTATAATTTACGGCAATAAGGATGACTGTATTCTTTTACGATACGAAATGATAACTTTGCCTCATAATGCTATTCATAATAATTTAAATATCTATACCCCAAATATGGAGAAAGTCATGTGTTGGCCACATCAGTTTTTTCTCTCTATAAATGACCTTAAATCTTTTTAGGCAGCAGGATAATCAACTTATAAAATCACCCTACAAATGCTCAATACATGGATACCATGATGCCATCTATCACTTGTTGTAAAACATTCATCACCACCAAACTTTTGATGTAGGTCCAAGGCCTTTTCTTTTGGTATGAGTCTGCTGATTGTAGTTCCTTGTCGTCTTTCTTGGTTAAACCACAGCCATAAAGCATAACCTAAAATCCCCAATTTTGGTTAAATACACTTGTGAAGCAATCTGAGTACAAAATCCTTCTAGATTTTTATAATTTTTTTTCCAATCTTTTACAATAGTTTCACCTACACCTTATTCCCCAGCAATTTTTTTTAGCAACTCATCTTTAGCAAATCTTTCCAATGTGTCTAACTTAGTTTTCATAGAAACAATATCTTACTTTCTTTTATCACCCATATTTCAGTAATATAATTAACAACAATAAGTAATTTATTGATGAAAAACACGATTCAGATGCCACGTTTGTAGCAAACACATAACTCAACTCAACAGTAATAAGGGAAAGAGAGCATCTAATGGAAGTTGGTTAATCTGGCAAGTCAGTTAAGCGGAGGTCAGTTGAGAGGGCTTCTGCTTATAGTCTGCAAACTTAACTTCTATGAGTTTTCATGTTTTTATATTTCAAAATATTTTAGTGGAATTCTTAATCATAATGGGTAATGAAATAACATATATACCTGTATCCAAGAAGATATTTTTTTCCAAATTTCTGCCTGTGAAAATGGAGGGTTGTCTTAAATTCAAATACAAAGTTGGATTGCAGGTTTAATCTAAGTTTTTAGAATGAATTGAACATAAGATAAACCAATTCACAAAAATGAATTAAATAACATAAAACAATGAAGTAAACATTAATAATAATAGCAAAAATCCAAAAATAATAATAATTATAAGAATACCGTATTAACTCACGTTATTTACCTACTTTCTACCTATACTTATAATTCGTGTCTGAAAGGTAGCATGTAAATAATTTTACATCTTTTCGATAGTAATGAGTCTTAATGAATGAGCAACATATGCAGTAAATCACTTTGCGTCCATTACTTCAGAAACCTCATTTACGTGATTAAAAACGAATTTGCATACTTGCTCAACCTAAAAAGATTTGTTGAACATTGGCGAAGACACACATCTACCTACCGATGATTAAAAGTTGGGCTGCATAAATTATGGGATTATATGATTTATACCAATATTCATGACTAAAAGTTGGGGTGCATAAATTATGCAGTGGCAAAAATTACATAAATACAATACGTCCACAGCAAAGCAGATGATGCCATGATGCCGAGTGTTTCGCAGATGTCAAAAGAAATGCTGGCGTAATTCATTGGGATTCCCCTTGTTTGAACGTGATTTTAACACGTTCGCGATGGCAGGACCTACCTGTAGGTCCCAGCTGTATGCGCCGGTAGGCGTCGGGACCCACCGGTGGGTCCCGGTTGCATGTGCCCATAGGCATTGGGACCTACCGGTGGGTTACTGCTCCATTTGCTTATCGTACGTTTTTCTTTCTGGAACGCCTATCTTGACGATTTATTTATTTTGTTTATGCTCTGTGGAGTGGTTTTGTAAATATTACGTAAAAGTATTTTCATTACCTAATTTTTAGCATTTTAAAATTTTTATTATTTTATTTGATATCTCCTAGCCATCAGTGAAAAATCGAAAAATCACAATAGAATTAATAAAACTAAAAAATATCACAACAATAGAATTATTGGCATAAATGGTTTAGATGAAAATTACATTAGTACAATTCAGTATTACGGCATTTATAATGCTATTCTACAAGTAATATATTGCAAAACAATTAAACCTTCATAAAATAAATATAAAAATGTCAGGAGAAAAAATTACTATGAAACAGTAGCTTATTATTATAAAATATTAAAAACAAATTTACGAACACTAAAGTTTTTCGTTGAAACAGTCTAAGCCAGTGGTCTTCAACCTTTTTTGAGTCACCGCCCACTTTTACCATATGTTGTCCTTTGAAATAAGTTCACCGCCCACCCAGTGGCAAAGCGATTTACGGAGGTAAAGCAACCCTAATACTAGTGGGATTGTCATTAGATGAGATTACCGAATACGGTCTCAGTGGTAATAACAGTGTTTAAAAATTTATGATTTTATATATTTGATAAAATTAAACTTAAACGCTTCACTGCTTCTGTGAGAGACTCCGACCACCTTCATGGGCCTTTCGATTTTACCGCAGCATGGATACATTGTCGCTAATATAGTATGATATGATACTATAGTTAACGACAAACAAACTGTAATAGTTGTACATAAAATAGTTGTACAGAATATGTGCGCTTTTTTATAGAATTTTATTTTTCAGTGTAAAAATTAGAATAGCATTTGGTGAGTTCTTTAATGCCCACTAAAAATCCAAAAACACCCACTGGTGGGCGCTATCGCCCACCTTGAAGACCACTGGTCTAAGCACATAGTTGGCTGTCCATCGCAGTCTTTGCAAAAAGTTTTCACTTTTTTCATTTTCGCTTTGGCCTCTTTCACCTTTTCCCCCACAAAGTTTTTCATAGCATCCCGCACATCTTTTTCTACAATCCCTTGCCGACCCTTGATATGTACTTAGCTTATGTACTACTTTCTTTTTAGTCACCCTAGCATCTTTATCACCGCCACCACTGTTTTCATCACTATCTCGAGTAATCCTGAAAATAATTTTTTCCCTGAAAGTAACCATATCCATTTTCTTCGTATTTCCACCGTATTTATTATAAATAATCCATGAATTCACTACACATGTTCCAAGAAGAAGTTCTGTAGCTACTTTTTTATACCACTTCATAGATCTTCTTCGGCAGGTGTAGTAAGAGGACATTTGGTCTGAAACTTCAACACCCTTTTTGGCAAAATTATAATCTATCTCAGATGATGGCTTCATTTTATTTTCACCTTTCCATGATGTAGATGCTGATGGAACTAGAACGTTTGTGGGGGCAGGATCCGAAGAGACCATTAGCACTGGCCTCTTATCTTGCCATTTCATTACTCTAACACTATTCTTTTCTTTCGCGAAAACCTCTCTCCTTTTCAATTTTTTCAAGCCTCTTTTGGATTACCCCATCGATTTTGCCTCAGTGTTCCACAAACATAGGTTTTTTTCTTTAGCAATTCTTCACAAAGAGACACGCTTGTATAAAAGTTGTCTACATATAATGTTCTGCCCTCGTTCAGAAGTTCTGCCATCAATTCCAGCACTACCTGTTTGTGTTCGGCATGTCCTTTCTCATTTCCACCTGGGTTATCACTTCTGCCAGTATAAATCTTCAGGCTATACATGTATGCCTCAGGTGTGCACAGTTTGTAGCACTTCACACCATACTTATTAGTTTTCCCAGGGAGGTACTGATGAAAAACCAACCTACCTCTCCAGGGCACCATTGATTCATTGATGACAATTTTCTCACCAGGTGTAATTGTCAATTGAAACCTTCTGCAAATCAGATCGAGTAATGGCTTGATCTTGGCTAATCTATTTTCACTTGTCTGAGTCTCGTTATTGTTGAAATGAAAGCACTTCAGCAGCATCTCAAACCGATCACTTTCATGGTGCTTCGTATCAAGTCGTTCCAGTATAAAGGGTTGTTTGACCAATATAACCGCATTTTGGGTAGATGGTTTATACCCATAGCCATCAAAACCACTATGAACTTTTTCAATTCACTTGCTGAAGTTTCCTTCCAATTTTTCATCAAGGATCTTCTTGTAGGGACTTCAGAAGCTAAATATTGGCTTGCATTCCTGTTTGTCTCCTTTACTAGTAAGTCCAACGCTTTGTCATTTAGAAAATCTTCATGTTAGCCTATCAGATCCAAAAAATTCCTATCTTCACCTGTGTAGCAAAAAGGATGATCAACATTCGTGCAAACTTCCCACACATCCGAAGTTTCCATTGTATCTTCATCGGAATATGCTTCTTCAATGCCTTCAGCTTCTGAAGATGCTAAGTCACTTTCTTCTTCTGATGGCTTATACGAAGATTCAGAATCACCATAACTCGACATCAAAACGTCTGAATCATCCATGGTATTGAATGAAGTTGACTTTATATAATGAAACACAGACTAAATTTCTAGAAACTCAATCAGAACACAATATCACTGGAGAAAAACCAGAACAAAACTGATCTATAGGACGGGTAAACTTGAGTAAAAGAGAGTTGGAGTAAATATTAGCCAATGAGAATTCAGTTTCAAAATCGGCAGATGCAAAGTAAATGGCCACAGAGTGTAACAGCTGTTTGGTTTTTCAAGCAATATATTCCTAAGACCCATTTACTAATCTTGGAAAAGAAACCGCCTTCAGCAATAAAATTTGGTCAGTCTCATGGGGTGGTGATACAGAGTGTTTGAAAGTTACCGCCATGAGAAAGCATAAAGCGGAGAACCATAGAAAAGTACATATACACAGTTGGTATTTTAAGAATTTATATTTACTTACAATATATTAAGACAATACAGATACAAATGTATTTTATAAGTCATTTATTTTAAAAAATCAAAAATTTTCATTTGTTTAGATCAGTGGTCTTCAAGGTGGGCGATAGCGCCCACCAGTGGGCGTTTTTGGATTTTTAGTGGGCGTTAAAGAACTCACCAAATGCTATTCTAATTTCTACACTGAAAAATAAAATTCTATAAAAAACCTTAATGATACGCACACATATTCTGTACAACTATTTTATGTTACAGTTCGTTTGTCGATATCTAAGTATAGTATCATATCATACTACACTAGCGACAATGTATCCATGCTGCGGTAAAATCGAAAGGCCCATTAGGGTGGTCGGAGTCTCTCGCAGAAGCAGCGAAGCGTTTAAGTTTAATTTTATTAAATATATAAAATCATAAATTTTTAAACACTGTTATTACCACTGAGACCGTATTCGGTAATCTCATCTAACGTCAATCCCACTAGTATTAGGGTTACAATACTTCCGTAAATCGCTTTGCTACTGGGGGCGCAAAATTCTTCTTTGCCCCGAGCGCCAGAAACCCTCACTATGCCACTGGATGGGCGGTGAACTTATTTCAAAGGACAACATATGGTAAAAGTGGGTGGTTACTCAAAAGAGGTTGTAGACCACTGGTTTAGATGAAGTAACACATTTTTTAGCTGCATAGTCCCTCCATTTTTTTTATAAACATCACATCGTTAACTTTTGAATCAGACTGTTGTTCAATGTAATGCAAAACTACATCTAGGGCATCTTTGGCTGCTGCATGATATATTTTTTGCTCTGCAATTAATTCTTCTTCCTCCTCTTCTTTTTCTTCTTCTTCAAACTTTGATCCTTCTGTTTCCATCACGGCCTGTATGATATCTGCATCATCCATAATTTCATTCTCAACAAATCATCACCTTGGATCCGTTGCTGTATGTCTTCTTGCTGTAAATCTTTGGAACCTTCAATTTGCCTTACATCATTGAATAAACTTAATTCATTTCCTTCTTCCGGTTCAGAATTTTGATCAGCGATATCATCCTCGAGCCAAAGTTTTCTCCAAGATTTAGTAAATGTTGAATTTGGAATTTCGTTTCAAGCTTGTGCTAAGTTATAAACAACATCTTTGATGCTGATGGCTTTCAAGGATTACATAAGATCTATATTTTATCTTCTGTATTTTCCAAAACTGAACTAAGAAATTTTCGCCTGTATCTTTTTTTTAAGCTTTCTAAAACCCCTTGATCCATAGGCTGAATCAAGGATGTTACATTCAGTGGTAGAAATATGGCCTTTATGTTCCTATTTTTAAGTTCCTCGCAATTAGGATGTGAAGGAGCATTATCCAGAATGAGAATGGCCTTTTCAGGTAAGTTCAGTTTCTTCAAGTGACTTCTTACAGAAGGTACAAACATGAAAAATCCATTCTTTGAATAATGCAGAGTCCATCCAGGCTGATTTTTGTGATTGGTAGGAAACTGGTAAAGACAAACGATTTATGTTTATAAAAGCTCTAGGATTTTTTGTTTTACCAACAATAAAAAGTGGCAATTTGTGAGTTCCAGCTGCATTGCTGCAGGCAGCTACTGTGAATCTTTCTTTGGATTTTTTGTATCCTGATGCTGCAGACTCGTCCTTTTTTGCCATCGTTTTTGTAGGTAACATTTTGTAATTTAGACCCGTTTCCTCTATATTGTAGAGTTGTTCTCCAACTAATTTTTGTAGATTGATAAGCTCTCTTAAATCCTGCTAAAATTTTTGAACAGCATGCTGATCAGATGATAATTTCTCTCCACTGATGCTTAATACATGGATACCATGATGTTTTTTCCACCGTCCAAGCCATCCATCACTTGCAGTAAATTTCTCCGCACCTTAAATCTTTCGATGTAGGGTTAGGGCCTTTTCCTTGAGTATGGGTCCACTGACTGGAATTCTGCATCATCTTTCTTGCATAAACCACATCCATAATGCATTGCCTATAATTTCCAATGTTGGTTTATTTAATGTTGAACGGAAACATAAAGACATTTGTGACGCAATCTGAGTGCAAAATCCTTTTAAATTCTTGCGATTTTTTTTCAGTCTTTTACACTTGTCTCACCAACACCTAATTCCACAGAAATTTGTCTTACTGACTCACCACTATCGATTCTTTCCAGAGCATCCAGCTTAGTTTGCATAGAAACAACCACTCTCTTTCTTTTCTCACCCATATTCTACTAGTAATTTTAATATTTAATTAAATGTCATAACTACAATAACAATGAACTTTACTAGTGTGAACACTGAGTGAGACAACTGACAGTGGACCACAGCGGACTGAGTGGACAACTGACAGTGCAACCAACCAGCGTCCCGACACTTCCATGTTAAAATCGTGGAATTTGCATGAATTGCAACGTTGTTTCAACTTATTCGTGATTAGGATGGCTATTGTATTCAGTTCTGGTGCTTCAGTTATAGGACGTATGCTTACATCAAAATTCCCCTACTTACCCTCATCCCAATTCTTCCCCTACCAAAGGGAGAGCTCTCCTGGTTGGCTAGTTAGACGGTCCACGTTTCCCTATACGAGTGTGGAGGCCCTGCAACCAACTGAGTGGACAACTGAGAGCGGATGCATACTAGACTACTATGTAATGAGAAACATTTTTGCACAAGGGACAACTCATGACATTGTTGTGGAGTGAAAGGAATATTTTTACTATTTTTAACTAGTCGTTTTTATGTAAAATTTCGCACTTGACTGTGGATTTCAGTTTTCAGACCTAGTGGCGTGAAAGGTCGGTTAATCTGGCGAGTTGGTTAAGAGGACTTCCACTGTATATTGGCCATAAAATCTTTTTTCTGTTTTGACTCATCCAAGCGGGAGGTCGTCTAAGATTCAGGGTCGTCTTGGATTCATGCAAATACGGTATATAAAACGGTAACTTAGTAGTGGTTTTTTCAAAGCGATTTTTCTGTTCTTTCATTTTAATATTGTACATAACACATCATTAAAATTTATATTTATATTTAGTGTTTTGTAAACTGCAATATGGTTTAGTTCTGGTATTACAAAAGGTTGGGAAATTTTGAATTTTTAGCTTTCAAACCCATTAAATCGTTTTAAATGTATAATTTGTGAAACAATTCAGATGCCTCATATATAAATTCAGATATTGCAATATGAAAGCTTATGCAGCATATTTACGTTCATATTTATATTTACAGGGTCTGGACAGCATTTAGGAGTGATTCAGGAAGAAGTGTTCTCAATGCGTCGATTGCCATCATCTTTACCCTGTAGTAACTCAAAATTTTTATTTCAGTCTTGTACTTATTCAGTTTAAATTTACTGGCTTTGATAATAAAATGATTCATATAGATATCATTGAAAACGTAAATTTGGGTTTTTAGCTGTTTTGGGTTGTCAGAAGAACTCATTTGAGCATTTTATGTATAGTATAAGTGAAATATGGTCAATATATTTTTTGTGGTTACCGTATATATTTTTTGTATGCTGTATGTATGTTTCTATATTTGTTGTATATTTTTTTCATATTATGTTGTGTGATCAGATGGCGACATGTGATGACTTTTTGTATGACTTACAACTGAGACGCCAGAGCGCTATGTGACGTGTGAATATTGCTGTGCGTGCTATAATCTATGCTCCGAAGTTTTAAATTGTTTTTTCAAATCTGTGTATGATGTGACGTTGCATGAATATATCTACACACTTCCAGATTGATCGATATATACTCTTTTTACATTACATTGTGATATTTTATTAGTTTTTTCGCCAGCAAATGTCTGTTGGTGAATTTTTAAAAACTTTACAGTATAATTTTTTGCAATTTCATGTATGATGGCTTTTTCTATCAATTTTTCTGCAAACAATTGTTTTTTTTAATTTTTGGTCTACATACAACTTTTATCTTTAGAATTCACTCTTATCAAAATTATTGCTTTTACTGTATCCACTTTCATACAGCTTTTTTCTTCTGACCAAACACTGTTCATGATACTAAAGACACGTTCAATATCGCTATTAGATCCTGGTAAGCAAAAAGCAAACTCGACAATTAACTTCATGAACTGACAAGGGATAAAGTTTTCATGAAAATGTTTAAAAATGTCCTTCCATTTATCACTTGGAGAACTCTTTTTCCACTTATCTATCTTGAATTTTTCTTCTAAGAACTTCTTTAGTCGAGAAATTTCAGTAAAGAGAGACTCTTCATCTATGGAAGACACTTGATGTACTGCAATATTCAGATATTTATCCACTAAGTTCACTGATTTCGAAATATCTTCCCACTTTGGAGTTGCATTAAGTAACGTCCATTCAAAGATGGAAACAAATTTAAAGTTTCTCATCCATTCTTCTAAATAATTCAATGCAGTCTGGAAGAAAATATTGACTGTCTTATAGAATGTCTCAGACATTAATTCACCTTCGTCTTTGAGTGATTCAACCATTGTTGACACCTTCATTCCAACAAACCTGGCTTCTCTTCTTTCTATCAGCTGATTTCTCAAATCGGCCAGGGCAGTGGCTATTTCCATTAATGAAATATTCTTCTCTTCAATTTTTAAGACAGTGTCATTAAATAATTTCAATTGAATCAGTAAAAAGTGTAATCATAATTCGAATGTAGCATCTTCAAAAAATTTGCAAATAACAGCTGGGCATGCGTTTTCGGAGAGAAAAAAGGAATATAAACCTGGATATATGTCAATTATTCTTTTGATTGCTGGTAATAGTGCCAACCAAAGTGTACTGCTATATCCAAGTAGCTTCTTATATTCTGTTTGAGCAAACAAACAAAATTCTTTCAGTTTCTCCACTCGAACAGTATAAATAGAAAAATATTTGTACATCTTTACAACCATTGTCTCAACGTCATAAGGGAGCTGATCGACTGCTGCTTGAGCAGCGTTGTGAACAATGTGTGCTGCACATCCTATTCCTATCACATCTGACCCAACATTTTCCTTCAATAACTTTAAGACATTGTTTTGACCACTTTGCTTTGACCCGCCCATCATGCTATTTGTGTTGTCTGAACCAAAGGCAATAATTTTATTTTTTAAGTTATTCTTATATGAAACTTATTTAAAAAATGATTAGCAATCAATTTCGAGGTTTCTCTGGGAAGGTCTTTAAATTCTAGGAGCTTGATTTTAATCCCTTCGTATGCCTTAAAATATTTAACCATGACTGGAACCAATTTTAAATCCTTATGGTTAGAAGTGTCTGTGGATAATGACATAAAGTTACATTCATTCAAATCAGCTTTAACTTCATCTTCTACAATTGGAAAAATTATGTTTAAAACTATTGCTTCAGTTTTTGTACGAGCACAGCTGAATTTTTTTTCATACATGGCTTTAATAAGTTGAGATGTACAGTCCATAGACCTAAAGCTGTGATTGTGCATCACTGTGTGATAGGCATGTGTAGATTGTTTTGCCGCTAAAACAAAATCATCTTTTCTAAATTCCTGCCTCTTAAAAAAAGGCATAAGTGTTTGGCTCGAACTTGCTGCATTCAGAGCTCTCTGATGCTTTTTGGATGTCATGTGATCATTAATATCAGAACGACCGCCATGGGCAACCGAAAATTTCATTCCACAAACAGTACATTGCACTTCATGTTCATCTTCAGGTTTTACTTTTTTAATAAATCCAAACTCTTTCTTTAAATCGTCATTGAATTTACATTTCCTACGAGAGGTCATGATGATTTAGGGGTATTTTTCTTTTTTTATTACTAACCTTACTAAATAAGCTACCAAGGCTGAGGTTTTTCCATAACAGACTGTGGGGTTTACACACCATGAAAGCAGACCACAACAAACAGAAAGTGTTTCTCTACATTATTTCTCTAATAAATCCTTACTGTTGAATACGGTTGGGTGGTGGGGTGGAGAGGGGAATCTAGCCCATTTCATTCTGGAAAATGCACAATTTGTTGCAATTGCAAAATTTCCCCTGGCATTACATTCTTCTTATTGTCTTTAGGGTTGCCAACATTCGATCGATGCTGAGAAAAGTAATTTAACGTAGAATAGGTTAAATAGAAACTAGCAAAATTTATTTTAAATTGTTGTTAACAACTTCTTACCTCGTGGAACTACTTGAAATTATATACACGCCCTCACATCTCATTTCCTTCAAACTAGTGGAACGCGGAAATTCTGCAGATTAAACAGAACAAAAAATGAAATGGCAAACGAAGAAAACTTAGAGATTGTTAAAGGCCAGTTAGCTACAGTGTAGTAGACTGCGGTAGTATGCATCAATTCTCATGTCTTTTCGTTACCGCTCCTACCACAATTAGCCGGGAACAAACGATTGGGAATCCCCGTCTCTTACTGGTTATTTCCCCACGCGCGCAGTTCCACCACTCTCTCGGCAATATGCCGTAAGCGCACGCAGCAAAGCTCCCAGATCATCAACCGCCCCTACTTCGGCTAATTATATATAGAAGATAGAGTGCTTTAATGTCGCTATGTATAGTTACTTCGTTCCATCGATCTTTATCAAATCCATTCCCTATTTTTGCTTGAGTGGATCGATAGTATTATCGAAACCTTGGGAGCATAAATCCCAAAACCGGTACAAATGAGTATATTGGTTTAATCTTTCAGGACACCGGGACAAGCGCTCCAAAACCGGTACTGTCCCGGCCAAACCGGTACATATGGTCACCTTATCTAATATCCATAATCATGAAATGAGGTCAATAGGATGTACATATTTTACCTTGAAGAAATGGCACTAGCAAGTGGACATACCATTCTGGTATTAAATTATATAGTAGTTTGCCTTCTGTTTTTAAAAATTTGATGGAATTCCAAACTTTTAAACATGAGCTAAGGAATTACTCATAAGGGAGGCTTTTTATTCAACTGATATTTCTCATATCGTAAAAAGGAATACTAATGTTTTGGTGTGTTGGTAATGTACCTTTCAGAATATTTGCATCTCGTTGAATATGAAACAAAATGCACAGTAAAACAGCATTTATCAGTTTTTTTTTGGCATTTGTACATTAAGAAATACCACAGAAAGCTCTTTGCATTTAAAAGTTATACAATTAAAATATTAATTTAATCATGAAAAAGTTATACATCACCTTAAAACTTTGCGAAGCAATCCTCATTTAAATGCTTGGCAGAAGAATCGAAGCATCGTCAACTTATGCAGTTCGTATATTCAGTAGTTTCCGACTATCAGGACAGTTAATTCCAGAAAAATCACTAGAAATAATACTGCAAGTACGTTCTGCTTGAAGTTCGCACACATAGACAGTGATGTATCATACGTGCAAGATTAGCATCTTTAAAAAAACCAGCAAGAAAAAATAAAAATTCCATGGTTTTCAATAAGTGCCAATATATGAATAGATAATATGATTAGCAAATTTATATATATTACCTGAAAATTCTATGAATTAATTTTCAATTAAATGCCAGTCTGATAATTAAAACGTCTAGGTATTTCAAACACGAGCGTCTTAATGTCAGAGCGATTGATTCTGGTGACTCTGGTCAAGTAGTACCTATTTTCGCACTCTCCCACAATCCCACCAGTCTGTTTCTTTCACTACAGACTACACGTTAATAAATTTGTCACAGATTTACATACAATGTAATAATATGTAATGATGTGACATAAAGGAATACAAGAAGTACCTCACATCCTTGTGAGGGGGAGGGAGGTCTGAAATTTTTTGATGTGGGAGGAAGTATGGTAGAGGGTATCTGTGATAACATCGCATCTTAGGTTTCATGAAAAAATAATAAAGGAGTTTGTATCCACAGTGATACAATGTTGGCTAAGTTGAAACAGTATTGAATGGGTACTTAACTTTTACAATGTAGGAAATGGATAGCATGAATGATGACTCGCATTATAATGATTCAAATAACCCACTAACAGGCAACCGGCATGGCGGTGCCACCTGATAGGGAGAGGACGGGGAGTGGTTATGACGATAATATGAGGGGCAGGGAGGTATAGAATTTCATTTATTTGATAAATGATACATGTCCCTTATTTAGTTGCAAAGCGGGAGAAGTCGACGTAAATGTAGCATTCTTATCACAAAAGTGCTTACTTATTTTGTTACATATTAACGATAAAAGTAGAAAATGAATTTTTTTGTAATAAAACCAGAAACACAACACTTTGGTGAAAAAATAAGCCAGAAAATCCGCTATCCCCTAGTTGACATTTTTCTACCCCAGACCCCAGAAAGATTGGCTGGGCACATTGGTATAAACTAAAGGAACTACTCTCTCAAATGCTTTGCTCACATTTAAGATAGATCGCTTGCTATGGCTAGTTGGTGGCATTCTTTGGTGTTGCTCGGCCCAACATCTTCATCGCTGTTCGTCCCTTGTGCTTTATAATATAAGTGCACCTGACTATACAGTGAAAGTGTAAATTGAAATCGTTTTCATATAGTAGCATACAGTAAAACCACTGGCGTTTTATAAGATAATAGTATGATTTATTATTATTGTTTCACCTGTGTTGCTGTCTTCTACCTTCACTTATTACAGTGAAGCAGTTTATATGCGTTATGGAAATGGGATAAATAAAACATTATTTTCTGTAGCTAAAACCATGGGTTTAATATTTTTATAAAATTTAATAAAATGGGATCGGGATCCCGGGATTGGAAATTTAGAATCCCGAAATCCTAGGATTGTGAAATTCCACCAGGATTGCAATCCCTAACTACATCGGCAAAGATAAGTCAACAAAGTGGTCGAAAGCCCCAATTACAAAGAAAAATCATAAGTTCCCGGCAAAAAATATTCTTAGAATTTCTTCTGGCTCCAACGTTTCCAGTTTAGCTACTGAACTTGATGCTTTCCATCAGTTTGTAACAATTGATATGATTGACAAAATTACTAAATACACGAATTTGATCATTCAACGAATCAGCCAGGATGGGCGTTATAAAAGAGAACGTGATTGTCTTCTAACATCGCAGGATGAAATTTGCATGGTTCTTGGTCTTCTACTTCTTTTTAGCATGAAAGGAGAGAATCACACTAATGTTATTGAACTATGGACAAGAGATGGTACTGGTATGATGTTGAACAGAGCTGCAATGCATTACTGTAGATTTTTGTTTCTCCTGAGATGCATGAGGTTTGACGACAAGGCGACACGAGAGGAAAGAAAAAAGGTAGATAAATTGGCTCCTATCCGAGATTTCTAGGACACATTTGTTAATAATTGCAAAAACTTGTACACTGTTGGTGAGTATGTCACAACAGACGAAAAGTTAGATCCATTTCACTGGAGGTGTTTGTTTGTGCAGTACATTCCGAACAAGCCTGCGAAATACGGCATAAAAAGCTTTGCTATGTGTGATGCCAAGTCGTTCTACACAAGTAACAGAGGTCTACTGTGGAAAGCAACCAGAAGATCCATTCTGCGTATCCAATTCTCCCTCAGACATTGTGCACAGGTTAGTTGAGACCATTACAGGCAGCAATCGAAACTTGACTACTGACAATTGGTACACAAGGTATCCTCTCGTGCAGTCATTGATGGGGGAAAAAATAATATGTCTTGGCTCACTCAGAAAAAATAAAAAAGAAATTCCCACAGAGTTCTTGTCTGATCAAAAGAAGAATAAAGGATCTTCAATTTTTGGTTTTCAGAAGGATATAACACTAGTGTCTTACTGTCCTAAAAAAACAAATCAGTATTGCTGCTATCCACACTACATGACGACCTGTCAATTGATCAGGACTCTGGAAAGCCATACATGATTCTCGACTATAATAAAACCAAAGGGGCAGTTGATACTGTTGACCAGCTCTGTGCTAGATATTCTTGCGCTCGTATTACTAGGAGGTGGCCCCTTGCCCTATTCTTATCACTGCTAAATGCGGCAGGCATAAATGCTCAGGTGTAATTTTTTGACGTAAAAAATGACCCATCAATGAAATGAATAATTTTCTTGAAACAACTCTCAAACTTTTGAAAAATCATCTTGTCTTGAGGGCTCCAATTTGGACTCTTCCATTGGACATCTGATTTTTTTTTAAGTGTCACCTAAATATTGAAAATGAAACACCGAGCAAACCACCTGCAAAGAAGCGAGGTCATTGTAAAATATGCAGCAGATCCAAAAATGTCAACACAACTGTGATTTGTTCCCACTGCCACAGCTTTGTTTGCAAAAACCATTCACAAATGACAGTGAAGTGCAACAAATGCTCAGATCAAGATGCAGGAGAGTTATCAAAATAATTTTTTTCCTCGGGAATGGAGAGTTCCTAGAGTTCATTTTTTACAGTTCTTCTAAGATTTAGGGTTACTTTTTTCTAATGGGGTATCAACTCGAAAATATACGTTTCTATTTACTAAGTTGTGCAATAATATGTCGATACAGTTTAAGTTTATTGATATTTCTCTTTTCTTTCCGAGTTTCGTGCTTTTTGTCATTATTTCAAGATTTAATGTTTTATTTTAATCTACTTGTTCTAATGTTCAAATTTAAACTTTTGCAAATAAAAATAAAACAATTTCTGGAAAGAACTAATCCGCCTACTTTCTTATGCAGTAACCTGATACTGATAAGGTTTCTTGTACAAAATTGGAGGTTGGACCACTCTACTGCCCTTGCGATTCGATCGCATGTTGGTCATTGTAATATACACATTTTGTGTGGATTTTGGTTCTAAGTGCATGAGACGATGAAATACTTCTTTGCCACTCTACTGCCCTTGCGATTCGATCGCATGTTGGTCATTGTAACATTGTAATAAACACATTTTGTGTGGATTTTGGTTCTAAGTGCGTGAGACAATGAAATACTTGATTGCAGGAATTTTATCGCATAAGGCCCAAAAACAAAAATTACAAAAACTGGGTTTATTCGTAACCCGATTCGGTTTTTGCGATATTTCTCCGTTAAAACATCATTATTACATATACAATTCTATACAAATGTTATAGAGAATGTAATTTCCTACAACTTTTATTTGAAACAATTTTCCAAAGCAGTTATTGTTTAGGAATTATTTTTAAATAATTGCTTTTTTCGGTGTCTGTCAAATATAGAAATATAGAATAACTTCTAACTCCTCCACAACTATTGACAACATTCTTACAAATATTAAAGTAAATGAAGGTACCACTGTTGATTTTCATCTATGTGACCATAAGGCTCAGTTAACCTCAGTATCTCCACCTTGTAATTTTGGTATGATATACAATGATGTAACTTCCACTCCAAAAAGGCTCTTCTCTTCTTCGGCTAGAAATAGATTCAGCAACAGTCTTCAGACCCTAAACTGGGATTCAATTTTTGGTATGGACTGTGTCAATGACAAGTTTGAAAGTTTCTTTACATTGTTTTATCATTATTTCAATGAATGTTTTCCTCTTTCAAGTAGGAAGACATGCCTAGTTAAGGCTAAGAGCTGGGTTACTCCCGAGCTTGTTCTACTTTCTCAGGCACTTAAACATCTATTCTCAATATATAAATTGACTAATGATCCTAATGACAAAAAGCACTATAATACCTGCAAAAAAATCTATACTAAATTAGTTACTGAAGAAAAACGAAATTTCAATGTGAATGTTATTAATCTTGCATACAACAAATCCAAAACTGCCTGGAAAGTTATTAATAATACAGTTGGCCAATCTGTTAGCCACCATCCAATCGATATAAATTGTGAGAATATGTCAATCACAGATCCCGTTGAAATAGCTAATAACTTCAATACACACTTTTTAGGCTCTGTAGAAAAACTGATCACTACACACTTAGGTGATAGATCTCATGAACAAATTTTCCCTCCAAGTGCAACAAATAATGTTCTTTTCCTTTATCCTTCTTGTGAGAATGAATTAAATGAGGTAATGGATAAAATTAGCTTGAAGCATTCTGCTGGCTGGGATGACATTCCATGCTCACTCCTGAAGGGTAATATTAAACTTCATATTTTATCCCCATTGACTAATATTGTTAACGCTGCTTTATCCTCTGGAGTATTTCCTGATAAACTTAAAATTGCCAAAGTTGTCCCTATTTTTAAGAAAGGCGAGAATGATAACATGGATAATTACCGACCTATATCAATATTGTCAGTCTTCTCTAAAATCCTTGAAACAATAATTGCAAAAAGAATGGTGAATTTTTTCACAAGGTTCAATATTATCTCTAAATGTCAATATGGATTCTTGAAGGGAAGATCAACTGAAGTTGCAATTTACAGTTTCATTGATTCAGTCCTGAGTGGCCTTGATAACCATGATGATACGCTTGGGATATTTTATGATCTTTCAAAAGCATTCGACTCTGTGGACCATGGAATATTACTCAGAAAATTAAAGTCGTATGGCATATCTGGAGTGGCAAATAACCTGATCAGATCCTTTCTAACAAATATGGGACAGGCTGTTACGATTTATTCTTCCGAAGATAATAAAAAGTTCTCATCAAAGTATCTAAATGTTGAAAGAGGTGTCCCCCAGGGATCTGTGTTGGGACCATTGTTATTCCTTTTATATATTAATGACTTGCATTTATTTATTAATGGTGATCTGTATATGTATGCAGATGATACAAACCACTTGTTAAGAAATAAATATGATATTTCTGTTGCAGCTCAATATGCTATTCAAAGCATGGAGGACTGGTGTAATTCAAACTATGTCTTCCTAAATAAGTGTAAAACAACATTCTTGCAATTTCACCCACCTCAGAAAAAAACTCTGGATTATTGTAATCTAAATTTCATTGATGGTTCCATGGTTATGTCAACTGTCCATAAATGCTTAGGAGTTGAAATAAGTAATACCCTAAACTGGGAACCTCACATTAACTCTGTTTGTACAAAAGTGACTTCTGGATGTTTCATGCTGAGAAGGCTTATTACTGTTACAAATGAAGAGACTGTCCTTACTGTTTATTTTGCTCTTATTTATAGTAGGCTTAAATATGGCATTGCTGCTTGGGGCCACACTCATCACGCTCTGCGACTTTTCAAACTCCAAAAAATGGCAGTTAGAATCATTGCTAAAGCTAAAAGCCGTGCTAGCTGTAGAGGGATTTTCAAAAAATTTAAATTACTGACTTTACCAAGTATGTATATATTTTATTGTATTATGTTTATTAGAGAAACTTATAAATTATTAGAAATTGTGTAACATGGACGTTCATAGTCATAATACTAGAAGAAAAAAGGACTTGACTGCAACCTCGCATAACTTATCAATGTATGGTAACAGTCCTATATATATGGGTTGTAAACTTTTTAATAAGCTCCCTCCATCAAACAAGAGACCAGCATAACAAAATTCAGGAGATTGCTGAAGAACTTCCTGCTAAATAAATGATTTTACTCAATCGCTGAGTTTGCCAATTAATGTACGTTTAAATTTTTCTCTTTCTTTTTTGACTTATCCTATATTTGTATGAACAAATCCCTGGATTAATAAATTATTATTATCTTCTTAAAAACATCGTTATTGGTAATCTTCGTGAGGATCAAAGTTGTAGAGAATAATATTTCTTCCAGGTTTTGTTTGAAACAAATTTTCGTAGAACATGCATTTCGCAGATATCCAACTTTTTCTTAATTTCCAGTATACAGCGCCACCACCATGTAGAGGTAAATTCTGTAAACATATTCAAAATATAATTTACGGCAATAAGGAAGACTGTATTCTTTTAAGATACGAAATGATAATTTTGTCTCATAATTCTATTCATAATAATTTAAATATCTATACCCCAAATATTGAGAAAGTCATGTGTTGGCCGCATCAGATTTGTTAGTAATAACAATTTAACATTTCAATGTTGTCCTACAGACAATTTCTATAGTGTTTTGTTTCACGCCCTACGTTTTGTTTGAAATGGTAGATAGAGGATTTGTCGGTTAGTTGTGGAAAAGTGTTTACCAAAATAAAATTACTTATTAAGTAGTTGTTCTAAAGAATGAACGCGTGAAATCATAATAAGAACTTCACGATAAGGAGAAGCGATTGATTGATAATACTTGCAACAATGGTAACTTGAAAGGAATACGTAACTTTTACTATACGTTATTTGAAAATATATAAGGTGTTATTTTCAATAGGAATTATGTTTCTTCTTTTAATTTTGATTTATCAAATTTAGTTATAATAAAGTTATATTATTATAGTTATCCTTACGCTTATAATTAACGGTAACTTTCAGATTTTGTTTTATTCCATTTTCATGATTTGGCAGAGTCTGTGGGTATCACCGACATTTAGTGATTTAGATACAATAAATGAGGACGAAAACCCAGCTATTCGACAATATGAACCAGTAGGTGGTGCTAGAAAACGTACTCCCAATTTGCTGAAGACTATCTGGTCAGATGTATACCGTCCTAAACGGAAAGAGGACTTGGCAGTAAACGCCAGGAAAGTTGAAGAAGTGGATTCGTGGTTGACAATGGCTACGAGTGGAGCAATGGGAGTTTGTATCTTTATTATGTTTCAAATATAGTAGTCTAGTTCTACGTCTGTTCATATTTGTTTATGGAACGTATGAAGATTTATATGGGACACGAAATTTAAATAACTAGATAATATATTCTTTCAAGTCTCTTAAATCAACTCGATAGATTACTTGTTATAATGTGTGGGACCATTTACTGCTCTTACAAAGAGTAAATGGTGTTCTTAAGAATTCATGTTCGATTGCTGGTTGTTTTTTGAAGAGTTGCCAGGTAGACTTTTAAACAACATAAAATCGATGAAACTTTTGACCGTTTATCGTTATTGAATATATGTTGTCATTTACAGTTTACAATTGCAGTTATTGAGCAATGAAAGCATCGTGGAATTATGTAACAAATGTTTGCAAAATGTAGACTAAAACATGATATAATTTCATGTATTTGGAATTTGCTAATGATAATAAAGAACTTTGCCATTGTGTATACATTTTGGAGTTTTGAAAAAAAAATATTTTACTTTTTATTGGTAACAGAATATAGTGTATATTTTTTTTTGTTTTTACAGAATATCATGTTAGCATAAGTAATATTGCTTGGCTGGTATTTGTTATTAAATCAGTAAAGGTCGTAATTGACTGGTAAAAATGTGTATGGAAGATTTAACATTTACTGAATTGTGTTGGAGAAGTGTTATTGTGTGCGATGAATTTCATCGAACATATGAAAAAATTTTTTGATTCTTGTGTTATATTCATGATAATACAAATATATTAATAGTATTAATCAATAATAATTAGTTATTGAGATTATTATAGTTTTATTTGCATTTCACTTACATTTTAATTTTATATGATGTATATTTGCTAACTTTGTTGATTTTTATTTTATTTCAGAACGCTCCTATAGCAGTATTGAGTGGTCCCAGTGGTGCTGGAAAAACTGCAACCCTATTGCTGCTTGCAAAACATAAGCACATAACTGTGAAAGAGTGGATAACTCCACCATATGATATGCGAAGAAGCCTTTATGTTAGAGGTACTAATTTTAAAAGTAACTAAGTGTGAAATTAATTGTTTTAGATATGTCTTACATTCTATAGTTTTTGCAGTATGACTATGCTGTTGAATTGTTTGTAAAATCAAAGATTTCTTTCTGGAAGTACCTTTGTCTTTAGTTCCGATAATAAATAATATTCCATTGTTGAATCCATAGGAGGAGAAGAGTACCTACTAACTAAGCAAATAACACAGTTTGAAGAGTTCCTGTTTCGAGCAAGTAGGTATGTTTCAGTGTACGAAACAGTTTATCCCAAAAAATGTCTGCTCTTGGTTGAAGACATACCAAGTATTTGCATAAATGAGCCCGTTATGTTTGATACAGCTATAAGGTGAGTATTACTTAAAAATACTTTTGTCTGTTTCAAGGTATAGCAGAACTGCATTTAGAATCACATAATTCATATGCATTTATTTTATAAATTGTACAATTTGATGTAAAAGCATAGCACTGCATAGTTTGCAGTTAAAAAGATTGGTGCTTTAGATAGTGATGAATTGAAGAACTAGCAATGCCATTTTTTGCACTGTAGTCCTGGACTTCTCAGTGTGCCTTGCTTATTTACCTCCATGAATTTTGCAATAATCATCTGTTCCCATGATGACTTCGTAATTGTTTTTATTTCTTGATTATTTTGCAGAAACTATAGACTTGCTGGACAATCTCCGCTAGTTATTATATGTGCAGCAGGTAATTCAGAGTTTAACGTGGAGAAGCTATTATTCAAGCAAAATTTGATTGGAGAGCTAAACATAAGGTTCATTAGGTAATAAAATTATTTTTAACCATTTAGAGCTTTTGTAATTTAATCTGATAAATTATTAGGGACAAACAATGCAACAAATCTATGTAATAATTCCATTATATTACTTGGTAACATGACCAGGTTTCAATGTAACTGTCATCTTCAGGACCTGATGATGGCACTTACATTGAAATCTGAACGTGTTACTGATTAATGTAATGGATTTATTATGTAGCATTGCTGTATTATTTTTCCCTAATTAGGGAATTCCACAAAATTAAGGATGGATTATACGATAAGTTATTATTTGCCAAATGTCTAATTGGATTTTTGCTATATTTACTTCATCTGAATTTAAAACATTAAAAAAAATTATGCAGCTAAATAATTTTTTGGCCTCTCAAAAGCATTTATTTCCAAAATTTGTTAAAATTTTAATATACTTTCATAATTCATCTACTAAATTGTCATAGGTCTATGCTAAAAGACCTTAAGTGTTTTGTATTAGTAAGTAAGTAATATTGGTTTTATCTATAATATATAACTGCATCTGACATAGGATTATCAGGCACTCCCAGATATGCTGCAGATGGACAACCAAAGGAAAAGGAAATTGTTGAAATCCCTATTTTCAGGGGCTAGATTTGCCCCATAAGAAAAGCACATAAATCAGTGATGAAGTTTTTATATTTGCTTTTTAATTTATAATTGTTTTTAAAATACTTCTTATTGAAATTTTCTTGTGGCTGCACCAAAATCGTCTGGTGGGTGAATGCAGCCACTGTGGCCCCAATTGAGTTAGAACCTATGGTATAGATACACATATGCTTTGTAGAATTCTTCATCTTAGGTGTATATAAATGTAGATGCAAGTGTGTTGCAGTAAAGTTACTATTGAGACTCGCAATTCATATAACCTGTTCAGAAATCTTCATGTATGATTCTCGCTACCTTTTTACTTTCTCATACGAAGTATCGAGAAAGTATTGTTTTCGCGAAAAAATTCGACCTCGAGATTTTTATGGAAATACATGTTCTAGATGTCGCTGAATCCGAAAAAGTGGTTTTCGCAATGCCATCTGTCTGTCTGTCCGTCTGTCTGTCTGTTACTGGCGCTGGAGCCTAGACGGTAGAGCGAAAATGAATGAAATCTCGTACTTAGGCATTTTATCATACTGAGCAGAGTATACGTAGAAATGGTTGACATTGATCAATAATTAAGAGTACATAGTTTATTCTACGCATTTTTAACAACAATCCGATTTTCTCAAAAACGGCTCTAACGATTTTGATCAAATTTCGTACAGTTACTTGAGTTTACATCTTCAATAATACTGTATAGGTCATATTTATCAAAAAATGAATATAAGGCTAGTTTATTCTAGGCAACTTTAACAACAATTCGATTTTCTCAAAAATGGCTCTAACATTTTTGATCAAATTTCGTAAAGTTACTTGAGCTTACGTCTTCAATAATACTGTATAGTTCATATTTATCAAAAAATGAATATAAGGCTAGTTTATTATTGGGCAACTTGAACAAAAATTGGATTTCTTAAAAACAGGCTCATACGATTTTCATTTTCTAAAGATAACTAAACGACGCATTAGTACCCATATATGAGAAAGTTTGTACAATGTATGTTGTACTGATTTTTTTCCTTATATTTTGGGAAAAAGGTGCATGAGTAAATATGGTAATTTTATGAATATATTCAGAATTAATAAAGTGAATTAGAATTATTAATATTATTATTGTGCCCATATTTTTAATTTCTATAATCATAAAACATATATAAAAGACAGTGTCACTTTGTCCCTTTGTCATGTAATGCTTTTTGAAGCTTAATATCTCGCAAACGACTTAACCGAATTTGATGAAATTTTCAGGATAGGATTATGATATAATAAAACGTTTTACTATATCAAACTCGAGATCAAAGACCCGGGTTCGATTCCAGGGGATAATTTTCATTTTCAATAAGTAAAATCAGCTTTACGATGTGCAGGCTTTCATTCTTTTTTACATTAAAATTAGAAATATTTCACCTACAATCTTCGGATATGAACCATTTTTAAGAAAACATTATAAAGTTTCTTATTCTGTTCATCTTTTTCCGTCTACAGTTCGAAATTTCTTAATATAAACGTTTAATTCATACAGTTTGAGGAAATCTTGCCATTTTAACGGGATGTTGTCTTGCCTACCAATTCCATTGTTAGACCTCTATATCATATTGTTAAATCAATCCTTATGGGAATAAACGTGCTTTGAATGCTTTTAATGTGAGAGAGGGGGGGAGAGAGGGAAGTAGAGGGGGGAGGAGGAGGGAGAAAGAGGCAACTATTTTAAGAGTAACTAAAGATAGCCCATCAACAACAATATTCGCTAGAAATTTTGTATATGACAAAATATTTCATATTTAAAAGTTTTAAATTAAAATAATAATAATCTATAATTCTTCTGTTGATATTTCAACGGGCATTACACTAGTATTAAATAATTTTCCTAAATTTTTAGAAAAATTATAATGTGCATAATGAAATTCAGCATGAAATTTAATGCGATTGAGCTCATAATTTTGCTTAAATGAAAAATTTACCATAATCACAACAAATTCTAGAGGTTGAAGCTAGTAGTCGAATGTTATGTGTCTCTGCACCTGGGTGTTCCAAGTGTTTCACGTCTGAATTCACCAATTAGTTTTATCACTAGGCTCCCTTGTTACAAAACCCTATGAAGGCAACATATTAAGCAGACACCCAGAGAGTATTGGTCTGAGTCTGGAGTGCTGCAATATATATTTAAGATTGTTGTTTATCTAAATGCTATATTACATAGCGTAGATATTTAGAAAATATCATATGGTTTTTGTTTAGTATTTTAATTGGATAATGGCTTCAGAAAGGTGGCAACAAAACTTATAAAGAACCTTAGGCCTCTAATGACTTATATGATTTGTAATAGCCATTAGCAGATTTGCAATAAGGCCAAAGTAGACAATGGCCTAGTGCAGCGGTTCCCAAACTTTTTTTTTCGCGTACCAACGAAAACATGACAAAATTTCCTCGTACCACATAGTACTAGTAAGCAACGTTCCCTCTAAGCTGCGCGGCTGCGCACGTCATTTTTCCCTCCGTGCACAGCCACTGTTTTGCCGCGCACAAGTCAGAGTAGGTATATCATATGAAAAAACGCAGAAAACATTAAACCTAGAGGTAAGCCAATGGAACTTTTGGGTTTACATTTTGTTTGCGCACTGGCTTACAGCTACTGCTCACGAAGTTTGGTCGGCTGCACAGGACTTAAAAAAGTTAGAGGGAACATTGCTAGTAAGTATGAATGTAGTAGTGAATGTGGCACCAAACTCACATACCACAATTGATCTGTCCCTGCTTCTTCCTATTCGAAGCAGGTATTCTGCTGCTTTTCACTCTGCTCACATACCACTGGCAAAAGCTTCACGTACCACTAGTGGTACGCGTACCATAGTTTGGGAACTGTTGGCCTAGTGGCAGTGGGGTATTGCGATTGGCAGGTTTTCAGGACAGTCAGATTTGTATATTCATTTGCCAAGTTGCATGACCATCAATATAGTATATGAGGAAGCAAGTAAAGGTGGCTTTCAGTCTGATTTTCAAAATTATGGAGGTCGAAGATTACTTTGAAATCATGAAAGGCCATCTACGGAAGCTTGTCAAGGTAATAACCATAAATACCTGGGAAAAAAACAGATTGCTCTTCTGGTATAATATACACCGTATTTTACGGCATATAAGACGCACGGGCATATAAGACGCATCCCCAATTCAGCAGGGAATAGTTAGGAAAAAACTTTTTGGTGTATTTAAGCATTTAATGTTTACGTCTACTAATATGTCTGTTATTGGATCTAGAACCTAAACGGAAGAGCGAAAATGAATGAAATCTCGTACTTAGGTATTTTATCATGCAGAGAAGAGGCTATGAAGAAATGATTGGCATTGCTAAAAAATTAAGGGATGTTTATTCTATGCATTTTTAACATCAATTTGTCTCAAAAATGGCTTTAATTATTTTGATCAAATTTCGTACAGTTACTTGAATTTACATCTTCAATAATACTGTATAGTTCATATTTCCCAAAAAATGAGTATAAGGCTAGTTTATTCTAGGCAACTTTAACAATAATTCAATTTTCTCAAAAATGGCTCTAACGATTTTGATCAAATTTCGTACAGCTACTTGAGTATACATCTACAATAATACTACATATTTTATTTTTCTCAATGAATGAATATAAGGCTAGTTTATTCTTGGGCAACTTTAACAAAAATTGAATTTTCTAAAAACAGGCTCATATGATTTTCAATTTCTAAAGATAACTAAACGATGCATTAGTATATGAGTAAGTTTGTACAATGTATGTTGTACTGATTTCTTCTGTAGGTGGTGGCCCATAAACCCATTCTGCAGCTATATTTCCATGCTCTTTCGCATAATTTATCACCTTTAGTGTGTAGCTAATAGTATAGCTTAATCTTCTTCCTTCTGTAGCCATACTGTTCTAACTTAAATTTTTGAAATGCGCTCGATTTTAAATGCTGCTCAGTTTTCTTTTTGAACTTAAGGAAAGCACTGTAGCTTCCACGTTGTTCACCGTTATCATCATAGTTTCAACTTTCTTTCAAAAGGTAAAGGATATTTCCTAATAAAAATAATAAGATAAATATGGCAGGTATGACATTAATAGAGTAAAGAGTAAGAGTAAAGAAACGGTTACTGCTTAGCTCTGAGAGTTGGGCGCCATACTGGCGATAAATGTCTCACGTTAACCAGCTTTAATAATGATGGAGTAATAATAATGTGTTTAAGTAAACAATAACATTTTTCATTTTGGAGTTGGACTAGGTAGAATTTAGCAACTTCACATATTGGATGCAGAGTGATTTTTTGAGCCATTTTTTTTTTTGAAAAAAAGTGCATCTTATATGCCGTAAAATACGGTAAATTAAATCAATTTTATTGAAATTTTTATAAGGGCGCAGAAAAATAATTTTGCCTCGGAGCAGCAAGTTTCTAAATCCACCATTGGTAATAGCCCGAGGTTTTAATAGAAATTTGAAAGTCCAACTTTTTTACTGTAGATTAAATTTTGCATTTTTTTGTTCTATAACTTTTTAATGGACGTCTTAAATAAAAGAAGTGAGTAGTGGTTTGGAATGAATTTGGTCATTCATGAAATGATTATTCAGTAATCACTTAATTTCTTGGATCATTGGTGCTAAAATGTGGCGGTCTGTGTTTATGCAACTCATCATTGATTGAAGTTCATGTCAAATCAATCAATCAAATGATTGGTACATGTCAAATCCTTGCAGTATTAATACAACCTTTCTATGCATTTTCTATGCATTTTTACTTTCTCCATATGAAGTAATGGGAAAGTATTGTGATCACGAAAAAAATCGACTTCGAGATTTCAACGGAAATACACGTTTTGAGGTCCCTAGAATACAGACTATTTTTGGAATAATGTCTGTGTTTGTGTGCGTGTCTGTGTATGTGATTGTGGGCGCTGTAACTCAAAAAGTACTTGCTATATCGTTACCAAATTTCATATATAACACTTTAGCATAAGCACAAAGAACTGATTAGTTTTTAGAAAATAACAGTTAACCGGAAGCCTAGGTTTATTCGAAACCCGATTCGGTTTTTGCAATATTTCTCCGTTAAAACATCATTATGATATATGCAATCCTATACAAATGTTATAGGTAATGAAATTTCCTACAACTTTCATTTGAAACAATTTTCCATAGCAGTTATTGTTTAGGAATTATTTATAAATAATCGGTTTTTTCGGTTTCTGTCAAATATCTCCTTTAAAACATCGTTATTGGTAATCTTCGTCAGGGCCAACGTTGTAGGAATAATATTTCTTCCAACTTTTGTTTGAAACAAATTTTCGTAGAACCATCCACTTCGGAGATATTCAACTTTTTTGTAATTTTCAGTATACAGCGCCAACACCATGTAGCGGTGAATTCTGTAAACATATTCAAAATATAATTTACGGCAATAAGAATGACTGTATTCTTTTACGATACGAAATAATAATTTTACCTTATAGTGCTATTCATAATGATTTAAATATCTATATCCCAAATATGGAGAAAGTCATATGTTGGCCACATCAGATTTTTATTAGTGAAATCATTTATAGCAGTGGTACACAACCTTTTTCTGTCAAAGGGCCGCATTACACATTTTCTCCGAGTCTGCAGACTGCATTATGAAAAAATCTGATGTGGCCAACACGACTTTCTCCATATTTGGGGTATAGATATTTAAATTATTATGAATAGCATTATGAGGCAAAATTATTATTTCGTATCGTAAAAGAATACAGTCGTCCTTATTTCCGTAAATTAGGTATATTTTGAATATGTTTACAGAATTCACCGCTACATGGTGGTGGCACTGTATACTGGAAATTACGAAAAAGTTGAATATCTCCGAAATGGATGGTTCTATGAAAATTTGTTTCAAACAAAACCTGGAAGAAATATTATTCTTTACAACTTTGGTCCTCACGAAGATACCAATAACGACATTTTTAAGGAGATATTTGACGGAAACTGAAAAAACCGATTATTTATAAATAATTTCTAAACAATAACTGCTATGGAAAATTGTTTCAAATGAAAGTTGTAGGAAAGTACATTCTCCATAACAATTGTATAGAATTGTATATACAATAATGATGTTTTAATGGAGAAATGTCGCAAAAACCTAATCGGGTTTCGAATAAACCTCGACTTCTGGTTAACTGTTATTGTCCAAAAACTAATCAGTTCTTTGTGCTCAGCTAAAGTGTTATATATGAAGTTTGATAAGGATATGGCAAGTACTATTTGAGTTAGTGCACCCACAATCACACACACACACACACACACACACAGACATTCCGAAAATAGTCTAAAGGTGTTCTAGGGACCTCAAAATGTGTATTTTCGTTGTAATCTCGAAGTCGATTTTTTTCATGATCACAATACTTTCCCATTACTATATATGGAGAAAGTAAAAATTATATTGAATACATAAATTTAAGTAAAATCTGAATTAAAATTTATTTTATTACATTTTATGGGATTTTTACAATTTTTATTATATAATGATGGTTGTAAATAATAATAATAATTACAATTTAATTTTATGCATATATTAAACTTTTCATTAACAGAAAATAGGAACAATTAACCTTTCTATTTAAAGTCAATTTAATTTGCCTCACTGTGATCGTTGAACCTGCATTGCTGTTGTTAAACGCTTAATATCTGGTGTAATGTTTGTTGTGTTCAGCTGCAAGATTAAACATAGATTTTCATCTGTCAGCTGGTTGAGATATATAGATTTGATCAATTTCATCAATGAAAAAGCATATATAAGGGCTTCCAAACAGTCTATTGCAAATAGCTGCCATTCATCGTAGATTTGAATAGGATTCTTTAGGAAGGCATTTATAAGAATTTAGCAGAATTCCCTCCTTAAATTTTGACCTCAGTTCATCATTACTCTGAAGATCGATGAGTTTGAGCTGTAAACTGGAGTCAGCATCTTTATATGAGGCTTCAAAAGGTTCACAATTGTTTTTAACAATGTTTTGTCCCACTTAAAGTCTGTAAATCTCTCACTGAATGACTGCTGGATACATTCTATATGAGTGGCATATTTGAAACTATTCACGTATATTTTCAATATTTGTTGGCAGTTAGGAAAGTGACAGTTAATGTTCTTCAATAGTTGCTCTCGAGATAATGATAATTTAATTTGGAACGCTGATACATTGTTAGCAAGTTCAAATATCTGGTGGTTTTTACCTTGCAATCTCAGATTCAATTCGTTTAAATGTGCAGTAATATCAGTCAAAAATGCCAAGTCATATACCCATGTCGGATGTTCGAGATGATATACTGCTTGTCCTTTTTCTGTCAGAAACATTTTTATCTCCTCAAAGAGTGATATAAAACATTGCAAAACCTTGCCTCAACTAAGCCAACGGACTTGAGAATAGTACAGAACATCGCCATATTCAGCTTCAATTTCCTCGAGAAAAGTATTGAATTGTCTGTGGTTTAGCACACATGATCTGATGAAGTTCACTGCATCGCTCATAACTTTACTAAATCCTAGATCCTTCCCAATTAGGTTTTTCTGATGAATTATGCAGTGATATTTTATCAACTCATTTTTGAGCCCCAACTTTTGAACATGTTTGGACAGAAGAGATACCATCCTGTTTTGAGCACCCGTTATAGAAGGCGCACCATTGGTAACTATCCCTGCAAGTTTATTTAAGTCTATATTATGCTTGTGAAGACTTTTAAGCAATCCCTCAAGCAAACCAGATTCTTTGGTCTGATCTTTCAATGGATAGAGCTCTATGAGTTCTTCATACACTTCAAAATCTGGTATTACACCACGTGCGAATATACACATTAGTGAGGTTGATGTGACATCTGTCGATTCATCTACTGCCAGTGAAGTAAATGCACTTATTGAATAGTTCCGAAAATTTGGTTTCAACATCACAAGAAATATCTTTCAGTCGCCGGTGCACAATCATCAGATTTAAGCTGATGGCTTCAAACTTCTTAACGCAATTTGTACAACATAGCTTTTGTGACACAATACTTAAACATTTTTTCACAAAAACACCATCAGTAAAGGTTCTTGAAGATTTAGCAATCAATTGGGATATATCATAACTAACTTCGACAGTCTGCTCTGAATTATCTGAACACTTTTAAAAAACATTTTGTTGTGCTCTGTGACCAGGACCGGTTTCAGTTAAAAAATATGTAATCGAGGTAAAAATTTGCCGCCTCTCTGGATATCAAAGGCATGAAATAATATTAATGATATACTAGAAAAAGAAAATAAACTTATTTTACTCAGTTTTATTTTTTCAAAAAGATATTCAGCTAAATATTTTCAGAAAATAGAAATAAAACATTCACTGACCTTATAACAAAATTACTATGTAATGATAATATTACCAAATATTTTTATATTGCAACTTTATGAACCCACTTTTCGAAAACGACGAAATTAAGTTCCTTTTGGCTTTTTTTTTTGCAAAGTCATTTATCAGGGATCAGAGAGGGAAGCTATGTGCAAAAGGTAGAGATCCCGAATGTTAAATAATTGCACAAATAGATAAACCCCGAGTAATCAAAATCTCTAGTATTGAAGGTTCACTGTACTTGGGGTGGGAAGGTTATTTGAAATTACAGTGCTTAATCTCTAAAAGCACATGAAACTTAGCAGTATAGTTATTGCTCTTGTGTGTATATATTCTGCTAAAGAGGTTAAGGAAAGTGAACATTGTATCGGCGTGTTTTAGACAATGTAAAACTTTAAAACGTTCATCTTGCCACCCTTCTTAGGTGACAACTGTAAGCGGTACGCTACATCGCTTACACCTTGAACCGACCCTGAATGTAAATGACATATCATGGCGTAAAATATAATTTTTTCACAATGTTTTTAAGTTTTGTGCAATAAACCTTTTAAGAAAATGAAAATGTAAAAATCCAAAATATTGATTTTGCTGCCCCTCTGAAGTGGCACCTGTAAGCGACCGGTTACATCGCTTATGCCTGAAACTGAATCAGGGAAAAATCTTTTTGTTTTCTAAGTTCCCCAGAAAACTTTTCATTGAATTCTGGGTGCTTTGTTTCAAGATGCCGTTTTAAGTTGTACTCATTTGGTACGCTTACAATTTGGTTAGAAATGAAACAAACAATTTTATCTTTTTGCACCATAAAACAATATCTTTCAGTCCAATATTCTTGGAACACTTTTCTTCTTCTAGGGTTTGTTTCTTCGTTTTCCATGTACTAGTCATTTGAACGAAGTCAATTGGGGCAACTGCAAAATATTAAATTAAATGAATATAAAATATGGGCCATATTCATAAACAAAAATAGAAGAAAAAGAAAGTAAACATTGAACTGCAAATTCAGGTTTCTGTTATAGATTACATTTGTCATGCGGGGCTCAAGAAGAGGGAAGACTGACTTCACGTTTGGCAGTTGTATACATACCAAAGTAGTGGGGAGGTTAAAGAAACACTCGAGAGAGCTTATAAGTCTTAAAACCTTAGTCTTCCCTCTGAGACATACTTCCAACACTCAGCAGAAAAATGAAGCGAGAAATGAGTTTTTGGGATTTATGAATTTCTTTGGATTACCTAAACTGGAAAGTTTGGGTTTTTTGTACATTCCTCAACTTTATATGTAAACATGAACTCACGTACCAACTTCAGCTCAGTAACTATTATAGTTATGAGTGAGAGTTTTGAACCTGGTCTAGAGATTCTGATTTTTTTCTGTTTTTCATTTCCTGGGACTCGAGACACTTTCTGAAAATTCCTGGGAATGAAGAAATTTAGTGAGTTTTCAAATTCAGTCAAACAGGTAATGTAAGAGATTTATTAAAAATTTAGTCAAAAGAACTACTATATAAAAGCACAAAATAAAAAGTTATAAATTATAACAATATTTTATTTTTCCAACATACCTCAATATTACTACAAATATTTAAGTCCTCATAAGGTCAGTAATGACCACTGCAGTTGCAGACTTGCAGAATATGGGCACGACTAGCGAGTCACTACTTGTACTCACAATTCGTTACTGAGTTCCTGCCTACTGAGTCACTGATCAGTCCAGGAGAATCATAAGGGTATTTCCCTTACATCCCACATTGTAAGAATAGCTAACATGTGGCTTTTGTAGAGTAATATTACAGATGATTTGGAGTCTAATGCAAAAAGGTTAGTCATCCCTGCCATAGAGAGGTTTCTCCAGATTCCAGTATTCCACATGTCCCCCATTCTTGAATAGGAACTAACGTCAGTTGTTTTTTTCTACATTATGTTTACAGAACTCAAGAGTATCCTCATCTCCAAGTGTGGAAACAGAAAATTCTTAAGAGAGAGGCAATAGGTTTTATTCAATAGGAGCGATCCTCCTCTCAGATATGCAACGACCTCGATTTGGGTATCTCTCACTCTGCAAAATTTGTTTGCCTTTCTCAGGAAGAACTAACCTGCAGCATAAATTCGAGAAAGTGTACCGAATAGTTCAAAGAGTGCATCTTGGATTGGAAGATTGAGACTTCCAAACGAAGATGCGATCGCCAGTACAGGTACAGGGTGGGCGGAATGTAATTGTATAACTGTATACCTGGTAAGCGAAACCTACAACACATTTGTATCTTTATTTCTCTCAAGTAAAACCTACAAGTAGACTCACTCAACACTTGAGTAATTTATCGATTCAAAGGGAAAATGGGGGAACCACCGACAATCTGTTGAGCACCTTTTGATTTTCGGCACCCTGATGCCTTGCTTACCTCCCTTACTGCCTAGAACTGGCCCTGATTATAAGACTCACAAGGGGAAGACTAGGTTTATGGGTTACCGATCTAGCTGAAATTTGGTAGGTATATAGCCCGCAACACCATGATAATGTATAACCTCCCTTTTGCAGTTATATGAGCAATAGTTTAGCAATAAAATGCGTTTGTAGTTTGGATTTTCAGAGATGTCCATCTGTCTCCGCTAGACATGTAAGATACGGGGTGGCAGAGGGGTAACGTGGTAGGCTACGGAGGTGAAGGTACAGAGTTCGCATCCAGTTGCTTTTTTTCGCTTGTTATTGACATTAATTTTTGTTTCATTTATGCGACGATGCTACATTATTATGAAAACCATACTTTTTACATTGTTTCTGGAACAGTGTTAGTAAATGTTTTACAAGACAGACGATATTATCAACACATGCAATGGACCAGAACACCGTTCCGGTGGGTTTAAGCTTTCTGAGCATTAGGAGTATATTCCAGATAACAGGATATTCCAGATAACTGGAAATTCCAGGTAACCGGCCATCCCCATATCCCAAGCTTGCCGGATAAATGGTTCTATACTGGACATATTTCTTTTGTGAATTATATATCAGCTCAATTACATTGTGCTTATCATATTGAGCTGAATTTAAGAAAAAACGTTGTTTGTTAGCAACTGTGTTTTTTGTAATATACTTATATGTTATGAATGCAATAATGTATCATTATAGTCCCAGGTTTATGGGCATTTTAAAGCCTATGTTAAAATGTGTGAAACAGATTAATTAGCTTCGTGCAATTTTGCTGGCGAACAACAAGTTTGATGATAGATTCTTTAGGCAAGAAACAGTACAGTATGTAGTTCAAAACTTGGATCGATTTGCACATTTTACTCGTATAGGGATGGAAAAACATAGTAGGTGTATGCTGTCCATATGAAATGTAGTGGAATTTGTTAACTCATGCATACCCGTTATAATTGATGGGCAATTACACTAAATTATCAATTATGGGAATTCTGCTTATGTAGGATAGGAGGGAATGAATCAAAATTACCTCCTGTAGAATATATAAAGCAATGTGAGACCTGCAGGGCCAAGTGGTGGCTTGGGGTTGGGTCGCAAAGTGGCCAGGAGGCAGAGCCTCGTAGTTAAAAAAAATCATTCAATTTTGTCCCGTTTTTTCTTACAAACGATGAGAAATGTCCTGTTTTTACCTTGTTGAAATATGTTCACTCTATTTAATAGTCAATGTGAAATAAAAGTCATACATGATGCAAAGAAATGAATCACTTATCCTTGCATCAATAGACCTGTGAAGTTTTGTTTTCGCTCTCAGCACATCACTGAAAGCAAATGATTTAATGTGAATGCACACATTTTCAAACGGATAGCGAAATTCGAGAACCAAGCTGAAATGAACAGAAGTTACAAGAACCCCTATTATCTCAATCCTCATGGTCTTCCAAACCTGGGCAAGGTTTTTCTCACGAGAAAGTGATATGCTCCAGAAAAGACCATGGAATATTGATTTCTGATGCTGAACCAATCTTTAAATAATGTTTTACGAAGTTATACCAAATGTCGCATCTGCCTTTGTTTTTCTCGAGAATAAGTAATGAGCCAAAAATAAAATCCTAGTGGTTATCCCATAATAGCAGCCTTTACACGTACACTCTTTCCCATGTGATTGGGACGGCGTACGCCAATCGCGTGGGAAAGAGTTACTGTCTAAATGCAATTCTAGCGCACATGCCCGGAACTTGTTCAGTCCCACACACTCGACTGCATGCTCGGCGTTCCGCGATACAATTTAGTGTAAAGGTTTTGGTGTGCACGATGGCAGACACATTACTGGTCGAAGGAATTTTTATCAAAATTCATAGATACATACAAAGAATACCCGTGTTTGTGGCGCTTAAAGAGCAAAGAATACACGAACAAAAATTTGAAAAGTGAAGCCTACGATAAATTAGTATCAATATGCCAAACTATTAATCCTTCTGCAAATCGTGACTTTGTGGTTAAAAATATACAAAGTTTGCGTGGATCTTTCCGCAAGGAAATGAAGGTGGAGGAAAGCAAGAGATCAGGGAACTCCCAGGAAGATGTATATGTACCTAATCTATGATACTATGGTTTACTCTTGTTTGTGAAAGACCAGGAGCAGCCCACCGCTAGTGTTTGTAACATCGGTACCGAAGAATGTGACAACAGTACTGGGGAAAAAAGTGACGAGGACACTATCCCGCTGTCACCTGAAAATGAAACCATCATTGGTCAATCGAACCAGGAGGTATGTTTATTAATAACTATTTTTTACAAAAACATAATGCATACACAAATATATATGCATAAATTAGTACATGTGTTTTAGTCACCAGCATAAATATGCTCATATAAACATCTATGATTTCATTCACTTTTAGCATATTAGGCTTACCCTTTGCTTAGCATTTCATCTTGCCATTCTACTCTACCATCTGAATTGAAGAAGTTTTTATAATTGTCCTGATTATGAATAGCACTGGCACTAACGATTATTGAGTTCACATGCTGCAAATCAGCAATTTCGGCAGCATCTCTTCTCCAATCACCCTTCTGCATGGCGCCCGTTGCAATATCTTCCCTGTCAGATGTTGCAGATGTAATGTAAGAATTACTGCACTTTCACAAAGAGTTATGTATTTCACAAATAGCTAGTAGGATGTAACATATTTTTGGAGGTGACATATTAATCGCTGTGTGTAGTATTCGAAATCTTGAAGATATTATTCCGAATGCATTTTCAACGACGTTCTGTACTCAGGATAGTCAATAATTGAATATTCGTTTTTTGTAATCTGTTTCTCTATGAGGATAGGGTTTTAGGAAATGCTCTTTTAAAGAAAAGGCTTCATCCTCGAGAAAAACAAAATTAAAATTTTTAACTGTTTCATGATTTTCTGGCAAATGTAACTTTCCTTTCATTAATCTCCGATAAAATTCTGTGTATTCAATCACTCCTCCATCAGACATCCTACCATTTTTCCCGACATCCACAAAAATAAATTCATAATTGGAATTAACCAACGCCGTTAAATTAACGCTGTAGAAATTTTTTAGTTATAATACTGAGCCCCTGAATGCGGTGGTGGTACAATACGTATATGCTTGCCGTCCAGGACTCCTCCGCAGTTTACAAACTGCCATGTCCACTGAAATCCTTGAGCAATTTCCATCCACTCTTCTTTAGTAGTAGGGAATTGAAACCAACACACTTTACATTAACTTAAAACGTTCACATTGTGTTTACATAGACTGGTGTTAACGTTAATTTCTTAGGCTAGCAGTTAATTAAATTTGTTGTTTTTACAGAGAGAAATGTTTGCCAAGCCCAGTGAAAAACAAACCGAGTGTATGTTTTCATCCGGAACGAAAAGAGGAAAAAGAAAAGCGACTATGGCTGAACGGACAACGGAGTTTATGAGAGCTTGTACGAGTGCACTGACTACAAGTAACACTGAGATCACCGAGAACCAAGCAATTGGGATCAATGTTGCAACAAAATTACAGCGAATGGATGCTATACAAGCCATATATGCAGAGCCACTGATTAATTCGATTCTGAAAAGAGGATTGCTAAAACGCTTGAATGAGGATACTGATTTCTGTGACAACCTCTGTAACAGAAATATCACGGCACATATTCCAACAGTCTCTCCTGCAACATCCAATGATTCCTACATCAGTTATGCAGAGACAAGTTCTGCAGGCTCACAAAGCTACCTGGACAATTATTATGAGCAAACAGGAGACTTTCAGAGAATATAATAATCTTTGTATAATAATAATTGTATAATAATAATTTGTATAATAATAATTTGTATAATAAAATTCTTTGTATAATAATCTACTTATGAATTTTAAATTTTGTAGTGTCAAAGTATTTTGACAAAAATAGTCAAATTTTATAATTATAATAAATTTTTATAATTTTGGTTGTTTAAATTCAGTCCTTACCTTCATATAGTCCTTCAAAACGTCGAATATCACTTTGCATGTTTCTGGAATTATATTGCACAATGATGGAGCAGAAATTCCTGTACTAAATTTTAAATCTTCAAAAGAGCAACCTGTTGACAAAAATCCTAACGTGGCTGTGAGACGTTCTCCTGCAGTTATACTTTCCCTCATCAATATATCTTGTTTAGTAATTTTAGGTTCAACCATCTTAAGTAAATTGTCAAATGATAAGCTGTCCATCCGCAAGTAATTTCTATAATCCTCTGGATAGTTTTCCCGCAATTCGCGAATTAATGGCATATGCCCGAAGCTGCATCGGTATGTTTTAATCCAGGTGCGTCATTTTCATTTGTCACTTAGAAATTGCACATAAATTGCAGCACACGTGACAGCACGAAGTCGAGTATTACGTGCAGTTTCCATGCCTTCTTCGACAAATCTAAAATCCTTTCGCCACTCCTGTTGAAATTTCCAACACTTCACGCGCCATGCCAACCACGTGGGAAAGAGCGTGGGTTTAGCATTTACATGCACACTCTTGTCATCTCCCGCTTCTGACTAGGGGAAGGAGCGGATGACTGGAGCGTGGTCAATTTTGATAGTAGTCAGGATTGTCACGGTTTTATCCTCTCCCAGTCACTCACAATTGGCGTGTGCCATTCCAATCATGCAGGAAAGAGTGTACGTGTAAAGGCCGCTAATGTCATACAAGATGAGCACAATGTAATATTCCTACTGCTGGTTGTCACATGACTTGAACATTCCTTTGCTGTTTGTTACCAACTTGAAATCAGCAGTCTGTCTCACAGTATAGTGTCATTGTAATAATTTTGAGCAAGACTTAGAGGCAACAGATCAAAAGGAACCTAATCTTAGCTTTAAGATTGGCCTTTTGAGAACCTAAGAATTATGAAGGTATTTAAATCACTATCTCATTTATGTAATATTTGTTGATTACAACTTTTTATTAGTTAATGTGGATGTGTTCTTATTGCATTTTAAATTAGATACACTAAGTCCATCAGCACCAAATCGACAGGCTGTTGCAGGATTCAATTTTACCGAGAGGTAATTTCACTCTACTTCTGGTAATTAGAGTGCGTCATAATGTAACGACCTTTTTTTGTTTAAGTTTTCATAATGCAGTTCTACAGTAAATAACTTATGAGGTTGATCTCTCGGAGGAAATTAGTTCATGTTTCAATAGAAATCTTTCGGAGTGTGGTTGAACGTCTTTTCTTCCAAAATACGGCATAAAAGAGTAACTTGAAATGTACTGGAAACTTTGGGATATTTACTGGAGCCTATTTTTCGCACGGGGTGGTGTTTGTCAATCGCAAACTAAGTGTTCACTTCAACTCTATTCGAATTCGCTATGTATACTAACTTGTAAGGCCAATGCATTTGTAGAATGGATGGATAAGATTCTGTATTGGGTTTTGCGGCCCAAGTAGTGGATTGTAAAAATTTGATCTTTATGAAAGTTCTTATATATTGAACCCAGATACTTTGAAGTCATAAGTTTTTGGTCCCTTGAATCCGAATCTTCAGATCATTGTTTCCATCAATTCATATCAAGGCATTCTCAGCAATTGAGAGGGTAGGGGTTTTCTTTGATGTATCTCCTTGAGGAATCTGTTGGGGCTGGTTGATACTTGCATAGCTAACCTTGTCCCAACCCAAGAAAATATTCCTGTTCTGAAACAGGAGAATTAGTCTGCAATGGTAGTTCAGTGGTAGAATATTCACCCAGCAAGTGGAAGACCCGGGTTCAATTCCTGATCATGGCAGATTATTTTACCTGTTTCCACATTTCTCATCATTTCAGCTTATGTCTGCCTCATAAGGATCTTTGGATCATCCATTCCATCAATTTATTAATAATGATAATTAATATTAATTAAATATTAATCTGCTAACATTTTCATCAATATTCATGTGTAATTATACATTTTTGTTTATTTAATTTTAAAATATAGCAAGCTGTGCTATTGTGATCCAATCCCTATTAACCCTTATTAGCCCATGTTATTGCCCAGACTGCGTTGAATGATGTGATGTCCTGAGATAGGATAATTTATACAAATGTAATCATATAATGTTTAAATACACCAACTAAATTGTCTGAGAGATGGAGTGATAGGAATTTAAATGCTGTAGGTAAAATTTTAAAGCCACATACCCCTTGAACATATGGATTTGACATTTGTTGAAAACACACTGAGGAGTGGGAGAATGTGTAATTTCCTTTGAAAGACTTGACAACTGAGCCATGTTTCCATGGCAATAGATTACTTTAAAATTATTACTAATTATTTCATTATCATTTCTCTAAATTAATACAAAAGTATTTTTTCCTGCAAGTCTCCTGGACCCCTTACAAACTTTTGCAGATCGTTTAGAGGTCTGTAGACCCCAATTTAGGAAAGTCTTGTGTAGGGTGACTAGAATTTGGGTTGCAGTCTATGAATGTTAGGGAACACTGCTTGGGCTTTAAGTATTGTAGCAGCTTTGGAAACATTTGGGTTTTGTTATTAGTAAGGATGTATGATAATGATTTATTATTGCCTTTTTTGCTGTTATTGCATGATTAAACATCAATGAGGTATTTTTACTTTCTCATATACGAAGTACATATATTGAGAAAGTATTGTAATCGCAAAAATATTCGACCTCGAGATTTTGACAGAAATAAATGTTTTAGGTGTAGCTGAGTCCAAAAAAATGGTTTTTTGCAATGCCGTCTGTCTGTTTGTTACTGGCTCTAGAGCCTAAACGATAGAGCGAAAATGAATGAAATCTCGTACTTAGGCATTTTATCATACAGAGCAGAGGCTATGAAGAAATGGTTGACATTGCTGAGTAATTAAGAGAAGTTTTTTCTATGCATTTTTAACAATAATTTGATTTTCTCGAAAACGGCTCTGACGATTTTGATCAAATTTCGTACAGTTACTTGAGTTTACGTCTTCAATAATACTACATAGTTCATATTTCTCAAAAAATGAATATAAGGCTAGTTTAGTCTAGGCAACTTTAACAATAATTTGGTTTTCTCAAAAACGGCTCCAACGATTTCGATAAAATTTTGTACCATTACTTAAGTCTGCAATAATACTACATATTTCATTTTTCTCAGTGAATGAATATGAGGCTAGTTTATTCTTGGGCAACTTTAACAAAAATTGGATTTTCTAAATACAGGCTCATACGATTTCCATTTTCTAAAGATATCTAAATGACACATTAGTATATGAGAAAGTTTGTACAGTGTTTGTACTGATTTTTTCCATACAGAATCATGACTTTCAGTACAACCCAGTGCATACATAGATGCAGGTATCATTCCATGGAATTGTAATATTCAATATATTAAATGCATAATAGTGAAGTATTTATCTGTTATTTATTTTTAATTTCAGATTTAATCCTGTAAGCAGGACATTGATGATTGGAGCTCTCAAGAGAGTTATTGAGATGGGAAAATGTAGTGATCCGAACTTCTTTGAAGAAATATCAGAGGATGTCTTACAGTCTGTTGTGGATGTATCCAACTCAGACATAAGATTTGCTGTTAACCAGCTGCAGTATTTATGCTGCGGCAATCGAGGTAATTTTATTATTAGTTTTGGTTTTTTGTTTCCAGTTGTAAAATTTCCTGAATTTATTATAAATTTCAAGGCAGAGAATGAGAAAACTTCTGAACAACCAGGAATCAAACCCAAGTCTTCCAATTTTCAAGAATGTACTTTAACCAGTTAAGCTATCAAGCCATTGTGATTCTTCACCCTTAAATCCCTGAATTAATTTTTTGAGAATTTTCAGTTATTTGATAAAAGAATTGTCTTGTCAAACCATATATTTTAATAATAATGTAATGTACCTTATTATTATTGTTAGTATCATTTTTTTTATTTTATAACTTTAAATTTGATTGCAAAAAACAAGGTCAGATAGTGTTGCATATTTGTAATTGTTATAAAATTCTTAGTTGATCGATACCAATGTCGACTGTGGTTCCTTAGTTTTTCTTCCGCCCCACGCCCTTTTCCTGGCTCAAGGTTAATTTTTCAAAAACGAGTTTTTCGAAAGTGAGTTTTTCGAAAGCAAGTTTTTTGGAAAGCAAGTTTTACGAAAATGAATTTTTCGAGCGATCAATTTTTCCAATGACAAATTTTTCGAAATGTGCCGAGTTTTTCGAAAATCAATTTCTCAGTGTTTTAAATGGAACCAACACTCACTTTGCAATCTTGAATATATTTACCATATTTTATAACTATGAAAAACGAATTATTTAAACATTTGTCAACCGCCGGTGTTTCTTGTCTGGCGCCAGGCATTCTCTTGGTCATACATCCATATCATGAAAACTATAAATGGTATCGGCTTGGTATCTTTTCCAAAAATAAATTTCAACTTTTCTGCACATTTTATTCGTTCAATGTATCCCTCTAAATCAATTTGGGAAAAAGTTTTCTACAGACTGACTTTTTCATGTCCTAACAAAATATTTCGAGGACTGAATATGTTATTAATTTTTCAAAGGCGTTTGATTAATAATATATGCTTTCGAGTTCTATATTTGATATAAGCAATCTACCAAGAGGTGTAACAAAAAGATTTGTCCCTATTGGAGTAATAGAAGCCGAGATATGGCATTTTATGTTTAAAGAGATATAAAAACCTATATTGCGGAAGTCTGGTTTATCTAACTTTTAACAATTTTCCTGAATTTTTATAAAATTAAACTATTACTATTGAACATCATAATTTCTCTTAAGCGACAATATCACCATAATCACGACAAAGTTGGCAACTGTGAGGGCTAGAGGACGGAGCTATAGGGAAATCCTATGGAAAAAAGAGAGACCATTCTGCCAACTTGAGGTCAACGTTCCCAACTGCGAAGTGTTTTGACTGAAATTTTTAAAGGAAAACCGAGTGTTACGAAAATTTCTTATCCCTTTGCCTATTTTTAAATTTGATATTTTATATTAAAAACGAATAAAAATAATTGTTATACTTTGAATGATCAAGTTTTTAAGATTATAGAACACAGCCAGAAGGTAAGGTTCTGTTATGATAGATAATAATGTAATTGTTTGCTTATATAATTTTTAATTTCAGGCATTTAGAAAACTTTTTATTAAGATTCCACAAATTGATCGGGCCCACAACATAATAAAAAATATTTAAGTCCACTAAAAGAGTTCATCATCTAGGGTTAATAAACAATGTTATGTGCAATAGCATGCAAGTAATTACAAACTGTTATATTTCGAGCTCATCCGTCAACAACTCGCCTCAGCCTTTCAGCGCTGTCCCAATATTTTTTCTGCTGACGAGGTGGTTCCTGGCCACTTGTATACTGCTCCAAGCGCACCTCGTTCAGGCTCTGCTCCCTCTTAATTCCAGGTATGAACTTCCAAATAGTGGGATGGCTTGCAGAGATCTGATGCTGGAATCCTCGGTGTCACCCCTCTATGTTGTTGTTTGTTTTAGGAAGTCCCTGGGGTACGCTATCGTAGCAATTCCACAGCTGATGCTCATAAATTGGAGGACGACGACCTAGACGACGGTCCAATCGCCCAATCCAAGTGTCCTCAAAGTAATCTACGATTGGTTGCACTTCATCGGAGAAGTCATTGCTCTGGCATAAAGCATCAAAGGAGTCCACGACTTCTGCAGTAGGAAAAAAGCTATAGCAGGAAGCATGTGAAGTTCTAAAACAAAATCAGTGTCATTTTCATACCATTCCTTCAAGCCATTTGCTTTTATTTTTTGCCAAATGCACTGGCAAAAATGAAATAATCAACCACGATGGTTTGTTAATGGAAACACACCACTGAATACATTTATCGTGGACATTTCAAAGTCCATCATAAAAGTCTGAGGATTACAATCTCCAAGTAATACCTTCACTTTCCTCAACATACGGGCATAGGTTTCTTTTCTCCTGTCCGCTAGAAGTGCATACACCAGAGGCACGGAGTTCTTGCCTTCAAATCCGTGAATCGTATACAGCTGCTCAAATGAAGGTGGGACTGTCTTAAAAGTCTTAAAAAATTCGGGAAAATTGTTAAAAGTTAGATAAACCAGACTTCCGCAATATAGGTTTTTATATCTCTTTAAACATAAAATGCCATATCTCGACTTCTATTATTCCAATAGGGACAAATATTTTTGTTACACCTCTTGGTAGATTGCTTATATCAAATATAGAACTCGAAAGCATATATTATTAATCAAACGCCTTTGAAAAATTAATAACATATTCAGTCCTCGAAATATTTTGTTAGGACATGAAAAAGTCAGTCTGTAGAAAACTTTTTCCCAAATTGATTTAGAGGGATACATTGAACGAATAAAATGTGCAGAAAAGTTGAAATTTATTTTTGGAAAAGATACCAAGCCGATACCATTTATAGTTTTCATGATATGGATGTATGACCAAGAGAATGCCTGGCGCCAGACAAGAAACACCGGCGGTTGACAAATGTTTAAATAATTCGTTTTTCATAGTTATAAAATATGGTAAATATATTCAAGATTGCAAAGTGAGTGTTGGTTCCATTTAAAACACTGAGAAATTGATTTTCGAAAAACTCGGCACATTTCGAAAAATTTGTCATTGGAGAAATTGATCGTTTGAAAAATTCGTTTTCGTAAAACTTGCTTTCGAAAAACTCGCTTTTGAAAAACTTGACGGTTACCCTTTTCCTTCCCTCCCCCCCTCCCCTTTCCAACTCCATTTTCATTCTTCTGCTTCATATTTGTAATTGTCATAAAATTCTTAATTGATCGATACCAATGTCGACTGTGGTTCCTTAGCATTTCTTCCGCCCCTCCCCCTCCCACTACTCCCCTCCATATTCTTTCTTTTGCTGCATATTTGCAATTGTTATAAAATTATTAGTTGATCAATACCAATGTCAACTATGTTTCCTTAGTTTTTATTATTTATTTTATTTACTGTTTTCAACATTATACTAAATTGTCATGCCAGAAATTGGATTCTTAAAATTAAAAGTTTATGCAAAAACAATAATAATTTTCTACTAGCATATTTATTATTCAATGATTGCAACGTACTTAAAGAAACGTATTTTTTGAGTTATCTTTTTTCAGTGTTCTACTAAATTTCCATGCGAAAAATGGTGTTTTTAAACTTAAAAGCGTATCCAAAAACAATAATAATTTTGTGTTAGTGTATTTATTACCCAATGATTGCAACTTCCTTAAAGAAACGTATTTCTTGAGTTAAGCATACTCAACATTTAACTAAATTTCTGTGCGAAAAATCAGGTTTTTAATGTTAAAAGGATCAATAATAACTGCTTTCAACAAATCCATATTAAAGGCATTGATTAGTATTTACGTCTATCATTAATTATTTTAAAATAAATGTTACATTTACTGCTTATTTACAAAAAGAATGAAGTCAGTGGAACTGAAATTACTAGGAGTGAAATTGAGTGAGAATGAAATTACTGGTACTGAGATTACCGTACTGAAATCACCGATACTGAAATTACCGGCCACAGTAACTTTGGTATATTAAAAAACATTGTCTGAAGTTGTGTTATATAAAGTTTTTTCTACAACTTTAGGGAAAACGTGGAAAAGTGGCTGTTGATTATAAAGCACATGCTACTTTCAGGTGTATCTAAATGTGTAATTTTTCATATTATCCAAGTTTTTCAGGAGTGGGGTTATAACATTTTTTCTGTAATTTCAAATAAAATGTGATCACCTGGCTTTTATTTATAAAGTATATGTTACTTTCAGGAGTTTCCAAAGTATTCCGTAAATACCACTTAAAATGTACTAAGATTATTATACGCAAATGCAAAGGACGTGGAAAGAAATCATCTGCATCTGCATCTACATCTGCATCTGCATCTGCATCTGCATCTGCATCTGCATCTACATCTGCATCTGCATCTGCATCTACATCTGCATCTGCAGCTGCATCTCTTCCAGTTGCAACTGCAGGGAAGGATCACATGCAAGATGTTTTTAAATGTTTGGGGAGGGTGCTGTATTGCAAAAGTACGTAAGCCTTTATAATTTTACTTTAATTTTAGCTCTTTGATGTTTGAATAACCAATTTATAGCAATTTAGTATCTAATTATTACTGTAAAACATCATTATTTTGAAGTTCAAGGGACCAAAAAATACAACTTCAAAGTATCCGGGTTTGAATAAACGAACTTTTTTACGTTCAGCTACTTGGGCAGCAAAACCTCAATGCAAAATCTTATCTGTTCTACAAATAAATTGGCCTTACAAGTTAGTATACACAGTGAATTCGAACAGAGCTGAAGTGAACAATTAGTTTGCGATTCTCGAAAAAAGGCTCCAGTGAATATCCTAAATTTTCCAGTACATTTCTCGTGAATTTATTGATTTTGTCCTTTGAAGTACATTTTGCCCTATCCGATAGTCACTTAACAACAGTGTATGAAACGGAATATATTACGAACCGAACACTTCTTAACCTAGCAGAACGCTATTACTAAACTAGAGTGATCTGCTGCCCCTGGAATATTGGCATCCTGCCACCCTCATCCACATTCCTTTACTTTTTACTTTCTCCATACGTAGTAATGGGAAAGTATTGTGTTCACGAAAAAAATCGACTTTGAGATTTCAACGGAAATACACGTTTTGAGGTCCCTAGACTATTTTCGGAATGATGTCTGTGTGTGTGTGTATGTGATTGTGGGCACCCTAACTCAAAAAGTACATGCCATATTGTTACCAAACTTCATATATAACACTTTAACATGAGCACAAAGGAGTGATTAGTTTTTGGACAATAACGGGTAACCGGAAGTCGAGGTTTATTCGAAACCCGATTCGGTTTTTGCGGTATTTCTCTATTAAAACATCATTATTTTATATACAATTCTATACAAAAGTTATAGAGAATGTAATTTCCTACAACTTTCATTTGAAACAATTTTCTATTGTAGTTATTGTTTAGGAGTTATTTATAAATAGCTGGTTTTTCGGTTTTCTCCTTAAAAACATCGTTATTGGTAATCTTCGTGAGGACCAAAGTTGTAGAGAATAATATTTCTTCCAATTTTTGTTTGAAACAAATTTTCGTAGAACCATCCATTTTGGAGATATTTTGCTTTTTACTTTCTCCGTACGAAGTATCGCGAAAGTATTGTGTTCACGAAAAAAATCGACTTCGAGATTTCAACGGATATACACGTTTTGAGGTTCCTAGAGCACGTTTAGACTATTTTCGGAATGATGTCTGTGTGTGTATGTGATTGTAGGCGATCTATCTCAAAAAGATCTTGCCATATCCTTACCAAATTTCATATATGAGCATGAGCACAACGAACTGATTAGTTTTTGAACAATAACGGTTAACCAGAAGTTTATTCGAAACCTGATTCGGTTTTTGCGATATTTCTCTGTTAAAACATTATTATTTTATAGAGATTAGTTTATAAAGAATGTAATTTCCTACAACTTTCATTTGAAATAATTTTCCATAGCAGTTATTGTTTAGGAATTATTTATAAATAACCGGTTTTTTGGTTTCCATCAAATATCTCCTTTAAAACATCGTTATTGGTAATCTTCGTGGGGACCAAAGTTGTAGAGAATAATATTTCTTCTAAGTTTTGTTTGAAACAAATTTTCGTAGAACCATCCATTTCGGACCTATTTTGCTTTTTCTTAATGCCAGTATACAGCGTCACCACCACGTTGTGGTGAATTCTGTAAACATATTCAAAATATACGTAATTTACGGCAATAAGGATGACTGTATTCTTTTACGATATGAAATAATAATTTTCCTTCATTATGCTATTCATAATAATATAAATATATATACCCCAAATATGGAGTAAGTCATGTGTTGGCCCCATCAGATTTTATTTTTTTTAGAGTGCCAGTTCTTAATTTTTTTCAGCTCATCACTGGGTAAAACCTCTAGCTTTTTGTTTTTGGATCATCAATTATTCTTGGGTAAAACAAAGGAATGATCTTTTTAGAGACGACATTCGGTATAACTTCGTAAAACGTTATTTAAGGATTGGTTCATTAACAAAAATTAATATTACATGGTCTTTTCTGAAGGATATTCCTTTCTTATGAAAAAACCTTGCCCAGGTTTGGGAAAGCATGAGGAAGGACATAGTAGGAGTTCATGCAATTTCTGTTCATTTAAGCTTGTTTCTCGAATTTCACTATCCCATTGAGAATGTGAGCATTCACAGTGATGCAAGGATAAGCTGATTCATTTATTTGAATCATCTATGACTTTTATGTCATGTTAACTATTAAATAGGGTGACCTTATTCCAATGAGGTGAAAACAGAACATTTTCCGTCGTTGTAAGATAAAACAGGACAAAATTTTTGCATCATTTTTTATAATGGTTGATCTGTCACTGCCCCTATCTGTAGCGAAAAAGGCATATACGAACTTTCCTTACAGTCTGGAGCATGCCAGACTTAGACAAAGTCATAATCAAAAGAGAATCCAATTAGCATCGTCGTTGCCAAAACTCTAAGGGAATAAGTAAGTTTAAACCTGGGCAGGATATTATACACGGAGACCAGGTTTTCCACCTCAAATTTATCAATGACCCTGAGGTTTCCTAACCTGACAATTGCGACTGTAATTAACATTTGTTGATTGTTTGATAATCTCCATGTTTTCGAGAATCTTATATTTCTACTAGAAATATCAGCTATACTATCAGATAATCTCAATTTTATTTGTGATGGGCTTCAAAATGTTACAAAATGATTTATTTAATAAAAACATCTGATGTGGCCAACACATGACTTTCTCCATATTTGGGGTATAGATATTTAAATTATTATGAATAACATTATGAGGCAAAATTATTATTTCATGTCGTAAAAGAATACAGTCATCCTTACTGCCGTAAATTACATATATTTTGAATATGTTTACAGAATTCACCACTACGTGGTGGTGACGCTGTATACTGGCATTAAGAAAAAGCAAAATATGTCCGAAATGGATGGTTCTACGAAAATTTGTTTCAAACAAAACTTAGAAGAAATATTATTCTCTACAACTTTGGTCCTCACGAAGATTACCATTAACGATGTTTTAAAGGAGATATTTGATGGAAACCGAAAAACTAATTATTTATAAATAATTCCTAAACAATAACGGCTATGGAAAATTATTTCAAATGAAAGTTGTAGGAAATTACATTCTTTATAAACTAATCTCTATAAAATAATAATATTTTAATGGAGAAATATCGCAAAAACCGAATCGGGTTTCGAATAAACCTCGACTTCCGGTTAACCATTATTGTCCAAAAACTAATCAGTTCTTTGTGCTCATGCTCATATGTGAAATTTGGTAACGATATGGCAAGTACTTTTTGAGTTAGATCGCCCACAATCACACACACACACAGACATCATTCCGAAAATAGTCTAAACGTGTTCTAGGGACCTCAAAACGTGTATTTCCTTTGAAATCTTGAAGTCGATTTTTTTCGTGATCACAATATTTTCCCATTACTACATATGGAGAAAGTAAAAACGGGACTGTCCCGGAGAAAAAGGGAGTCACCTGTTTGGGGTGCTACATGTATTTCGTGTGCAAGAAATGTGGAACAAAAACATGATGTGATGGCACACGCACGAACTTCCGCTTACACAGGATTGAGATTTCGAATTAAACGAACTTTTCATGAGACCCCGGACCAGATCATGACTTCGAATTTCATTGTAGGCGCATTTCGAATTATCCGTACCAAAAAATATGCAAAATCCTATGGTGTTGGCCGGGGACTGATCTTAGCTTCGAATTACACCATACTTTGAATTATCCGGGATCGAAATACAGTAAAACCCCGCCATACGTTGCCCCGCTATATGTTGTTTCGCATATATGTCGCCAATCAATTAAGGAACATGTTTCTTTATAAGTTGTGTCACTTCGCATATACGTTGTTTGTGAAATACTAAAAGCTAAATTTCAGAAATTCCAATTGCGGTGCATAAATTATAACTATAAAATTAAAAACCATCTATTCGGCTTTTAATTTCATGTTTATTATTATTTATATGAATTAATTTAATTTTGTGTTTATCAATTCGTGTAAAAGCATACTCAGAATAAACATTTGCTGGCCATGTGTTGAGAGATCACTATAGGTTAGGTGGTTCACAAGTTACACAGGGGATAAAAGGGACTGTCCAAATTTTAATGACGATGTGTAAAAACCTATTTATGAGCGACAGTCAGCTATAAGAGAGCTTTGTGAACAGTTGTGTCTAGCATTTTGTGTCCTTTCATCCCGGTTAACGTTTGCATTTATATCTCATGAGATATTGGATATACTTTGGATTGCGAAATCTGATTGAAAAGTACTCTAAAGTGCGTATTGGTGTATAGTCCAATTGAAAGCTTATGGCGGTGCGTAGTAGATGAATTTGAGCCTAGGCGAGTCCATTGGTGAAACAGCACTACCGCAGGGGTGAGGGTATTTTCCACGTGGGAGAAAGTGCATTCAGTTAGCTTCATGCGTCCGGGTTGCCAACTTCTGGTCGCTCTTGCTGTCATTATTTGTTTTCATTGTTTTGATTGCTGATCTGTTATCAAGTTATTGTTGTTTTATACTTCGCATTCTTTTGTTCATTCATTTTTATTTTCTCCGTGCGAAGTAATGGGAAAGTATTGTGATCACGAAAAAAATTGACTTCGAGATTTCAACGGATATACACGTTTTGAGGTTCCTAGAGCACGTTTAGACTATTTTCGGAATGATGTCTGTGTGTGTATGTGATTGTAGGCGATCTATCTCAAAAAGATCTTGCCATATCCTTACCAAATTTCATATATGAGCATGAGCACAACGAACTGATTAGTTTTTGAACAATAACGGTTAACCAGAAGTTTATTCGAAACCTGATTCGGTTTTTGCGATATTTCTCTGTTAAAACATTATTATTTTATAGAGATTAGTTTATAAAGAATGTAATTTCCTACAACTTTCATTTGAAATAATTTTCCATAGCAGTTATTGTTTAGGAATTATTTATAAATAACCGGTTTTTTGGTTTCCATCAAATATCTCCTTTAAAACATCGTTATTGGTAATCTTCGTGGGGACCAAAGTTGTAGAGAATAATATTTCTTCTAAGTTTTGTTTGAAACAAATTTTCGTAGAACCATCCATTTCGGACATATTTTGCTTTTTCTTAATGCCAGTATACAGCGTCACCACCACGTAGTGGAGAATTCTGTAAACATATTCAAAATATATGTAATTTACGGCAGTAAGGATGACTGTATTCTTTTACGATATGAAATAATAATTTTGCCTCATAATGTTATTCATAATAATTTAAATATCTATACCCCAAATATGGAGAAAGTCATGTGTCGGCCACATCAGATTTTCTTTCTTTGTCCCCCTCTTCACCTCTTTTTTCCTCTTCGCCTTTTTTTTCATCTTCGCCTCTTTTTTCCTCTTCGCCTCTTTTTTCCTCTTCGTCTCTGTCTTCCTCTCCTCTCCCCTCTCTCCTCTCCCCTCTTTCTTCCTCTCTTCTCCCTCTGTTCTCCCTCCTCTTGTTCTCCCTCCTCTTGTTCTCCCTCCTCTTGTTCTCCCTCTTCTCTTCTCCCTCTTCTTTTCTCCCTACTCTGTTTTCCCTCTTCTGTTCTACCTCTTCTGTTCTCCCTCTTCTGTTCTCCCTCTTCTGTTCTCCCTCTTCTGTTCTCCCTCCTCTTCCTCCTCTCCTCTCCCTCCTCTCTTCTTGTTCTCCCTCTTCTGTTCTCCCTCTTCTTTTCTCCCTCCTCTGTTCTCCCTCCTCTGTTCTCCCTCCTCTGTTCTCCCTCCTCTGTTCTCTCTCCTCTGTTCTCTCTCCTCTGTTCTCTCTCCTCTGTTCTCTCTCCTCTTCCTCCTCTCCTCTCCCTCCTCTCTTCTTCCTCTTCTTGTTCTCCCTCCTCTTTTTCTCCCTCCTGTCTTTCTCTCTTCTCTCTTTTCCCTCCTCTAGTCTCCCTCCTCTTGTTCTCCCTCCTCTTGTTCTCCCTCCTCTTGTTCTCCCTCTTGTTCTCCCTCCTCTTGGTCTCCCTCCTCTTGTTCTCCCTCCTCTTTTCTCTCTCTCCTTTCATTCCTTTCACAGTTTTCCAAATCCCCCTAATGCCTTAGAACACCCCACCAGACACTCTTGACACCTCTTTCCATCCCTTGTCGCCATGCCTCCTCTACATCCCTTCTTCTCGTTATATTCTCTTATCTCTCTCTCTCTCATTCTCCTTCTCTTTCCTTTTCAACCGCACAGTAATTGCCTCACCCTTTTCATCATTCCCTCTTCCCCTTTTCTCTATCTGAGCCGAAACCTTTAGCTCACCCTCCCTGAGCTGAGGCACCAAAATCTCCTTTCAGCTTTCGAATTAAGGCCCTACCACTTTCAACCACTCTGAATCTCATCCTCTCTCACATTAAAGACCCATCCATACATCTCGGCTGTCTGCTATGGACCACCCTAACCCTTCACTTCAACCTCTTCTATTTCTCTCTCTCTTGCTGTCATTCTCTCTCCATGTATTTCCATCAGCTCTCGGATTAAATTTATTGGCGTAAACCAAAAATTATTTTGAGTTCTTATATGAAGCGAGGGGATTAAATGGTAACTCGAATCAATTTCATCAGGTACATGAACGTCTTGCGTAACTCGGCCTTTTTACTTTCTCCATACTTAGTAATGGGAAAGTATTATTCATGAAAAAAATTGACTTTGAGATTTCAACAGAAATACACGTTTTGAGGTCCCTAGAACACGTTTAGACTCTTTTCGGAATGATGCCTGTGTGTGTGTGATTGTGGGCACTCTAACTCAAAAAGGACTTGCCATATCGTTACCAAACTTCATATATAACACTTTAGCATGAGCACAAAGAACTGATTAGTTTTTGGACAATAACGGGTAACCAGAAGTCGAGGTTTATTCGAAACCTTATTCGGTTTTTGCGAGATAAATAATCGTTTTTTTGGTTTCCGTCAAATATCTCCTTAAAAATATCGTTATTGGTAATCTTCGTAAGGACCAAAGTTGTAGAGAATATTATTTCTTCCAAGTTTTGTTTGAAACAATTTTTCGTAGAACCATCCATTTTGGAGATACTCAACTTTTTCTTAATTTCGAGTATACAGCACCAATACCATGTAGCGGTGAATTATGTAAACATTCAAAATATACATAATTTACGGCAATAAGGACGACTATTCTTTTATGATACAAAATGATAATTTTGCCTTATAATGCTATCCATAATAATTTCGATATCTATCCCCCAAATATGGAGAAAGTCATGTGTTGGCCACATCAGATTTTTTGTTATCCATTCATGTTGTTTGTTATCGTAATTTTGTTTTGTTTTGCTATAGAGTTATTGTTATTTTCCATTATTTTATTAATCACGTTTTTGTTACTACACTCTTGAGATTGTTGTTCCTTTAGTTATTAACAACTTTAACAATATGGATCCCGCTCCATCCACCTCAAAGCTAGGGAATAGGAAAGTTATCCGTAGCCAGGCACAGGAAATTCTTTATAACATACTGAGTTTTATGAAGAAGGAGGCTGTCGAAGGAATCAGCATTCCTATTAAAAATGCTTATGAGCGGGCCGAAGCAGCAACAGGCATGTCACGTTGCCCATTAGAGCGAATTTCAAAGGAAGGAGCAGATATTGAAAAAGGTTGCAGGACAGCCTTCTTGTCTCCATGAAAGAATAAGATGCAGAAGAGTCCAAAATCGACGGTCGACGATTTTGATGCCCATGTAGTGAGAAGAACAGTGCATCAATTCCATGTGAAAAACATTTTGTTTAAAGAAAATTAATAATATTAGGTTATACCCAAACTCGAAAAAAAAGCAATCAGATGGTAAAAATCGGACAAAAACCCGTAGTCTCTATACCAAATTGTAAGCAAATGATGTGGAAGTGGTCTGCTAGGGAGAGGAATGTTATTTGTAAAATTCGTGGTAGAACAGTAGGGGGTGGAGTGGCACATGACTGGAATTCCAGTCATGCTGCATTGAAAGTGTTAATCTCATGATTTATTAGTTAATAAGTAGGGTATGAATTCTTTGGGTTTTACCTGTTTTTTTTCAGAGATTTATCACCAGAGCGATTTTTGCAAATTTGGATTTTATTTGTAAAAACACAAGAATTTAAAGTTTTAAAACTTTCACTGCAAACATTTGTGTTAGAGATTGGTTCTAAAATGTGTTTTTGTTTACTGTAGCACTTTTGCTCAATCTAATGGTTCTCTTTTTCTACTCCAAAAATTGTGGTCATGTGTACCACTTTGGGATGTTACTAAGTGACATGAGGCTACAATAATAATGCACGCTAAAATATGTAGTGGAAGTAATTGGAAACGGTAAACACAGGATTGTAAATAAATAATAATGGCATGAGACAGGGATATCATTTAGTTCGTGAACTGATTGCACTTCAGAGATCTTTCAGCCTCTTCAATAACATCAATTTTAATATTGACGATGTTAGTTCATTATCGGAGGTGGTATGGAGAACTGTAGGCCCTAAGACTGGAGGTTATGGTTGAGAAAACATAAATTTAATATAAATTAAAAGGCCAGTGGGTATTCTCAGCTATAATGAGTGTTCAGTTTGATCAAAACCAAAGGTGACTAATATAAGAGACTGCCAACACAAAAAATACATTAAACTATAAAATTTTAGAAACAATATCTTCTTAATTGCATAGACTATATTTATCCCCTTATCTATTAGAATGATTAGAATGTGTTATTGTAACTCATACTCTGCACATATGTGGGTAATCAAGCCGAAGAATTTGGAGTGGCCTTTGCTCAATAGATTACCAGCAGCCTACATTCTAGGCACGATCCAGCAAACCGTGGACTCTTAAACTGCAGTTGGCGATGAACTTCTGTACATTATTGAAATGGTTCAGCATCCTAATGGCAGATAACAATGTAATTAAAACCATATATACATTTTCTATAATTTAGGAATGTTTTCCTTGTCCCTAAATTATGAATAAAATCTGATTATGCAGTTTCATGTTTATCTGACAGCCAAAATTTCTTTCTCATGTTATTGAAACAGTAGATGCATATACTTGCACTCAGCTAGTATTCAATATAGATTATTTAATATGTGAGATTTGAAAAAACTATTAAAGTAAGCAGAAGTATGTAATCACATACATATACAAATGAGTCTAGACAAGATAAAGAGTTAATTCCAGAAGAATTCTAGTTAAAAAGGGAACAATCATAAAGAAGAGGCCAGGTCAGCCAGACTCTTAAAATATGATATTTATCCTTATTTTTCAAAATGCTTAATAACTTATTCTTAGTGTAGTAATGACATTTTAATTGAATGTATTATGGATTATCACTCTTACTCTTTTTAAATAAATATATGTATTATTTTTGTTACATGTTTATCCCCTCCTTTTTCTTACATGCCTTTGGTTTTGGCCTACAGTTTTAGCATCCCCCATGTTTTCTGGAAGTTACCCCATGAGCCTGCTTTATATAAATATTTTCCAACTATCATGAGCAATTCCAGGGTGTGTGTGGGCATATTCTCAATTGTTTTACTGTATTTTATAATGTTTACCTTTTTCTGCTTTTTTCAGAGATGTCCGAGGTGGATGAGAAAACCAAGAGTATTAAGGAGTGGTTAATATATGACCCTAATACAATAGTGAATACCATGTCCCCTTCACCCAGGTTGTTCTTAGACTTGTTAACTGAAAACTATGCTGTGATATACAACAATGTACAAGATATATCTCAGGCTGGTACTTGCTTAGCAAGCGCTGACATTCTGATGTCAACATGGAATGTAAGTATTTAAATGCATGTTTGTTATTAATTTTATCAATATAATTTCGTAAAAAGTTACTATGATAAATTATCGTGGCATAAAATTTACTCGTACGCTCTGTGCACCTTTTTCCCAAAATGATGGTAAAAAAATCGGTACAACATACATTGTACAAACTTTCTCATATACTAATGCGTCGTTTAGTTATCTTTAGAAAATGGAAATCGTATGAGCAGGTATTTAGAAAATCCAATTTTTGTTAAAGTTGCCCAAGAATAAACTAGCCTTATATTCATTCACTGAGAAAAATGAAATATGTAGTATTATTGCAGACTTAAGTAACGGTACAAAATTTTATCGAAATCGTTGGAGCCATTTTTGAGAAAACCAAATTATTGTTAAAGTTGCCTAGACTAAACTAGCCTTATATTAATTTTTTGAGAAATATGAACTATGTAGTATTATTGAAGACGTAAACTCAAGTAACTACGAAATTTGATCAAAAAGGTTAGAGCCGCTTTCGAGAAAATCAAATTGTTGTTAAAAATGCATAGAATAAACTTCTCTTAATTACTCAGCAGTGTCAACCATTTCTTCATAGCCTCTGCTCCGTATGATAAAATGCCTAAGTACGAGATTTCATTCATTTTCGTTCTACCGTCTAGGCTCCAGAGCCAGTAACAGACAGACAGACAGCACTGCGAAAATCACTTTTTTGGATCAGCGACACCTAAAACGTGTATTCCCGTAAAAATCTCGAGGTCGAATTCTTTCTCATACGAAGTATCGAGAAAGTATTGTTTTCGCGAAAAAATTCAACCTCGAGATTTTTATGGAAATATACGTTTTAGGTGTCACTGAATCCGAAAAAGTGGTTTTCGCAATGCCGTCTGTCTGTCTCTTACTGGCTCTGGAGGCTAGACGGTAGAGCGAAAATGAATGAAATCTCGTACTTAGGCATTTTATCATACTGAGCAGAGTATACCGTATTTGACCGAATATAGCCCCCCTCCGAATATAGCCCCCCTACCCATCTTTTCTCACACAAATCTAGAAAATATTTTAATACCCTGAAAGGACATGATCATTTTTAGGACTTTAATGTCATGAAATATGCTGTATAATTTGAAGAAATATCAAACTTGCACTCATTTAATAAAAGAGTACCAATTAGCGAGTGATAAAACGCCATGCTAATTGGAATTTTAAGGTTTACAGATATGTACCTCAGAATTCAGAGGGTATACTAACGAAAGAGATATTTGACAAGGAAATGAACAAAAATACATTTTTAGGGAGTAAAAATAAACTTTAAAAAGTCGAAATAACATACTAATTAATGCAGCAATATTAGCAAGTCGAAATAACATACCAATTTATGCAGCAATATAAATTCGCACTTTGCTCATATTTCGATGCGCAGTGCTAATCTATCTTTCGTTTGTGTAATTAACAATTCGAGCATAGCCAGGCAATTAGTCCATTCTCGGGTAAGGTTAATTTTATTGGTACTACCGTATTTGCTCGTGTAAGCTGCGCACCTTTTTTCCCAAAACGCCGGTGAAAAAAAGGTGGTGCGTCGTACACGAATTCTTTTATTTGCCGCTCACCTTTTTTCCCAAAATGACGAGTTGGTAAACAATTATACGTTAAGCTAGCACCCATGCCGCATCTATTGTTCTATTTCTAAATGTCGGTGTATTTAGTCATTTTCATTCATTGTATAAAAATTTTAAATGAGTTTTAAGTGCTCCCCAAACTCGACGGCTTTCTGCTGCAATTGTCACGGAGGCCACGGCGCATGCGCGACCAGTTAGGGTTGGTGGGTGTGTTGTTCTCACGGCAGACGACGCCTACCATGTTCAGATACGGCATGATTGCTCTATTCTATGATACGTCTATGAAAGTCATAGCCACCGTGGTGATCATTGAATGATCACTGATCATAATTTTAGTTCGCCAAAAAATGACGGCCGATACGGTAGGGATCAGTGACCATATGGCTGGAAAATTACGTACAGCAGAATGATCGCTACCGGAGCGATTTCTGCCGAACATGACCAATATGACGACAAAAACAGTTAAGTGTTTAACAAAAGAGGACTACCGAGGAGATTTATGCTAGTACCGGTATAAAGAGATCACCCAATAAATTCGTCACGTAGGAGTGTGAAGATGCTTAACTTGAGCGTAGCATTTTTGAGAAATAGGAATTGGTGATTTAAAAAACCCTTTTTCGGCTCAAATATTTTTTTTCCCCTAGAGCTGGCCCAAAAACCGGGGTGCGCGGGATACACGGGGGTGCGGCTTACACGAGCAAATACGGTCAAACTTGCAATTTGACGATAATGAGAGCGATCAGGTAATTGAAAAATCCTTCCTATATGGTGACGTCAATCAGCCTTGCAAATAAATATTCGCAACCCGAGTAGTTTAGTCTTACAATGGATAGAAACACTTACTGACTCGAATGAAATTCATCGTTATTGAAGCTTTGCACACTTGTTTGTACCCACCTAATTTTTAATGCCCGAAAATAGCCTCCCCCCTCAACTTTTGCACTTCACTTTTGGCCAAAAACGGGGGCTATATTCGGTCAAATACGGTATATAGAAATGGTTAACATTGATCAATAATTAAGAGTAGTTTATTCGACGCATTTTTAACAACAATCTGATTTTCTCGAAAACGGCTACAACGATTTTGATCAAATTTCGTACAGTTACTTGAGTTTACATCTTCAATAATACTGTATAGTTCATATTTCTCAAAAAATGAATATAAGGCTAGTTTATTCTAGGCAACTTTAACAATAATTCCATTTTCTCACATACGGCTCTAACGAATTTGATCAAATTTTGTACAGTTACTTGAGTTTACATCTTCAATAATACTGTATAGTTCATATTTCTCAAAAAATGAATATAAGGCTAGTTTATTCTAGGCAACTTTAACAATAATTCGATTTTCTCAAAATCGGCTTTAACGATTTTGATCAAATTTCATACAGTTACTTGAGTTTACATCTTCAATAATACTGTATAGTTCATATTTCTCAAAAAATGAATATAAGGTTAGTTTATTCTAGGCAACTTTAACAATAATTCGATTTTCTCACATACGGCTCTAACGAATTTGATCAAATTTTTAATTTGAAGGAATATAATGACGTGATATTTTGCTAGTGCAAATACATACCGTATTTACTTGCTCCTTTTTTCTCAAAATATTGATTAAAAAAACAGGGATGGTGCATCATACATGAAGATTTCTGAACAGATTTGCGATTTTTGATAGTAAATTTACTGCTTGCTTCTATTTTTATACTCGCAGAAAACGAATTCTGTGAAGTATATGTATAGCTATACCGCCCAGCAAACATATAGGGTTTTAATGCACAGTTTATACTGCTGTTGATGCAGCTTCAAGATCATGATGAATATTTTGACAATTGAAATGATGTTATATTTTTTATAATATTAAAGCTGGACCTTTTAAATGGGCTTCAACTTGATTATTGTTAATCAAAATAAGCAGTTCTATCATTAAAAGTTTACTATCAATTTCTACGTATACTTTTGCCGGAATAAGTTGGCATCTGGTATCTGTTTGCTGAATTCATCATGAGCCACTGATGCTCCTTGAATATAAGAGTGACGACTACTGAGAAGGAGATTTCTGCTAGCATTGGCATAAAGAGATAACCCAACAAATTGCATCATGCATGTAGTTGGGAGTAGATGCTTAACTTGGGCAGACGTTGTTTCAAGGAGGAGGACTCAGTGAAGAGGCCAACTTTTCTAAATCCTAGATGTTAACGTATTCCATCACAAATTTATTTTTTTCCCTTCGAACATGCCAAAAAATAGGGGTGCACATAGGACATGAGGGCATTGGTTAGTTAGTAGTTAGTAAATATGGTAATTTCATTTTCTAGCACTGTTGAAATTTAAACGCTCTTAAGATTTTTGCTTCAGTAAAACCTTAAAGGTAATAGTACTTTTGGCTATTCAACTCAGTGTTAAGGGGCAAATGTTGATATTTAAGATTGCAAAATTATTTGATTATTTGTTTTTCTCAATAGAAATAGTCTCATTGAATGCCATTTTAAGCTCACATATATTATTATCTATTCTTAAAGTAATTTTAGAAAATATTGTAACTAGGATACAGGCCATTCCCGACTTATGACATTAATACATTGATATCTCGAAATCGACATCCAATATTGTACCCCGGACATACGATAATCAACATTTGATGTGCTTCGAGTCTACTTTCTAGTGCATATTTTTGACTGGTATTCAGTTGGATGATATGACCTATAATCTTGGCACATTTCAAGCTTCTAGTACATCGGGAAGTGCCTCATAAATTGTATCCTCTATATTCTCCTATATCCTATGTAGGAAGCATCTATATATAATAGATACATAGTAACAGATGGCTCTGCTGTGCATATATATACAGTATAAAACCTTATATCTGGCAAGCTTAGGATTTGGGGAGCACACCCAACACATGCTGGTGATCCGGGCAATTACTAGCGCAGCATTAAATTTAAATTTCTTTCTCCTAACAAATTTTGGAAAAATGCAATTTTTTAAAACAGCCAGTTAACTGGATTTCCTGATAAGTGGAATCCAGATAAAAAGTTCTATACTGTACTTGTAAAAATTAATTGAGGTGCTAAATAGTAATAAATCTTTTAAAAATATAAAAATGTCATTATAATATTAACATTTTTATGCAATAAATATAAAAATGTAAATTTCTTAGGTTGCATACAGAAGCTTGCGGGCCACATAAAAAGGGTTTGCAGGCCACCAGTTAGGCAGTTGAACTAGAAAAAGTAATACAGGTATACCCCAATTTACATGGCCCTGATTTAGATCTATTCAAGGTTACATCACTGATCAATTAATATATACATAAATTGTTAGCGGTGTAAGGTTTATTAAAATTTTCATTGCCACCTTCCTGATGATATTTTGTGATTAAAATACTAAATAAAAATCACATTTCAGATATACTACGAGTCTCTTTTGTATGTTATAACTAACTGCCATAGTACTCGAAGAATTTAAAGAAATACTACGATATAAATATCTACTCTGCAACATAACATCTAAATAAACAACAACCATAAATATATTGCACAACTCTAAACTCAGGCCAATGCTCTCTTGGTAATTGCTTGATAGGTTGTCTTTGAAGGATTTCTAGCAAAGGTACCTAGTAATTGAAAAAAATTGGTGAATTTGGACATGAAATGCACAGGATCACCTGGGTGCAGAGTCACACAATGTCTGACTTCCACCTCTAGAATTTGTGGTGATTATGGTGAATTTTTCATTTAAGTGAAATTATATAATAATAATAATAATAATGCGACTTTATTTTCAAGGGCGATATTTAGACTATATAGTCCACTCTTACATACAACCCATTACGACGAACACAAACATCCATGCCCTTGGCGGGATTCGAACCCGTGACCTTAGTATTCGGCGGCAGATACTCCAACCACCCTTCTACCAATGAGGTCAATCATAATAAATTTCATACTGAAAATTTGATTTTGCATATTATAATTTTTTAAGAATTTTAGAAAATTATTTAATACTAGTGGAAACCCATCAACAGTGGCGGGAAGACAATTCCTCTTGATCGGATGAAAAATCACTTTAACAGCTCTTTAATCACCACATTCTTGGTGAATGTTTTTTCATTCATCAAAATCTTTCCTTGGTAATTGGTGTCTTGTACAAAGACTTCCACATTTTTATAATTTCTTGCTCTTGTGAGGACCATGTAGAGTTGACCATGTCCAAATACAGACTCAGGCAAGTAAACACCAATATGATAAAATTTTTGGCCCTGAACTTTATTAATTGTAATTGCAAAAGCCAAAATGACTGGAAATTGGCATCTTCGCGTAGTGAAAGGTAAACTACTGTCACTTGCTATCAGATTAATACGTGGAATAAATACTCGTTCTCCTTTGTTACTTCCCGTAATAATTTCTGTGTTGATAAATTTATTTTGCAATTTTTTAAAAACCAATTGGGTACCATTAAGAAGTCCTTTTTTTGGATCTAAATTCCTAAGTAACATGATGAATGCTTCAACTTCGAGACGAAGATGGTGTTGCGGCATACCTGATGGACATTGCTGGTTCAGAAATTTGACTGGAAAATCAATTGATCGTTTGGATCGTCAATTGACATGGTGTCAATGCTGCAATATTCTTTCATTTCACCGTATATCATATTCAAAATATTGAAGTTGAGTTCAGTCACTGTGACATTTTTGGGCGTTAAAATAACATTTTTCGACACATGCATGATCTCTTCATCTGTGTTGGTTGCAATATGATCACTGTAAATTGATGAATTTAGATTGTTGTTTTCAGTCATAGCTTCAGGTAATTCAGTGAGCTCTGGATCAAGTTCCTGATGCTCATTTGTTAGCTTACTATTATCCAACTGCAACATCCATTCGTTAAAATAATCATGACTAGCTGTATGCATGTTAGTAAGTAAGCTGCGTTGGCTAACAAATCTCCATAATGGTGAAATGTAAACTTTATTTTGTTTGCTTATTTTGTTTGTTTCTATGGAATGTCGGGCTATTTAATATTTAAATGTAAACTTTATTTAAATTTATTTATTTAAATTAATATTTAAATGTAAACTTCCAGGAAATTAATTTAGTATTAGAATATAACAGTATTTAATATTTAAATATAAACTCGATTTTGTTTCTTTATTTTGTATGTTTCTGTGGAATGAAATGCTAACAGAATTGTTAAATCAATCACAAAGGAAATTAGTAGTATTAGATTACAGAAACTAAAAATGTTAGAACAGTAACAATATTATTAATTCTAATTCACTTCATTAATTCTGTCCCTATTTTCTTAAACACTTATCCTAAAGAAAAGGCACTTTTCTACTTCACTGATTAATAATTCTCTGCAAATAAGACGTTTCCTGATAACAAAACAATGCCTGTGTGAGGATAATCTTGTACGGCCAGACGACTACATCTAAAACTCAAGTTAGAAATGTTTTCATTGTATCCTTTAACTGTGAACTCAAAGTTTGTTGATTGCCTAGTGCCAACGCTGAGGTGTTGATGCAATCAGTTGTACCAAAGTGTGATAAACTCGTACATGCATTCTCCCAAATTTCATTGATTCTTATGGGAAAAACTTCTTCAATTTATGTCTCACTTTTCATCAAGGTACCTTTGGTGTAAATCAGGATGTACCTTTACTGGTACAGAGGGAAATTTATCGAAAGGAATGAGGTTCAGTTATATTAAATAACAGTTTTGCTCAGACTGACTATACCTTACTAACTTGCATATAAGCCATACCACTGTGTAAAGGACTAAAACTAGGAAAAAAAATTTGAATATAAGCTGCACCTCATGTTTTTGCAGGGCTGTCTCAGATATACATGTAGTGAAAGAGAGAATACAACTGAAGAAGATGCATATCATGCCTGGGTCTAAAACATTCCAAAAAGCTAAAAATAACTAATAAATAACATTTGATATACATAAATATTAAAATATTATTATTTACAATAAAGTATTTCAGTGAATTATTTGGGACCAATCAGCAGTGTAATCACAACACCAGACACAAAGGACAATGCAGCTGAAAGAGAGAGACAATTCTAAAATCACAGGATTTGCAGTGTTTTACTAAAACATGCTGCATGAGGAAAATGCAGGATGGGTGGTAGTTAATTGAGGACTATGTAGTATATAATATTATTAGTGTTTTTATTTTACAGTATTACTCATGGAATGCAGGCCAAGTTATGACTTTTTGTCCTCAGAGCACCTTCCCCTTCCCCATACACTTTTTTATTAAATAGAAAAACTTATAATAAAAAAGAAAAATGATATCCAAACCAAAAGCAGCACCATTGAAGTGTCTTCCCCAATAGAATTGTTAGAATATGAGACCGAAATTGTGAGATTCTTTGACATCGAACAGACTACGGCATCTTTTTTGTGGGCACCTGGCAGTTTCTGCTGTTATAAACTACATCAACCTAAATGTTTATAGCTCTGTTATCAACAATAATGTTAATATTTCTTTCTCATTTTATTTGTTGCATTTATCATTTGATATTTTTGTCACATTCAGCATATTGAATTGAGAGCTATTAAGCAGTGTCCTATTGAAATTTAATGATTATCTCACATTTTAAGACCCAATTTTTCTTTCATTAAATATAACTGGTATCTTTATTTTGTAAATGTAAAATTTAAAAAAGTGATTTGTATGTGAATAAATTTGTTAATTTTAATAATTAATCACTGAAATTTTTTATAATTTCATGAAATGTTAGTATGGCCAATCTGCTGGAATTACCTAATAAACTCAAGAATTATCTTGTAGTATGGTCACCTTTGTCTACCAATGATGATTTTTCTCATATATGTCAATATTGGTTCCTATCTCGTATATGCGATTTTTTACTTGTTGAGCTGCATTCCTTGTTGTGAATGTGTCATTGAACACTTTTTGGCAGTATGTTCCTCTCCTCTGCCTGTAATTGTCAGGCATGTTACATGTGAAATTTTTTTTAAAGCTTGTAAGGGAAAGAATCCTTGAGATGAGGAAAGATTGTAGAACCTCTACTAACCTTTTTAAATCACTATTTAAATATATAAACATTATATTCATCAGAACTGTCAGAAGATTGACAGTATACAATGACAATCAAATATTTTTGATAAACAAGCCACAACGTTTCAGTGAAAATAATAATGTTTTAGTGTTGTTATAACCAGTGTTTTTTTCTGCCAAAACGCTGTTCTGGAATCTTTATTGTAATAAAATACTAATTTGCATAAGCTAAAACATGACAAACGAAGTAATTTGAACTGCTATAATATTTTATTCACACTGTACAATCTCAGATGTTTCTTTGCTGACAATTCATATTCATTCCCTATCTTTTCCCTGCTCACCTAAATAGTGTTCCTGCACTTGTTTTGGTAGGAAAAAAGCACTGGATATAACTAATTTCAATCATACTGAGCAATTGGTCTCACCTGTTTCTTTCACTTGTAACAGTGAACAAATGCATAGATCGATATCTGGGATGAATATATATCTTCATTAGCAGCTATAGTCGGTTCACTACCTAAAGTCTCTTGGCCTTGAAGAAGCCAGTTAGCAGCAGCCAATAGGAGATGGTTTGTTTGGGAAGGTAGTGGGGAGGAACCCAGTCTCACTCCTGCTCACAAAGAGTTCACATTGGCCTGTGTTGCCATTACCGCCGTCCATAGCCCGGATCAAAAAGAAGGATGGGAAGTATTTTATTTAGAAATTGCGTAGTATATCAGCTGAAGGCGAAAATCCACAAGAGCTGGCAACGCGCACTGGTATCTGCTCTCCCACACAAAAGTTGTGAGAGGCGATGGAAGGGGAAATGTTCGTGATCGGCTACTTGCTCTATGAAGGCCAAGAGACTTTAGGTAGTGAACAGACTATAATCTTATGACTCAAGAAATAATTATTGTTGTATATGAATGTAAGATAACCTCTGGTTTTTCTAACCTGAAATTAATTTTGAAAAACTTGTTTTCCTTTCTAGTTTTTATTTATGTATGTGTGTATATATTAGGGGTGGCAAAACATACCCTCAGAGCCGCACACGATAATTTTCAGTAGTTTAAAAGCCACATGACATATTCTGTGCTCATAAATTTACAAACAGTAGAAAATAATCTGAAGCAATTCAGGTATAATGCATGTCCCTTAAGCATACTCAACATGTTTCAATTCACTATATTTCATTGTATTCTGTATTGAAAAACATTGACCCATCTGAATGGAAATTCAGATGCAGTTCACGAGCCAGAGTTTGCCCACCCCTGGTATATATATATATCGTATTTAATCCATTGTAAGCCGACCTTTTTTTACTTTTTTACCTCCTTAAAAATTCTCACTTGGCTTAGAATTGGGCCTTAAAAATCCGAACCATCTCTTGTGTGTGCGCAATTTTGTTTCCCCAAGCCATCTGGAAGAAAATCTTGCTGCACAATAGCACAATGGGATTGATGAATCGAATGTGAGACGTTGGGAAGACAAAGAGAGAAACTGGGATATTTTTGTTGCAAGTTTAAAAATCTGGGACATAACCGGAACAAATTACATTTTAGTAAAAATTGTATTGAATGCTTGAATATTAAGTAATTTGTGTTGTCATAATTTTAGTTGATACTTTTTTATTTAATTATGAATTGAAAACACGGGAATTAATACTTTTCGGTATCCCAGAAAACCAGGACGTTTGTACACCCAACAGAATTTTCCTCGCATGTCCTTGTGAAAAGTGGGGGTTTGCTTACAATTGATGTCGGCTTACAATCGATTAAATACAGTATATTGACATTTAAGATTTTTCACTTTAAATGCAGGCTGTATTGCCTATCTTAAGACTGTATGGGTGAAATCAGTGGCGTATCCAGGAATTTGTCAAGGGGGGTTTTGAATCCGAACTCGAGAGAGGGGACTTTGAGTCTGAACTCGGGAATGTGGTGGTTTTGAGCCCAAACTGGAGAGGGGGAATTTTAAGGTAAACACCATGATACTTATTTTAATGATTTACGAGCGTGAAGGGAATTTTTGAATCGAGAGGGGGAGGGTCATGACCTCTAAAACCCCTCCTGGATACACCACTGGGTGAAATACTTGGAATTTATATTCTAACTCTGATTTTGTTAACCATAAACAAAATTTCTAACCTAATTTTATTTTATTCAGGAAAGAAACATAGCAGAGGAGTATGGTTTGCTTATAGCATCACTTGGCCTGATGTTATTATCCAATCACGATATTAACCGGAAGTGGCATCCATTTAGAGGATCAAAGTTGCGAGAACTACAAGCAGCTTATGACAAAAAGTAAATAAAATATGCTTAATTTCAATACTATTACTTTGCCATATAAGAGTTGTGTGTATATATTCACATTCTTGCATTCCTTCCCCAATTTGTATGATGTTTGCTAAAATTTCTCAAAATTCTATACTTAATGATGTTCCTTGTCATAATTAGAGTTGATATGGAAAAAATTAGAACAATACAGCAGGACCTTGCTGTTCACTGGGATGACATTCTGGGAAATCTCCATTAACCCTTATCGGGATTCATGATTTTACTAACGTAGTTGCATTCCTGGCGCCACTGCGGCATTAGTACAAAAACTTTTTTTAGTATATAAATAAATTATTTGTACAACATTATAGTATATTTAGATTGTTTAATTATAATGTTTATTATTATGCAAACTTATACAAAGTATTGCTGAATAGATTTTTACCACGTATTTAAATCAAAATCTTGTAGGTAACTGGAATACACAGGAAATATTTTTACGAATTTTGCGTCTTATTTTTATTATTACTCAACTTTATCATATTACGGAAACATAAAAAAACAAATATAATTTCACTGACTTATTATAACCTAGCAGAAAAATAATCAAATTATTATTTTTTAAACAGTTATTGCAAATACTATTAGAGTATTCCTTACAAGTGTTCTTCCTACAGGAATTGCAAATTTGAAATATTCTTTTTGACGAACATAAATGACATGGCAAATGTTTTGCTCTTTTTGTTTGAATTTGTATTGCTCTCGCTTCCATGGAACTCCCAGACACATTTTTCAGATTTTTGTTTCGTGCAGTTTGTACTCTTCTTATCATATTTTGCCGAACCAAATCTGCAATTTTTTCGAGAAAAGTGTTACTTCAAGTTTTTCAAGTTCCAATTCGGGTATAGTTTTGTATAAACAACATAAGCTGCGATACCACTGATATCCAATAGATTCATGAAAAAGAAACTCTATTAGTTCGTTATCATTGGACTGTAAAATTTACTGCAAAGATGCCCGATGATAATATTATGTGATTTCATATGTCCTACTGCTAATAAAAGTCCAAAAAATGTATCCATTTCAATCATATCTGTTGGTTTCCAACTCTTTTCAAGCTTTTTTCTTTGTGAAATTGATCAACATCATGGTTTGTGTATACTGAAAATATCACTGACAATATTAATAGATACGAATACTTAGATTCTAATTTGATGCAAAACTGCATGATCATGCATAAAGAAAACACAAATCACTTGAATTACATTGCTATACATTCTGTGGAAATGTTTCAAATAGCAGAAACACATGTAGCCACTGCGGCACCAGGGATGCAACTACGTAACTATTTTCATTAAAGGCATTGAAAACTAAATTGATGAACGTCTGAAAATTTTACTGTTATTTATTGTGTATACTATGTAAAAATAAAAGACTATATAAGCTCTCAAGGCTGTATTTGTGTTAACAACGTCGGTAACAATGTCTGAAAATTGAAAACGCTGCTGCGGCACGATGAATCCAGATAAGGGTTAATGGCAAATCTATGAACAGTGAGGTAAAAGGTTTACGGAAAATATAGGGTTAGGTTCCGAGTTCGCAAGATATTTTAGAATAAAATAGTTTAGTGATAAAATATTAATACAGGTAGTCCTTGAGATACGTCATAGATACATTCCTCGAAAATGCAACATATCTCAAAACTCGTCTTTCCATAAGTCACCATTCTGTAGCAGGGGATACGTTCTACCTTCACGATTTTAACCACATAATTTGCTAAGTAACACATATAAGTTTAAATTTTTGAATAGCTTATTTAACACATGCATTATATCCGTGGTTTAAGAGCTGAATTTTAATGTAACAAGTTAGGAAAGTACAGCATATCATAAATGGGTGTGTTGTGTGCTATGGAGGATTTGAAAGAAATGATATACCTCGTAAGGGAAATAGCATTTTAAAGTTCTTTTCTTCTTTATAAATAATCCATTTTCTTCCCATTTTAAAATATTACATGCACACTTAAGGAAATGAAATGTTTGTTTGTGAGATTGTTTATGTTAGCAACAATGAAGAAGTAACCATGCAAGAAATTTCAACTTGAATGAAGACTTTCTTGTTTGATTTTATTGATAACGGCTACTCCTATGACAAAAATTTATAGGAAAAGAAATACTTTAATTCACCAGTTCTACAAGTTTTATTTGAAAAATATTTTGATATGAGCAATACTTTACCAGATATGACGGAAAGGTCATTTTTTGTCACCAGTAAAGTGGTACCCCTGATTGGCTTACATGATTCATTTTTGTGATTTTCGTATTATTTTTGACTGTAAGTCCTTAATATCAAATTTCATCAAAATCCGTATGGTAGAAGTCGAGAAAGAACATGTGGACAGACAGACAGATGGATGGACAGACCAACAACAATAGGCACTCACGCTGGAAGCGAATGGGATTATTTTACATTCAAGACAGAATTTGACAGTTGCATGTCATAACGGCAAAGGAGGAGGAGGAGGGTTACTGCATGGAGGATTGATTTTGAAAATCGTCCCAGTCGCTATTTGATTTGAAACAAGATATCTGTGATAATAAAAGTAAAAAATAAATGACAAAAAGAATGACAGCAGTGACCATGTTCTTGACTGGGGAAGTTACAATTGGTATTTGATTTGAAACAATACATTTGTTACTATGAAATAAAAAAAAGAAGTGTTAAACAGAATGAGACTTTGTCCTAGAATGAATTTCGATGCTTGCTGAAAACAACATATAAGCGAAACTTCAACGATGTATATATGAAACCGATCCCTAATTTCTCGACGACGCATAAACGAAACAACGTATCTCGAGATGACGTATCTCCAGGACTACCTGTACAAAGGGTCTAAAAAATTATAGGACTGTGTGAACAACATAAAAACAGGTACTGTTTGAGTAATTCCCTTCAAAATGTATGCCTTCAGAAGCTATAATCTTAGTACAACGTTTGTACAATTTTTGGCAACTCATTTCAAATGTGTTCTCTGGTATGGTGTTTAATTCTTTTGTCACGCCCTTAGAATGTCTTAAGCTTCTTAACGAAAAGAAGCCTGCAGGAGCTCTAGATCAGGTGAATATAGAGGGTAGTCTAGTTTTATGACTCCTGTTTTTGTGAGAAATTCTCACAATTGTGGCTGTATCCAGTTGCAATGTCATGCAGAAGAAACCTGTACTGTTAGGAAAATTTGGTCTCATATTTTGATTTCTTGCCAGTAGTCGTATCATAACCTCACATAATGTTGACCATTGACAGTTTAGTTTGACCAGCCTGCATGAATTCCTTATGGATGATCCCTTTGATATAAAAAATGTGATGAGCATGGTTTTGATTTTGGGTTTTCTTCAGGTTTGGTGATTTTGGATACAGGCACTCCCCGGGTTACGTAAGTAATGCATTCCGGCACCCATTACATAACTCGAAATTTGCGTAAGTCGAAAATTATGACGGAAAGTACAGCAGAGGTGGGGAAGCTATGACCCACGGGCCGGATCCAACCCCCGAAGACATTTTATTCGGCATGTGAAGCTATTTCGAAAAAGCAATCTTTGAAAATTAAAGTACGTATAATTTACTGCATCAGTACGGTACAAGTAATCGGTTAAAATAGAGGCATGTAAACAGTGGCTAATGTGAGTATAGAATATAGTTAATAGAAAATGGAGCTTACAAAGAAAACTAAGACTCTGCCACCTTCTGTTCCTCCAATTCTATCAAATCCTCGTTCATCATCTCTTCACTGTGCAAGTTGATGAGCTTTTCTACATCTTCCACCTCCACTTCAAGCTGGAGGTGACGAGCAAGCTCAACTACTTTATTGCTGACTTCATCAACAGCACTTGTCAGGAACCCCTTGAAACTTACTAAGGACACAGTTTCTTCCAAACACCATTCATGTTAGTGTTTTTAACTTCTTCCCAGGCTGCTGCGATGGTTTTTACTGCATGGTACATATTGTAGCTCTTCCAAAACTCCTTCAGGGTCATCCCATCCTCCCCTTCTGTAGTGGCGATAGCTTGTGCAAATGTCTTGCGTTTATAATACGCTTTAAAGGATGCTATAACCCCCTGATCCATAGGCTGTAATAGTGCAGTTGTGTTCGGGGGGAGAAACATAACCATAATGCTATCATCAAAATCATCCAAGTGTGGAGGATGGCCAGGAGCATTATCAAACACCAGCAGCATTTTGAAGGGTATTTTTTTTTGGTGACAATACTCCTTCACCTCTGGTATAAAATGATTGCAATACCACTCCTCAAATATGGCAAGTGTAACCCATGCCTTTGCGTTCGACTTCCATATGACAGGAAGAGAGGACTTTATCACATTTCTAAATGCCCATGGATTTTCGGATTTTTTAATTTGCAATCCCTCACTGCATTCCCTCCAAGTAGAAGTGTTAGGTGATCCTTAACTCTTCTTTTCCAAAAAAGGTCTGTCTCGTCTACATTAAACACCTGTTCTGGCAGATATCCACCCCCCTCAATTATTTCTGTGAACAATTTAGGAAACTCTTCTGCTTCCACTGCATCAGCACTAGCTGCCTCACCACTCACTTTCACATTATGTAAATTTGCACAATTCCTAAAATGATTGAAACACCCATGACTCACAACTAAACTTCCCACTGTTTCTCCTTTATTTTACTTCAAGTGTGCGTAAAGACTTTTAGCCTTCTCTTGGATCGTCTGAAGGCTAAGTGGTATACGTCTTTGATTTTGATCTTCGATCCACACAGTTAATAATTTTTCCATTTTGTACAGTACATCAGAATGTTGCTTGATAATAATAGTTGACTTCATAGTCACAGAACCTTTCACATGCTCTTTAATGCATTCTGTATCTTTTACAATAGTGTTTATAGTCTACACTGCCATACCAAGAGCACGTAGGATGTACGAACGCGACTGGCCATTTTCATATCTCTTCACAGTATCCATTTTTTCTTCTAAAGTAATAGTACATTGCCTTTTAGCAGCACTAGCACTTTTACTCTCATTGCGATGCTTATCAGCCATGATTGCAATGGCATAGAGACATGTAAATGCACTGGATACACTTATGTTAATTTGCACAAAAGTGCAACACGTGTTAAGAGATCAAGCACCCGGGTCAACGATCAGAAAAAGACTGAAGGGATTGGGAGAGAAACCACAATACCATACAGACATGTAACAACAATGTAATCTATTTTTGTATTCATATGAGTGCAGATATATGCTGCAATTATAGCCAGTCGCTAGAATTAGATAGATTGTCACATCGATTCGCTAGATTAGTAGGTAGTCACTGTGGCCTTTTTTCAGGCACAATTTGAACCCAAAGTCGCTAGATATAGCTAAAAATTTGCTAGAATGGCAACATTGGCTGGGTAGCATAGCGGGGATTTTGCATTACAACCCACACCTTGTGTTCTTTCTCCACACACATACATATAGATTTAGTTCGTGCTCACGAAAACTGTGAACGTAAGCATAAAATTTTTTTCGTACATAATTTATGGGGCTGCTTATGTAAGTGCGGGTTTACGTAAGCTGGGAAGTGCCTGTATCTCCATTCTGTGCTTTGCCTCTTGGTTTCTGGGTCATATTGAAAAAAACCATGTCAGATGACAATATTTTCCTATTTAATGATGTACCATATCTGGTGTTGGACTTGTTGTTGGCTGTCCTGAGCAAACATCATCAATACAATCCTCACGTCCTTTTTGAAACCATGCCTACTATTAAAATGTTTGGGAATGATTGTGAGCTTCATCTCCATAAACACGTTTTATCATTTCTTACATTTCTGTAGCACTTTTACCCAGTTTGTAACAAAGTTTGATGGTTTTTCTTTGTTCCTGATAAAAGTGTAATGACCCTATTTTACACACACAATAAAAACACATTTTATATAACCAACTTCATGATGTAAACTAACCAAACTGTGGAGTATGATAGCAGACGCCCTAAGGCGGGGGTGGCAAATGATTTTTTTTCACGTACCACTAGTTTACTCCTTTAAGAAACATATTTTATACAGAAAATATAAGCTTATGCATGTCAAATAAAATTGCATGCATACCACTTTAGGCACGCATGCCTCATATTAGCTATACCTGCCCTAAGGGAAGTATTTCACTTGGCAACATCTAGGTATAGCTGTTTGAATAAATTTCAGAAAACCAGTCCTGGAATTTATTAGATACACATTGTATATTTATTGTTGTTTAAAATTAAACAATTTAATTTCATATTCATAACATGCTGCCCGTTCTTTAATAATTTTAAGCATTTGCACTAATATTTGCAGAAAGGCTCCACCTATAGAAGAAATTCACATACCTAAAAATGTACAATCCACACAGATCTCTAAAGGATTTGGCCTCCTTGTATGAAATTATGACACTACATGTTTCATTCCATAAAAATCTCAGAAAATAAACAATAAAAGTTAAAACTTAATTCTTGATACCCTTTTTTATGCAGAATATAAGATTTCATAAAAGCCGAAATTATAAATGAATCAGTGAGGAAATAAAAGAAAATGTGTTATTCCACCAAACAAACTATTAAACACACTTTACAAAAAACTGCTAATGATTTACATGCACACCATTGGGCAACATGGTTTCGTAATTGCTCCTCAAAAGAACTGATGAATGAAATGTGATTTGAATATTTCTCAGTCCAGGTTTCTTCCTTTATGAATCAAACTGCACCTTCTTTCTTTCTTATTAAATTTTAATTATAATTTAGTGCCCATTGGGGGCCTCCTGTATAAGGGGGGTCAATGTGCATTGCACACTGATAGTTATGCCACTGTTTTGATGATGATTATTTTTTTAAACCTGAATAACTTTATGGCTTGTATTATGTTACAATAATTAACTGCACCACTAATATGATACCCTGCAGCATCTATCGCTATGAGGGGTCTACCATGCCAACCTGACAATAGTCGAAGTGCTTAGGTCAGGAAGGGCAAAGCTATTCCTCAAAAACTTGTCTGCGAATACACAAATCTATTAATAGGAAATCTGTGAATGGTGAGGTCCTACTGTATGTGATAATGCAGTGGCTGTGTTATCTATGATCAAATTATCACAATGCTTAATTATGCTCTTACAGTCTGAGTAGCGAATTATGGGCTAGGTCAATATATATTTGACATCTAATAGATAAGATATAACAATTCTTTATTATGCATTTAAAGTCAAGATAACAGACCATAATCAAGGGTGATTTATTTGAGTTTGGATAGTTTGAAGCTGCATAATTTGAAGTTATCTTTTGGCCCCTTCAACATTGAATTAATCAGGTATTACTGTACCTGTTTTTTTTGTTTTTTATTTAATGATATATTTTAGTTCTTATAAACATGTTGATTGTAACTTTTTTGATATGTTTTAATAATATTTAAAAATGTTTTTTTTTTGAAGGAGGGACTTGAACCTAATAAAATACTTGTTTGATTCATGTTTAGGCTCAGTTCAGAGAGTATATTATGATTTTCTGGTCTTATCCTGGTTCAATTTCTTTAGAAAGTGTATAGGTTTGATTACTGATTTGAACTCATTCTCTGTTTTATTTAAATAAACAACATAAACCTTGGGAACCAATATCCATATGCAAGATTTAACAATTTGTTATGGATTTCACATATCTCTTTAGAAGAGAGAATTACATGGGTTGTTAAACAATGTTCAATAATTACTAAAACTAGTAAAAAGAATTTAATTTCAATATTCTGATTAAGTGATAAAACTCTCAAATTAATAGAAATGCAATTTTTCATTTTGTTACAAAAATGAAATAATTTAGGCAGTAATCTATTAAAGTACTGCAATAAAGATTATATGCAAATTGTAAAAACTATTAAAAAATTAGAATTATTAGGAAGTTAAATGCAGGGAGTAATTTGCGTAAAGAAACAAGCAAATTTATTTCATATTTAACAAAAATAATTTTCTGAATAACTGCCATTTTTCATTTGACAGTCAAATATCCTGCCATAGAAAAAAGCAATACTTCTTATTTATTTTTGTTGAACATTTTGGAATGTGACACCATCAGATTATCTTCTGATGCATCTTTTTTTATATTTGTTCTTAACAGAGACATGATAAAAGCTCTTTCAACAGTGAAATGAGTAGCAGGAACACATGGGGCAATAATTGCTAGTTTATAGGGTTCTGGTTGTTTGCATTTTGTTTTGTGTTAATTCTAAGAATATTTAAAAATAAATTTAACAAAGATTACCTCATATTGAAATATTTTCTTTATCTTTGATTCTTAGTAAATTTTCCAGTGGCTGTCTCGTCTCTTATGTAAGCAGGAAATTTTTAGCATTTTTAATTTTAAAAATCTCAAACCAAACCATTTAAAAGAAAATAGTTTTGTTCATAGTTCATTAAAAATTAACATTTGATTTGCAGTTCAGTTTGCATTTCTGCAAATAAATGCAGTTCATTCTGGTTTTCAGTTTGTAGCTCAGTTTGGTTCAAGTCTCATCATGAAGTGGATAGGTGACAGTAAAAAATGAAGAATTCCTTCTTTGTTGGACTGAAATGATTTTGCCTGACATTTTGTAATTAATAAAAACATTCTTAGAATGTTCGAATAACAATTTTTATTTTGATCACTTCAACTTAACTGAGTGGGTTGTGGATGGCATATTAGTACAGCTCTTTGTTGTATGCAAGTGATTTTAAACCTGCAGATCCATAATTATTATACAGTAAAATCCTGTTATTTCAATCCTGGATAATTCAACGTATGGTGTAGTTTGAAGCTAAGATCAGTCCCTGGCCAGCACCATAGGATTTTGCATACTTTTTGGTATGGATTATTTGAAATACGTCTACAAAATTGAAGTCATGATCTGGTCTGGTGCCCCATCACTAGACCTCTTGTGCAGTCTCAGCATGTCACTCAAAGCAAATGATACAGTGTGAATGCTCATTCTTAAGCATATAGCGAAATTCGAGAACCAAGCTGAAATGAACAGAAGTTATGAGAACCCTTATTATCTCAATCCTCATGGTTTCCCAAACCTGGGACATTTTCTCATGAGAAAGTGGCATGCTCCAGAAAAGACCATGGAATATTGATTCTGTTACTGAAACAATCCTTAAACAACATTGCACGAAGTCATGCCAAGTATTGTCTCTAAGAAGATCATGCCTTTTTTTTTTCCTGAGAATAGATTTTGAGCCAAAAATAAAAAGCTAGTGGTTTTTCCATGTCATACAAGAAGAACACAGTGTAATATTCCTATTTCTGGTTTTCACATGACTTGAACGTTCTTGTAACGTTTGTGACCACCTTGAAATCAGCAGTCTGTCTATCAGCATTGAGTCATTGTAATTGTTTTGAGCGAGATTTCGAGGCAACAAATCAAAAGGAAGCTAAGTGAAGCTTAAATATCTCAAAGAGCCTAAAGATTACGAAGATATTTAATTCCTATCTCATTTAAGTAATATTTATTTATAACTTTCTATTAGTTAATGCTGATAAGTGGTCTTATTGCATTTTAAATTAAATGCACTAAGTCTATCAGCTATTTAAGCATCACATGTACAGACTGTTGCAGTATTCATATTTACCAACAAGTAATTTCTCTTTACTCCTGGTAATTAGAGTGCAGTCCTACAATAAATAACTTATGAGTGTGATTTCTTAGAGGAAGTTAGTTCGCAGTTTGATAGATGCGTGGAAATCTTTCGGCATGTGGTTGAACGTTTTTTCTTCTGAAATGCGGCATAAAAGGTTAACTTGAAAAATGCTGGGAAATTTGGGATATTCACTCGATGCTATTTTTCACACATCGGGGTCTTTGTGATTCGCGAACTAAGTGTTCACTTCAGCTCTGCTTGAATTCACTGTGTATAATAACTTATATGGCCAATTCATTTGTAGAACGGATAGGTAAGTTTCTGTGTTATGATTTTGCTGCCCAAGTAGTGGATTGTAAAAAAGTTCGATTTTTATGAAAATTCGTGTATTTCAAACCCAGATACTTCAAAGCTGTATTTTTTTGGTCCCTTGAACATTGAAATAACAGGTATTTACTGTATATACAAGACAATTCATTCCATAGCCATAAGTGTGTATTGTTAAAAATGCTGTTTACTTAAGAGATTAACAACAGCTATTTTTCATTTTTATTTTAAACACGTTATTTTCCTGCATAGATATGCCTTTATTATGTCTCTGTTTACTTCCTTTTTAAAATATGTAATATTATTGGATGCTGTGATACTCAGATTTTTTATAAGATATAGAAGCAACATGTCTCATTTATTTCCTTTTATTTTTATTTCACAGACTTAAAGTCTGCCGAGACCTCTTTCCCCTTAGTTTGTGCAACACAAATACTGTAATGACCGATGTAATTCCTTTCCTATCCAAAGTGGAATTAACAATGTTAACACCGGGTAAGTATGATAATTTATTTATTAATACATTTAAAATACTTGTTATGATAAAGTTATGCAAAAAGTCAGTTGAGGGAAGTATTGATTAAATTGTTTCACTCTGATGTTAACTAGGCAAACATGGAAAAGCATAATTAATTTCATGGTATTATTTTATCTCCAGTGTGAATGTGTTCATTCACTCCATATATACTGTTACATTTCACTATTTTTTCTGTAAATATTAATTCTCTGCTGCATTATTAGCAGTACAGGCAGACCTCGTCTTTCGCGGGGGTTACGTTCCTGAAAACACCGCGAAAGACGAAATCGCGAAAGAGAAGTAATTAAGGCAATGGGAAATACAGGGTTTGGTTCCCATTCTAGCAAAAACGGATCATTTATCCTCTGTATTGGTGACCGCAGTAAAATAGAGAAAGAGATGGAAAAATTAACTTCAATGAAAGTGAGACTTAAACAAGTTAAAAGAAGATGAAATAGGTATCAGAAAATAAATTATTTAAGTTCCGTAGTAGAATCGAGAAAAAAAATGAACAGAGGTTGCCTAACTTGCAGGGGCTAATTCCCCAAATACGGAAGACCACGTCTTTCTTGGGGTTACATTCCTGAAAACCTCTGCAAAACCCCACCAATAATAAATGATGCGTAAAACTCAAAACTTAAGCGTTTGAACTATGTCAAACCTGAGCAAATAACCCAATGATCCTGAATCGGAAGGGTCAAGAGTTCAGTCTTTCCCCTTGTGACTTCCCTCCTGAAGGGTGATGCCAGCTTATATTCTGCAACTTTTCACTTGCGAAGGGACACAAAAGTGTGGGAGGATTGCATCCTAAAAATATTTAAAAGTATATATAAGAAACGTACATATGTCTTATATATATATATATATATATATATATATAAGGGTAGCAACAAGGTGTTGGATTATTACCTTTCCTTTTCCTTAAGTATTTATATATATATATATATATATATACACATACATACTCTAAAAAAATAGATACACGTATCGATTTTTTAAAATTACGTAAATATTTTTACATATCAGAATACCGTAATAACATTTTTCAGGCCTGACTATGAGAGAAAATGTGAGGAAAACGCGATTCATTCCATATATAGAAAATTTCGCGCAGCCTTTTCCGTGATTTTTTCCACGAAAGAGCGAAACATAAGACTGCGAAAGACAAAACTGGTCGCAAATTCAAAACCGCAAAAGATCAAAACACGTGAAAGATAAAACCGCGAAAGATGAGGTCTGCCTGTACTTACTTCTTCATTAATGCCTGACTAATGCTGACCTTATGCATGCATTTTGAGCTGTTTAAAAAGAAATTAATTTTTTTTTGCTTTTATTTCTTAGTATTGAACATCAGCATACATTTTTTTATATAATCATTTACAGCGATGTTGGTCAATATTGTGGTAAGCCCAATGATGACTTGGTTTAAGGGTACTTATATGATTTATCTTAATCAAATACTGCCAGATAAATAATCTTATGCTGTACTTATTTTGACAAAAAACGATGTGAATATTTGATGCTCATTAATTTGCAAGCCTTCACACAAAATTTCTAACTTAGAAAGTGTTAAATGCAGTTAAAAATTTAAATAAGCAATTTTTATATTTATGTTTTTCTCTTTTTAACAGATCAGCAAAGATTAGTTTCTACTGTGTGCGAAAGGCTTTTGCCCAGGTAGGATACACACCTCACTATTCTTCTGTTAAAAAATAATTTATATACATTTTTATTTGTTCACCATAATTAACCAATCTGCTAAGCATTAGTAGTTACTGTAAATGACCATTTAATTGTAGGAATTTTAAACTAATACACACTCATGCAAACAATCATATCAATGGATGGGTTTATACTTTAACAAGGTGTGACAAATAAATTCATCCTGGTGAATTTCTTATGGTATCAGTAAGGAAGCTAATAATATATCTTGTTAGAATAAGGATTTGACTGCAGTGTGTGGGACCACATAAGTTGTCAGGATGATTAACCTTTAAGTGCCAGATTTAAATGCTGTGAGTGGGGTCTGGGTGCCAAAGTTATTTTGGAGTATTTTAATATTTTTTGTGTGGATTCTGGATATTTACTATTTTTGGCAGCACAGTTTCTATTCACTCCCAAAGTTTTTGAGTCTTACTTGCTCCCTGTCATAACTTTCACTTTCTCCTCTTTCCTGTTCATAAATGTCCAAATTGGTATCAATATAAACCTTGCTATCTTACATTTTGAAACCATTTCTCGAAATACCATTTTTACTTGTGTACCTCATGTACCCTCGTGTACCATGCACACCTCAATTTTAGGTCTGGTTAAAGAAAAAAATAGGTAAAAATTGATAGTAAACTTTTAATGACAACTGCTTATTTTAAGTAACAATAATAAACTCAAAACTCATTTAAAAGGTACGGCTTTAATATTATTAAAATATAGCATCATTTCAATCGTCAACATGGCTGACAACTTTCACTGCAGATACCATCATTTCATTGTGATCTTGAGGATCCAGCAATGTCAGCCAGTGCCATATTTACCCTATGGTGAATGTGGCCGCAGCCATAGGCACTGAATAGAGAAGGTGCCAAACGCTCGTATCTCTATGAGCCAGTCGGCCGGATGACAAGGAGCATTCCGGCAAATATATTTGCATCATTAAACTATCAACAGCGTCTGTAACATTCTGGACTCACAATGCAAGTCATTTTTGTCCAGCGGATTTTTTAGCACCCATGTGCCGAAAAGTAAGACATAGGTCTCAAACATAAGTCATGATGGCTTTGTTTCCCAATGAGCACTCACCCTTCTTTCGATCAAAATCTTTATAATATTTGAACTTCTAATAAGGGTGTTGAGTTGAGCATCAGATCCAAAGGGAGAGAGGTACTGGTGATCGCATTGCCGTTTGAAAGTCACAGTCTTCCACTCCAAGATGCACTCTTTGACGAATTAGGTACACTTTTTTGAATTTGCACTGCAGATTAGTTCTTCCTGCGAAAGGCAAACAAATCTTGCAGAGTGAGAGATACTGAAATCTTGGTCGTCACAAGTTGCATATCTGAGAAGAGGATCGCTCCTATTGAATAAAACCTATTGCCTTTCTCTTGAGAATTTTCTGTTTCCGCCCTCGGAGTTCTGTAAACATATTGTGGAAACAAACACCTGACGTTAATTCCTATTAAGGAATGGAGGACACGTGGAATACTGGAAGCTGGGGAAACCCCTCCATGACAGCGGTGGCCAACCTTTCTGCTGTAGGCTCAAAATCATCTGTAATATTATTCTAAAAAACCTTATGTTGGCCATCCTTACAACTTGGGATTTAAGGGAAATACCCCTATGAGTCTCGTGGACTGATATGGGACTCAGTAGGCAGGGTATGCAGGCACTCAGTAAAGAATTGTGAGTTAGAGTTTGTAGGTGATTTTTGGTGCCTTCAGGAATCAGCAGTAACAGTTAATAAAGTAAGTAATTGCAGATGCATTTCATAACAATCAATTCTTATCATTTTTATTACTTGTATTAATGATGTTACTATCACTAGTCATTCCTGAACTAATTTTACAATCTTACTCTGTATTGTTTGTACACTTTGATTATTATTGTTTGGTATGCATGAAGCATACTAAGGTCTGGTTTGAGCCGCAATGAGTTTGACACCGCTGTGCTATGAAGCATTATTATGCGTGAGGATGTAAAATGTAGTAGGATTGCCAGAAGGTCTCTCTTATAGAGAACGTATTTTTTTTGTTTGGATCTTTTTCACTTTTAATGAAGAAATGTTCTTCTTTCTCATTTTAACTACTAATGAAAATATTAATTTTGATGATTTAATCACAACATTTAAAAATGTTTAAAATTTCAAAACAATAGAAAACTACTAACGGTAAAACCAAATACATAGGAGATTTTTGTTCCAACTGGGATGAAAAATCACTTAAAAGAAAAAAACGTTCTTTTTTTTACAATAATGTTTTAATTTTTTGTCTTAACTATATGGCCACCTTATGTAGGAGGTGTTGGGATTTTTTGTTTGAGGTAGAGAATGCAGTACATTTTGGAAATACTGGTGGCCGCCTGCACTTATTCTCAGTAAGATTGATTAAGCCTTGTAAGTAACATCGAATATGTTGGTGCCTTTAACATACTTCGTGTATTGAAATGGAAATTCGATTATATTTTTCATATAATATTAGTCGTAATTTTAATTTTTACATACTTGACAAATTTTTTATTAAAGGAAAAATGTCACTTCTCTTATAAGGCTTCATTAAAGTAAAATTTTGCTGTTATCAAAGCTGTATATAATATTTTTTCCCTAACTTTTGTTTTATTTTTGAGATTTTATTTCGTAAAATGGATTGTTCACCGGATATTTAATTTTCTCATAATTTATAAAAGAATACTAATTTGGCCTACTATGCCTATAGAAAGTGATATGCTGGCACCATCAATTTTTTATGATAGTTATTGCATAAAGTTTATATTTCTTGTCCTGTGGTATTGCAGTTAAGCCATCAATATGTAATGTCATGGTTAGCTGCATTTGGTTTGGTTTCTAAGTTGTCTTTGAATATATGTGAGCAATTAATAATTTTTCTTTATGCTTTACGTTGATATAACAATATTCAGTAAATAATTCCATGATAAAATACAATTTAGATGAGTTAAAAACCCTTGACTCGTACTAACGTATCTGTTAACGAATGGAATAAAATGTTTTTTTATTTTCATGATATGTATGATTCGGAGTTGAAGTGTCGCAGGACTTAAAATAATGGCATCATTCTGTTATGATTCTGGTTATATATAGATGTAATGTAGCATTGTTTGTATTTAGGTTAATGTGGTAGAAATTTACTGTTGAAACAATTATGTATTGCATAAAATCAACTTTTTGGCATAATATAGAGGAAATTTTCCATAATGGAAGAAAGAAACAAATTTGTAAATTTTTATTTTGATCCAAATGGGAGTTATAAAATTTAATGCATCTAGTAAGATTATATAGAATTTTATATTTCATATTTTAACAACCGTATTTGTAGTGATGAGTTTTTAAACTAAAATTTTTAATAAAATGAGAGAAAATATCACTTGGTATAAGTTCCAAGTATAAGTGGAACTTATACCAAGTGATATTTTCTCTCATTTTATTTATGATGGAGTTCCACCAAGTAAAGGCTTCTTCCGTTGAAAAATTTAAATGTCTCAGATAAATGACAATGTGATTTAGTATTTTCCAGAATCCTTAAGATGAAACTTTACATAAATTAATTTTTATAGCTAAAGTTTATATTTATTACTGACGTTACATCAACCAAGCATAAAAGATATTTTATATTTTAATATTACGTTATACATTCAAAGGTAATTCGCTTGATCGTTTTTAGAAATAATAAATAAATGCTACTATGGAAATACTTGTGTTATAAAAAGGTGCATTTTGATCAGTTGGCCATAGGTGCCAATATTCCTAGCTACGGCTCTGATGTCAGTATAAACCATGCATTTAAAGTTAATAAAATCTGTGTAAAACAGACATGTAAGTGAAATTTTAAAACATTTGCTTCTCATCTTTAATCTTAATCTTTCCTAGCAGGCTCTCCTAATGAATTTACATTGTCATGCTCACTGTCCCAAACAACACTGTCTTCACTACCATCAAAGTTGTTGGAAATGCAACATTTCTTAAAACTTTTCATTACTAGTTCCACTGGAATCAATTTCCATACAATTAGGATCCATTGGCAGACTTGTGACAACCTGGGTTTCTTTGTTCTCCCTGCTGGAAACTTCTCATTTGAAAATTATGTAAGGTGGAAGCATCTTTCCATCTGCTAGCACTGCCAACAATATGCAGCAGCATTGTTTTTCATAACAATCACTATGCCCTTGAATGGTTTTTGCTCCAATTGCACTCACTGTCATTTCCGATGGCATCTCAAAGTACCGTATATACCCGAATATAAGACGACTCTGATTATAAGACGACCTCCCATTTTGAACTCCTAATAAAAGGAAAAAATTTATTTGCACACAATGACAGAGGTTTATTATACCATTGACTAATGAACATAGAACCAATTGAAATAAGCAACTTTGATTGGAATTTTCAATTGAATATTTTGGAACATTAGAATCTCTCATGCAAATTATTTCTCATTAGCACATTTTAATTGTTATTTTCACTTTCACTACTGGAGGAATCTCCAATAGCTGCATCATCTTCCTACTCCCACAGAATGTCATCTTCTGATCCATCCAAACTGTTAGAAACACAACACTTCTTAAATCCATGGACTATTGATGCTGGTGAGATACTGTCCCATGCAGTCTTAAACCATTTTCCCAGTAGAGCCTCTGTTGGTTTTTTCATTTTACCTGCTGGAGTCAGAGGGCAATTCCCTGACAGCAACCATTCCCCATAAATGCGCCATAGATGACCTTTAAAGGGCTTATTGACGACCACATTGACCTCTTGTAGTTGGGAGGTCAAGCCTCCTGGTATAATCACCTGATCAGTGTTGAGGTGTGATATTTTGGATTTCACATCATCTGTAAGATGTCCTCGAAAACCATCATGAACTAGCATTGATCTCATCTTTAAAAGAGCACCAGGTCGTTTATCCCACACTTCACTCAGCCACTGAATCATCAAGTCACTAGTCATCCAGCCTTTTTCATTGCATCTTTAATTGATACCAGGTGGTAGTTTTTCTTTTGGTAGATTCTTCCTCTTGAATATTACAAAGGGTCGCAATTTTGTCCCATCAGCTAATACCGATAACATTACTGTTACCCTTAGTTTTTCATTTCCAGTGGTTTTAACTATCACTGACTTTGCCCCTTTGTTATCAACTGTAGTGTTAGTTGGCATATACAGTTGCTTTCCTTCAAGTGTCTATCAATGACTGTATCACAATAATAAGATAGTATAGAGCTTTAGCCGTTGAATAAAGCAAAAAATAAGAAAATCGGTCCGTATTTACTTATTTTAATAAATAAAGGAAAAAACCTTGCACTCTGAAAAATCGAAAATCCCATGTAAACTTATGGGAAAATATAATTGTCTCCTGGATTCGAACCCGGGAAACTTTAGCAAACGAAAATATTTTTCCAGGGACCTCATATCCAGTAGAAACAAAACGCCGTTTACCGCATATCTTTTACGACGGACGGTTCTCGAGAAATACGCCGATGTAATTACGCGAGACTTCATATGCACGGACGCACGCAGCTTCACTACGCGCATAATATAGGATAGGATAAAACTCAAAAGAGTATTTGTATTCAAATACATTTGAATCGAATATTTCGATTATAGCTATTCGATTCTTCCCATCTCCAGCTATCTCTGGCTTCGGTACCTCTGTCAGTCAAACTATTACGCACGTGCGATTATAAGACGACTAACGATTTTTCGGTCATAAAAATTGGAACAAAACCTCGTCTTATATTCAGGTATATACGGTATACTGCTGTTTGATCCATGTTCCCAATTTGCCCCATTGAATAAGGTTGTTGCCTCAACCCAATTACATACCTCTGAGAACTGATCAACTTCTCTTCCTATGCTTCAGGTAGCAGTTGTGACATTGGCATCCTCCTGATAGAGAAGTCTTTTCTCTTAAAAAATTGCTGCAGCCATCCTCTGCTTGCCTTAAATTCCACATAGCTTATGCTCAATTCTCTCTCAATTTCCATTACTTTCAGCTAGCACATTTCTGCAGAGTCAGCATATCCGATTCAATGTCTATCCCTAATGTGTGCTGCCAGTCTTTTTTCTATGTTTGGATATTTTGCACTTTTCCCTTGAAACACTTCTGTCACAGTTACTTGAGAGTAATTTCTCCTTTTTCTTCCTCCAGTTCCTAGTGCTTGAGTATTAACATAAATGCAAGCATGTTGCAGTGAATTTACTATTGATGCTTGAATTTATAGTACCTGTTCGTAAATCTTTTAACAACATTTTGGGATAAAGGTGTGCGGGGTACACAAGTAAAAACTGTAACAAGCAAATAAATATTTATAAAAATAACTATAACAATAAAGAGAAGATAATTATTTAATAGTAATAATAATAATATAAAAATATAACAAAGAAGATAGTATAACAGAATATTACTAAGTCAAATACTATGAAAATTTCACTTGTATAAATCTACTACCATTGTACTGGTGATTCATAAACAACTGAATAATACTGCTCACATAATACTGATACCCAAAGGAAAGTAAAGGGAAATACAGGGAAACCATTACAGGTTGTGGAACACTCTCATGGGGTTACTTTTATTGCTTCTCCTTGAGTTATGAAAGCGAGTTCAAGACCTCGCCCTAGCTCTTGCATCATAAACTTACATTTTCTTAGCTTTTTGTGTGAGATCTATCCTCCCTTATTCCTCAGAACTTTGGCATATATGCCTGGGCCTGTGGTGATATATTTCTTCTGGTGTGCCCTTCACCCACTCCTATTCCACGTTAAAGAAAACATCTGTAAGTAGTCTTGGAACAAAAAGGTCCTAAGCGGTACCGCATGGTACTGCACGGCATTGAGTGAAAACATTTTATGTTGCCAAATGGGCATACATGGTGTTTAAAGGTTAAATTGTGGACTTGACGAGTTAACTTGGGTTATATCTATCGGTGGTTCCCAATTTCATCCTCAGACCAGTGCAGGTCTGTGGTTCATTTTCTATCTGCAGAAATAATGGAAAAAATTCTATGCATTTTTATTTGTATAAATTGTAGATAAAAACAGAAAATTAAAGTTTCATAAGATTCAGTGTTGGAGTAAATAATTTATTTTTTGTGTTTATTTTAAAATTGTCTTAAGTGCTGGTTAAGTTTTTGCTGTTTTTGTGAACAAAGTGTTTATTTTTCTGAATTTATAATTATAACACCTTTTTAAAGATATGTATTATTATTTTAGTTATCTTGCTTGTAACTGCTTGTGGAATACTCGTCCCTGAAACTTTCATTAGAATTTTACCGATCTGTGAGTTAGGAAGTCTGGAAACCACTAATCTAGAATATGATGCCCATTTAGAATGGCAATAGTTTTGTAATTGTCCTGTTTAGTAATGAGTATTCCAGTGTGTAGGTTAAATTGGTATATACTGTAAGACTAAGATCAAGAAAAGTCACTCATTTGCTTATCATAGGCATGTAAGGGAGAGGGATTATTTTTTGAATGTCAACTTTACTTTTAATAATAAAGTTGGGACCCTTGCCTGTGAGATTAGTTGTCAAGTTGGTAACATCATTGGCCTATAACAAATTAACCTGAATTATCCAGAATATAATAACCCATTTAAGATGCCAATGTTTTTCTTGATATTTCTGTTTAAGAATAAAATATTATACTTTCAAATGTTATTTGCTATACATGGAGGTATTGTATATTAATTCTTAAAACTTAATACTCTGAGAGCTGATACATTCTTTCAAGGCTTGTGTCATGGTGGTGTTCCAATTTATGTGAGTTAAATATAATTTTCTAAATATTTTTTGCAGAGCCACTTCATCCCAGTCTGAGCCGTTGGATAGCAGAGATGCCCTTACAGAGGGAACAGTGGAAGGGTATGATTATCATGTTATCTATAATGTTCTGATTGATTAAAAATAAAGATAATCACACTTCTTTTCATTTAGTCCTTGTGCAGGAGCACTTTGGAAATAAAAGGTGTTTTATGGAATCACAGCTCAGTATGGTGCTAATCCTAAATCTAATGTTACAAGTGTCCATCCTTCTGTTCTCATTTCTATCTTGATAACCATTCATCATAGAGATATGCTGTAATTGGCACCTGACCTTTACTAGCTAGGAGGCTCCTGGAAAACTATTTTCATTTTTTAAATGCCAACTTTACTTTTAAGAATAAAGTTGGGACCCTTGCCAGTGAGATTAGTTGTCAAGTTGATAACATCATTGGCCTATAACAAATTAACCTGAATTATCCAGAATATAATAACCCATTTAAGATGCCAATGTTTTTCTTGATATTTCTGTTTAAGAATAAAATATTATACTTTCAAATGTTATTTGCTATACATGGAGGTATTGTATATTAATTCTTAAAACTTAATACTCTGAGAGCTGATACATTCTTTCAAGGCTTGTGTCATGGTGGTGTTCCAATTTATGTGAGTTAAATATAATTTTCTAAATATTTTTTGCAGAGCCACTTCATCCCAGTCTGAGCCGTTGGATAGCAGAGATACCCTTACAGAGGGAACAGTGGAAGGGTATGATTATCATGTTATCTATAATGTTCTGATTGATTAAAAATAAAGATAATCACACTTCTTTTCATTTAGTCCTTGTGCAGGAGCACTTTGGAAATAAAAGGTGTTTTATGAAATCACAGCTCAGTATGGTGCTAATCCTAAATCTATTGTTACAAGTGTCCATCCTTCTGTTCCCATTTCTATCTTGATAACCATTCATCATAGAGATATGCTGTAATTGGCACCTGACCTTTACTAGCTAGGAGGCTCCTGGAAAACTATTTTCATTTTTTAAATGCCAACTTTACTTTTAATAATAAAGTTGGGACTCTTGCATGTGAGATTAGTTGTCAGGTTGATAACATCATTGGCCTAACAGATTAACCTGAATTATCCAGAATATAATAACCCATTTAAGATGTCAATGTTTTTACTTTCTCATACGTAGTAATGGGAAAGTATTGTATTCATGAAAAAAATCGACTTCGAGATTTTAACGGAAATACATGTTTTGAGGCCCCTAGAACACGTTTAGACTATTTTCGGAATGATGTCTGTGTGTGTGTATGTTATTGTGGGCGCTCTAACTCAAAAAGTACATGCCATATCGTTACCAAACTTCATATATAACACTTGAACATGAGCACAAAGAACTGATTAGTTTTTGGACAATAACGGATAATCGGAAGTCGCGGTTTATTCGAAACCCGATTCGGTTTTTGCGATATTTCTTTGTTAAAACATCATTATTCTATATACAATTCTATAATAATGTTATAGAGAATGTAATTTCCTACAGTTTTAATTTGAAACAATTTTCTATAGGAGTTATTGTTTAGGAGTTATTTATAAATAACCGGTTTTTCGGTTTCTGTTAAATATCTCCTTAAAAACATCGTTATTGGTAATCTTCGTAAGGACCAAAGTTGTAGAGAATATTATTTCTTCCAAGTTTTGTTTGTAACTAATTTTCGTAGAACCATCCCTTTCGGATATATTTCGCTTTATCTTAATACCAGCCTACAGCGCCAACACCTTGTAGCGGTGAATTCTGTAAACATTCAAAATATACGTAATTTACGGCAAGGACGTGTCTTCTTTTACGATACGAAATAATAATTTTGCCTTATAATGCTACTCATAATAATTTAAATATCTATACCCCAAATATGGAGAAAGTCGTGTTGGCCACATCAGATTTTTTTAATAGTTCTGTTTAAGAATAAAATATTATACTTTCAAATGTGATTTACTATATATGGATGTATTGTATATTAATTCTTAAAACTTAATAATCTGAGAGCTGATACATTCTTTCAAGGCTTGTGTCACCGTGGTGTTCCAATTTATGTGAGTTAAATATAATTTTCTAAATATTTTTTGCAGAGCCACTTCATCCCAGTCTGAGCCGTTGGATAGCAGAGATACCCTTACAGAGGGACCATTGGAAGGGTATGATTATCATGTTATCTATAATGTTATGATTGATTAAAAATAAAGATAATCACACTTCTTTTCATTTAGTCCTTGTGCAGGAGCACTTTGGAAATAAAACAAGGTGTTTAATGCAGGGCTTTGATTCAAATCGACATTATTGAGTTTCAATTAGGGTTTTTCGGATTTCAAGTCGGGCTTGAATGAGGTGCGAAGCTCAAAACCCCGCTTCGAAACAAGTCAAGGTGCGAAACTCAAAAAATCCGTAATCATTTCGAAACGTTTTGAAACAGATTTTGCATCCAATATTCTTGACAACCCTACTTATGTACTCACCTGTGGCGTTCTTTCTGCTCTTGGCAAGTTAGGGTGCGAATTTTAATTTTTCCATTCTCCAGGTATTGTGCATTTATTCCCAATAAGGATCTACCATGACATGAGGCCACATCAGATTTGAGGGAAATCATTTTATGCTCTTAATTCCTGCACAATTTTTTCATGGAGGGCGGTGGCTCTTCCTGGAATCTGGAGTAATACAATATTATTTATGCAGATTAGTTTAAACAAGTCAAATATGTAAAAACTTTTATAAGGATCAAAATGAGCAGTCGCTGGGAAGGTGTTCCGAAGTAGCTTTTGCCTTTGACTCGTATCCGATGTGGGAATATGTGAACGTACCTGAGATCTGCCAGTGGCATTGCAATGTCAGTCTTCCTAAGCATATACAAAACTTTAACTTAACATAAGGTAAAAAAGAAAAATATGACAACGTACTTCTGCAAGCACATGGTGAGCTCTAATGTTGCCATCTTCCCCTGAAGCTAGTGAGCGAAATGCATACTTTAGTAGCTTTTGGATACCGCTGTCGTCAATGAGGGAAAACGGTCTGCCATGGATTATTACTTCTTCCATGCAAGCATCGAGAAGTTGTTTTCGCATCAGCTTTTTCCTGGGCAGTAGTGCCTCCACGTTACCATCCTCAGCAGAGCTATTACCATTCAAAAATAGGGATGCTTACTGTGATGCGTGTTTCGAAATGTTTTAAAACCATTTAGAATTTTTTGGGTTTTGAGAATTATCCTATTTCGAAACAACGTTTAGGCTTTCGGGTCTCATTCCGTGCCGGCCCAAAACTGGTGCAGAAGCCTTTATTTGTTTCGAAATAAGGCCCTGGTTTTATGGAATCACAGCTCAGTATGGTGCTAATCCTAAATCTAATGTTACAAGTGCCCATCCATCTGTCCCGATTTCTATCTTGATAACCATTCGTCATAGAGATGTGCGGTAATTGGCACCTGGCTTTTACTAGCTAGGAGGCCCCTGGAAAACTATTTTCATTTTTTGAATACCAACTTTACTTTTAATAATAAAGTTGCGACTCTTGCATGTGAGATTAGTTGTTAAGTGGATAACCTCATTGGCCTATAACAAATTAACCTGAATTATCCAGAATATAATAACCCATTTAAGATGCCAATGTTTTTCTTGATATTTCTGTTTAAGAATAAAATATTATACTTTCAAATGTGATTTGCTATACATGGAAGTATTGTATATTAATTCTTAAAACTTAATACTCTGAGAGCTGATACATTCTTTCAAGGCTTGTGTCATGGTGGTGTTCCAATTTATGTGAGTTAAATATAATTTTCTAACTATTTTTTGCAGATCCACCTCATCCCAGTCAGAGTCATTGGATAGCAAAGATTCGCTTAAAGAAGAAACATTGGAAAGGTATGATTATCATGTTATCTATAATGTTATGATTGATTAAAAATAAAGATAATCACACTTCTTTTCATTCAGTCCTTGTGCAGGAGCACTTTGGAAATAAAAGGTGTTTTATGAAATCACAGCTCAGTATGGTACTAATCTTAAATCTAATGTTACAAGTGTCCATCCGTCTGTCCCCATTTCTATCTTGATAACCGTTCGTCATAGAGATATGCGGTAAATGGCACCTGGCTTTTACTAGCTAGGAGGACCCTGGAAAACTATTTTCATTTTCATAAAGTCCCATGTTTGAATCTTATGAATCATTTATATTTTCCAGAAGATAACATGTGAAAAAAACTCAACTTTTTGGCATGCAGACTTTCATTCATTTTCTCAAATAAATTTGAAATATTAGCACATAAGCGTTGGACCTGGATGGTGTTATAGAAAAATGATCACGGATTGTTATTCTTATCGTCCTTTTTTCTTTACAATTCGAAATTGTTTAATGCACACAATTTGAACTAAATTTGCCATTTTAATGCTAAATACCTTGATGACAGACATTGTCGTGCTTGAAGTTCTATTGTTGTAAAACCGTATATAGCTTACAAGTGTAAAATTAACGTGTTTTATAAGCAGTTTAAAGGGTAAGAGGAAAAGGAGAGAGGGGAGGGAGGGTGGGGAGGGGTACAATACCACTTTCTGATTCAGCGACACCTAAAACGTATATTTCCATAAAAATCTCGAGGTCGAATTTTTTCCTGATGACAATACTTTCTCGATAGTTCGTATGAGAAAGTAAAAAGACGTACTGCATATGTTGATTAAATTATTCACTACATTATAAATAGTCTGGAATATTCTTGTTGTTGCACACAGATGACTACACGAGTATTGGCCTGCTAATGTAGTTCAGTGGTAGAAGTGGAAGGCCAGGGTTCCCAGTTATAGCAGATTTTTTCAGTTGTTTCCACATTTCTCAAAAATAAATTAGTTTATCAGAAATTCAGATATTGTCATGAATTACAGTAAAGATGAGAAATGTGAGGACTGAGAAAATGAGCGAAGCTAGTATAAGTCTCCATATTAATTAAAGTTTTATTATTAAATTACATTTTTTATATTAAATATAAATATATTAAAACTAACAATTGCTTTATTTTGAAGATACCAACTCTTAATCAAACATAAAAATTAAACTTATAACCTATAAATTAAAATTGAAGGATTGATAGAATGAGAAAAAAATCAGTTAACTTAGTGAAGACTGCTTGCGACCCTCCCAATACTGTCTCGTGACCCCAATGGGGGTCGAGACCCTACAATTTAGAACCACCGATATACTGTAATGTTTATGTGCACACACACTGATGAAATTTATTGTAAAACATATTCTATAACAACATCAAAGTGAAAAAAGCAGATTTGGAGTGTCCAGGGTCATAATATCAGCCATTACGTAAATTTTCTTAAGTACTCCCAGTGTCTTTAAAGTACCTCCAGAAGTATGCATACCTCACTTTGGGAAACCCTGCACTAAGGTATTCCAAACAGCTTAAAGAGCGTTTTCGATCTTATGATGCACTTTTGTTACTCCTAAATGGTAAGCCAAGACTAGCTAATAATTTAACTGTAGCAATGATTTGCTTTAAAACTTCACACCAGTAATTTTGTTTACTCTGTACTTGTTACAGTAACTCAGTGTCAAAGCGCCCTGCTGTTGATGTTCTTCTTTGGTAAGCATAGTACATTGCTGCAGTATGAATGCTCCTATTCTGTTAATGCTCTGCAGACATTTTCTCAGTAATGAAATCCATTAATCATTTTATCATACAATTTAGAAAATAATTTACAAACAAAACAAAAAATTGATTTGTTTTGGAAAAACTTAACCATTCACGCATTTCTTTTTTCCCTTTTGCTTTAATGCAGTAAAAATTAGACTCATTGAAATTTCTGTAATATATTCTATCACGCTCTGTGTATGATACCTTCAGGTTTTTAATATTTCCTACATTACAAGGTTTTGTAACGTCTCCGCGGGTTCGGGGCCCCGTGCGGGGGAGATCTGACAGGGATTCACCAATAAAAACCCATTTCCAACCAAATAGTTCTTTATTCCTCTAAAGAGCTACACCTCCAGCTCCACCATCAACGACAGGCCGACTGCCTCGATGCTTCGCCCGCGTCCTCTCTCCCTCGGCCGTGGCGTCCCCCATGTGATCCTCGTAGCCGCCCTCCATTGGCCACCGATGTCCTTACCAAAGTTTCAAAGGGCACGGGGAGCCTCCTGGTAGGAGAGGTGACTTCTCCCTAGCTTGCATTTCCCACCAAGGTGGACAGGAAGTGTTGAGTGCCATCTCAGCACCGCGGTATGGGAAATGGGTGGGGGGGGGAAGAAACTAGCTGCAACATTAAACAAAAAGGGGGGGGAAAGGAGAAATCCAGAGGGGGGGGAAGAAGGAGGAATCCAGCGAGTCAGCCCCCTTACATCACCCCCCTACAAAACTAAAATTGACTACATGTCCAATTTTTCTACACTACATACAATTAATTTTACATTCATTTTCTTCTATCCATTACATATAATTAAATTTACATTCACTTTTTTTTCTATCCGTTACATATAATTAATTTTACATTCGCTTTTCTCTCACTTATCATCACCGGGTAAAACCACCTTCACGTTGATTGCGTCAATCTACGTATCACTCCCTCCGTCACTTACGCTTTTCTCATGTTCTCCACCAGTTCTTTTACTAAAACGGTTCCAGAATACAACTAAAATTATAATAATACCACACGGGATCCCTAAACCTGTTCCCCATCCTATTAGCTTCCCATTTCTACTGCTACATCTAATCTCCTGTGCTCTACTTATCGTTGAACTCCAACTAATTCTTTTACCTGGTTCACTCAGGAGAACATCTATCTCTTTCCGCAATATAACCAAGGCTGTTTCATTATTTCCCTTCAACATTCCCCTGTCTTCCAACAAATACGGCGCATGAGGTATTATCAAAGGAACGAATTCACCTACAGTGAAAGTTTCCCTGTGCACCGTGGCCGTGAGCCTAAATGAGTCGCCCTGGACGTCGCAGTGCTGCGCATTCTTTATTATTCCATTCCCTTGTAGCTCCCGAGTAAAGGCTGGGGAACTCCCCGTTACATTCCGGCATATAAAGGTTAAATCCACAGATCCATCTACGGAAAATATCCATCCCAACTCAGCCCTTAGAAAGTAGGGGAGTATTAATTTCCTCACTTCCCTTTCGCAAGTCTCGACTTGTTTAGATAAAAACAATTTATATTCGCAGGTATCTTCCGACCTTCCGAATAGAGCGAAGCGTGCGGGGCACATATGCAGCGGTCCCTCTTTACAATTCTTCAATTCCTCGTGCCTTACAGCGACGTGATAACTCCTATCCGGGCTTACTAGCAGAATATCACTCAAACGCCATTCTACGACGTGCCCTAGTCCTGCGTGGTGCACCGGAAACGTATGAATTTGATAGCGTTCAAAGGTGCTGTCCTTATTCCCCAACGGAATTTCAACCACTACTCTGAGGCGGTGACCCGTTACCGTTGCTGCGGCTGTCGCCATGCCATAGTACACATACAGATTTTTCCGTTCACAAGGGCTACTAAGCTTACTGTGAACGCTATACTCGATAGCCAAGCGAAGATTAACCAAATCGATTCTTGCACTCACTAAAGCATGTCCCAACTGACGCAACATCCCCTCTTCCTTGAGATCTTGCTCCATCCCTTCCCAATTGCGCCTAGCGTAATTATTACGATCTATGTACTCCGAAATAAGGCTGCGTAAGAATTTGGTATTAATCGTAATCCTCTCTTCTAACCTGTCAATCATTATGAGCTGGTTGGCGACTTCCGCTCGACCTCTCGCTTCTCGAGACTCCACCAGGTTTATTCTATAATTAATCTTCGCCAAGTCGTCGCCGTCTAAAGTTCCAAACACCGTCTTGAGCAGGGCACCCCCTGCGTTGATCCAGCCCCTTCTCACGCGCCCTTTCTCTGAAAGTTCAATAAAAACCTCCAACTCCTTCCTGATTCTTCCATACTCCGAGTATAACCTTTTCACCGATAATTGGTAATTTATTGTCCGCTCACTCGTAACCCTTCTCGCAGTAATTTCCCTAGCGCAGTTCATTCCCTCCTCTAATTGGTCATACTCCCGCCTTAACCGCAAAAGGTCAAAATTAATTACTATCACCCAAGAATGTTCGGATAAAATGACATCGTTTTCCCGCTCAAATATTACCCCACTATCAGACCGTATTATTTCGACATCACATAGTCCCATAGCGCACACTAAGAAAATAATACCCACGTGCCACATTTCTTCGTGAGTCCTCTCGCTCACTTGTTTATGCACTGGGACCGGAGCTGATAACGGGATTCCACGTCGTTCGTCTGGGGTTGATGCGTAGGGATAGGTCGGGGTCGAAGGAGATAAGGCGACCTCGGTGTCCCAGATGAGGGATGCGTGTCCTCCGCGGGGCTTCCCGTCTCTTCAGGTTGCGACGTCTGGTCGGGGGGTGACTCGCCTACTCTATCTCTCTCAGCTGACGAGCTCTCGTCAGCGGAATCTCCACGCGGTCTATCCTCTTCGCAGACTGCTGGGCGTCCAGGTGTCCCAGGGGGTGAGGTCCGGGGAAAAATGAAGGATTCTTCCGCGACTATGAGTGATGGCGTGGCGGTGGAAGGGGAAACGCTGTCTTCTGGAGGAGGAGGCAACTTCTGGGGCCTCCCTCTTCGTCGCTCACCGCAATTTGCTGCGTTAGGAGAAGGCGGCTTACCTAAATGCGGTTTCAACCGATTTTTATGCACCACGAGCGATCTAAAGGGCAACTGCAGACGGACGTTGCACGGGGGAAGTACTTCGGTCACCAAATATGGTCCCTTCCACGGATAATGAAATTTTTTCACTCGTCCAACTTTAGGACAGGGGTCACTCAGATAAACGTATTGGCCACAAGAATATTTTACGTCCTTTGTCTTCTGGTTGAATAAGGTGGTACGCCTACGTCGTGTCCTTCGATCATTTGCTTTACACCTCTTCCACATACCATCTAATTTGGCCCTCAATTCCTTCAAATGCTTCCGTGGTGGTGTAATTGGTTTCCGCGGCCTGCAGCTGTCTTGAGGCGTATGCCACTGGGTGTTCCTCCCCATTTACCTCCTGCGACAACACGGCCCCAACAGCGAAATTGCTTGCGTCGGTGGAAAGCACAAAAGGTTTCCGAAAATCAGGGAATACGAGGACGGGACTACTAACCAGGGCGTCCTTTAGGACCTCCATCGCATGATCGCAGTCAGGAGTCCACACAAATGCCGCCCCCTTCTTTAGGAGCCTAGTGAGGGGTCTCGCTTTCACTGCATAATCTTGTACAAACCTACGATAATAATTTGCAAGTCCCAGAAACGATTGCAATTCCTTAGTCGACGTGGGCGTAGGGAAATTCTTTACCGCCTCAATCTTCCCGGGGTCGGGGTGAACCCCATCTTTACCGATAACATGTCCCAAGTAATTCACCTCATCCCTCGCGAAACAGCATTTCTCGAACTTTAAGGTGAGTTTCGCCTCTCTCAGTTTCCCTAACACCGCTCTCAATCTGCGCGCATGCTCTTCCACCCCCGAACTAAAGATAATAACGTCATCGAGGTACACAAGACATTGGGTGGGTTTTAGCCCTCGGAACACGCCATCCATCATTCGTTGAAATGTCGCCGGGGCATTCCTGAGGCCGAAGGGCATTCTACGATATTCATAGTGGCCCCCCTCTACGTTAAATCCCATTTTTGCTTGCGAGTCCGGGTGCATGGGCAATTGGTGATACCCACTTGAGAGGTCCAACGTCGAAAACAGGTTACACTCACCTAAGTGATCTATAGTCTCTATAATATTGGGGATGGGATAAACATCGGGTGTGGTAATGGCATTTAGGGCCCTAAAGTCAACGCAAAACCTATATTTAGTTTTCCCATCAACCGATTTCTTCGGAACCAGGACCACAGGGGAAGCCCAGGGACTATTGCTTTCCACTATAATTCCCGCATCTAGCTGTTCCTCTACCAACTGTTCCACAATCGGTTTTTGATGGTGGGGCGTACGATACGCTTGTGGTAAATAGGCGGGTGAGCCCCGGTAGGAATGTGGTGGCAGGTTATATCTGTTGCGGGTGGTGGGCCACTCTCAGAAAACAACTCTCTGTATTCTTCCAGCACGGCTTCTCTCAGGCTTCTCTCAGGCTCACTTAGGTGGCTTAATTTCTCTTGGAAATCTTGTTTTTCCACGCGGCCCCTGGTCGCCCTCACCCAGCCGTTCATCTGAGATATTTCTTCCTCCTCCCTCCGGCGACCGACCTGGCTAACAGAAGCTAAAACCGTTCCCTTATTTAATCTCATTTCTTCCCCGCTAAAATTTACCACTTGTAGGATCACTCTGTTATCCTCGCCCACCCGGCAGATTCCCCTGGCAATGCTGCAACCCTCAAGGTCCCTCAACTCCGGCTCGGTAATCACCACCCCGTCCGTCATAATTTCCCCCTCCGGTAGTCTTACTGACAGCAAT